>JAYEPQ010000002.1:2415000-2940000 GCA_036321105.1 Dracaena cambodiana | reverse complement strand
AAAGAAAAAGGAATGATAAAAAATCCAAACTAAGACCAATCAAAACATACCAGATTAAAAATCTAGGGCAAATCTAAATATAATTAGATAGCTTCAAACTATTCCAAGTAATTATTAGAGTCATTAATCCTAAACTTAACCAATTAATCATCAAGGTCAGTGAAAATCAAGTTGGAAGTTTTCTATTTCTCAACGGTTCTTAATTAGGGAACTATTTTCAAAACACTTTCCTAGATACCAACTAGTTAGTCAAATTTGAAAATTTTGATTCATTTTTCAATCTTCTTGTCTAATTAAACTCGAAGATTCTTAGGAGCCAATGTCTAATGAATTTTAATTAGGCTTGGTATAATGCTGATGAAAGAGTGGTTTATAAGTTAAGAAAAAGTGATGAAATTCTCATCTTATCTTATTTATTGGATTGTGCCATTAATTTAATTTAAAATATGGTTATAACAAATAAAGATGCTATAACTAGTTGTGAGTCGTAATCTATATGCATGTAAAAGTTCCAACAATAACCAATAGAAATTAAACATGGATGTCTAAATTATGTTTCTAATTTTTTTTTTTTTCCATTTTGTGATCTCCTAAAAGACTCCTTATGTTTTTTTTTATTGTTTTATTTTTTATCATCATGTGAAGAGTATGATTAGAAAAATTAACAACTGAAGTAGAAAAAAGAATTGGGGCAAGAAACTCTTAACTTGACCATTAGTAGGCAATTCAGTTATGGAGTCTTAGTCCTTGCTTCCAATAGTGATTTTTTTTTAAAAAAATTTTCAAAGAAACATTATGCAGTCTAGATATGAAACTTAATTTCCTGAAATAATACACAAAAAATATCGATTTGGTAAAAGAATTAAAAACTAAATAAAAAAAGCTCTTTCTCGATGTCAAAAACTTGATTGGCAAATTATAATTATAATAAATTTATAGCTTTTAATTGTAATACTATGTAACTTCATCCATATGGAAGATGATTTTATCTAGTTTTAATTATACGTAGGTGAATGAGAAGATAAAGAGAATTGATTTGATGATATCTTTAGACTATTAAATTGAGAAATATGTACTTAGGATTGAATCCTTCAAGTTGATTTCTCAGTAGATTTAATTGTTTCCTCTTTTTATAATCAATTATTAATCTCAATTCAATAAGAATAATTTATACAAAATTGTAATAAATTATAAATTTAGAAATGAATTAATAAAATTAATTACGTACATTAAGATCTTCTA
Organism: Dracaena cambodiana; assembly: GCA_036321105.1. Taxonomy (NCBI): domain Eukaryota; kingdom Viridiplantae; phylum Streptophyta; class Magnoliopsida; order Asparagales; family Asparagaceae; genus Dracaena; species Dracaena cambodiana. The sequence goes on along the minus strand of JAYEPQ010000002.1, from coordinate 2,938,758 downwards.
AATTTAATTAAATAATAATAAATTATTACCAATTAAGCATATGTTATATATAAGTGAATATTTAATTTATCAAAAATAAATTAATTTACTTTTATTATAAGACTTATAGAACTTGATTCAAATATTAAGCACAAGAGAGGAAATAATATATCTAATTATAATCTAGTCTAATTTAATTATCCTAAGTATCTTATGAAATTTAGTTATCTATGAATGATAAAAAAATTTTAAAAATAAAAACATGTATTGAAACATCATCACAAATAATAAAAGAAACAAGTTTTATATTAAAATAAAATTATATCTCACAAAGACGATGACTTTGATTTTTATATCTTACTACAACTTAAAGGATATCAATGTATGAAACAAAAAAACAAGAGTTTAAAAAATATCATCACAATTATATATTGATATCCCTCTACTAAAAATTCTCTCTTTATTTATAGAGTGAAGAGTTGATTATATTGTTACAAAATAAATATGAAGTATCAAGATAAATATTTAATCAAATTTGTCACAACTATTTGATTTGCCAACATTTTTTCCTAGTAGGTTAGTTTGATTTGACGTGTTTACAATAGCTTGATTTGTAAAGATTTTCTCTCTGACAACTTGATTTACTAGAATTTTTGACTTTATATACTTCTAACAGCTTGATTTCTTAAGGTGTTTTTCATAACAGCTTGATTTGCCAAAAATTTTAACTCTGTTACCCTCAAACAACTTAATTTGTCAAGATATTCTATATAATAGATTGATTCTTCACGCCTGTTGGCTTGATATTCATTTAATTAACATTCAATATGCACATAAATTTCTTTCTAGTTAAATGCATGTGAAATAATTATGTTGACTACTATAACTTACTAAACAAGAAAAATAAGTATTTATTAGCTTTAAAAACAAAATGTTATATATTTATACAGTAAATCTTTAAAACTAAATGCTAAATTTGTTTTGATCAGATGAAATTTAAATGGATACTATTAAATAAATTTCAATTTAATTAAAGATTTCGATTTCTCTTTGAACTCATATATAGCCATCCATGTGGGTACTGTATTAATCGAAAATCATCAAACAATATGGCTTCCTATTGTTTTTCAAAGGCTTTTCTGGTAGCTTCTTTTCTGATCCTACTCATCATCGCGACTTCATATGCAGGTATTTCTCGATAAATTGCTTTCAGAAAACTTTATATTAATATATTTTGAAAATATATATTAATCAACTTTCGATTTTATTTATTTTATTTATATTTGGTAAGATAAAAAATTTTGAATATTGCAGCGAGAGATGTTGGCGAAATGAAGTTGACCCATTGAAAAGAGCCATGCTTACCAACTTGTAATGAGGATTGCATCAGACTGGGATTTCGATGGGGTGAATGTGCATATGGGGGCAACTTCAACACCACTTGCTGTTGTCACATCCCTTAGTTCTTGTCTCGTTTCTTTTTTGAATAAATGAGAGGCAAGAAGAAAGAAAAATGTAATTCTATATCATGCAATTTTATTTTTTATATGAGAATAATATAAATGAGCTGGCTCATTCATGTAAGTTATCTGAGGTGCATCTATTACTGATAATTATTTTTCATAATTTTTTTTGCATTATAATATTCACCCTCTAGGGTTCTCTCATATCCAATTTTTTTGATTTTAGTTTTGATTTGAACTTCTAGATAGATACAAAATTAATAGTTTTCGTTGAATCCAACATTTTGTATTCATTTGATAGAGTGACAGATGAATTCCAAAATTTACGAAATTTAATCTTTAAAAATGTATTTAGGTATATATTATGATCCAAAAAATTTTGATAAAAAATAATGGGATCATCAGTTTTTCGCTGCTGACTTATGTAACTTACCTAAACTGATGGTCATCTACAGTAATCCCTTTATACAACAACTTTCACTATAAAATTATTCTCAGTGAATATGTCTTTTCATCCTCTTAGAGACTGATAAGTGGGCTATTTATCTAGTGCAATAAAAAACTATAAAATATCTCCAAAATAATAGAGAGAAGCTAGAAAATTTCCGATGAAGGCTACAAAAGATCAATACAATTGGGTGTTTTGGAGTGTTTGTTTAGGACAACCCAAATTGGAGTGTTTTAGAGTGTTCACAATTATTTATCAGAAACTATTTGTTGGTGGTAAAAATTTCCAAATAAAGGTGATGACAAATAACTCGCAGAACGCGGAGCTAACTGTATAGCTCTGTGCCTGACTAGAAGGCTAACTTCGCATTGGAGTAAAACGTAAAACTAAAGTCTTAGCTCCGCGTTCAGAGTACTTAACTCCGCGTGAGCAGATTATAAAAATCTTAAATTGATTGTGATTGAGATTTGGGCTTATCCAAAATTCGAATTGAGTCCAATCAGAATCCAAAATCAAGAGATTTAAATTAAAATCAAATATTTGATTAGAATCCTTGATGAATACAAAAACCTTGTTTTCCTATTCTTTTGGAAATCTTCATTCCTATTCCTATGGAAACTCTCATAACCAACTAAAGTTTATAAATACTCTCTTTGAGGAGACTTTAAGCATAGATATTTAATCCTTTCGATCGTTTTGAAGTTCAAGTTACGCATGAGAGTCTTTAATTCATTGGATCAGTAGAGAGAGAAGCTAGGGCCAGCCATCATCTTCTTCGGGGAAGATTTTCACATCGGATCATCAATATGAACTACTAGTTAGATCCCATCGCCACACTAGAACCCACATTTTATTGTAAAAGAGAGTGATAATATATAAATCCTCTCGTTTGTTTTTTTATTATTCCTCTTTCATTGTAATTATTGTATTTAATGGAAGAATGTAAGATTTTTGCGGAGAACAAACTGGCGACCACAGTGGGAGACAAAGTTGGATCGGTCGTGGATGTGCTCGTCGTTGAAATCGACCAGCAAATATACGAAGATTTTCTCTCTGGATCAGGTAACCTGACTGAAACTTGGCGCTATCGTCGCATGATCTCTAATACCCATAAATCGGGTAAAAAGGAATCTACCGTTAATTGGGGATTCTTTGAGTCCGTGACCATAAAGCTGTTATTTGGGCAGAAAACCCTAAAGGGAGATGCTGTTCTTGCTGCCGAGGAAGGCCAAGAAATTGGTTTTATCAGAACGCAAATCCGCAATCGAAATCGTCAAGCAAGTCAAAGAGCTCACAAAGCCTACGCAAAACAAGATACTCCAAAAATGAGAAAGAACAATCTGAGATACAAAATCAAAGAAAAAGAATTAAACGCGGTGACCTCAAATATGGTCAGCAAAGGCAAAAAAATCATGGAGAAAGAATATGAGTTAGATGCAGACAATGAAAAACCTCATCATTTCACCCAGCTCAAATCAGGCACTGTCGCTCCTCGAAATTATAAAAAAATTATAAAAGTTTCTTATGATGATGATAGCGACAATTCAGGTATAGCTTCCCCCACAATCTTGTGCATCTTTCCGGCTACGAAAAATCAGCATCACATGTAGTGGATAGGTCCGATGATGTCGACCAGAGGTTTGAAGCCCAAGTGCAGATGATTCGAAATCAGCAAAAGGCTATTGATGACCTCAAACTAATGCTTTTAAAAGTGGTCGAAAACACACAGAAGATAGTCAATGATAAGGCTAAAAATTTCTCGGAACCACCACCTAAGACAAACGAAGAAAAAAAAGATAAAGAAGAAAAAGCTTATTCAATATATGAAGAAGACTATAAGTTTTTTTTCCATGATCCTCATGAAGAGAGGATGGAGAAACTACAGAGCCAACTTGATGCGCTGATGCAGAAAAAGGAGTTAAAGGAATCTTGTTTCAAGGCCGTATCCGCTTGAGTGGGACTTTGTCCTTTATCTAGAAAAATACAAACCCCTCAAATTGGAATTATATGACGGGAAGGGGTCCCCAAAGCTGCACATATATTACTTCTTATTGCAGGTGGGTCATCTGATAGGAAATGATCCCATAATGACTAAGCTATTTGCGAGCACCCTGTGAAGTCCTGCCTTAACATGGTTTATGCAGTTACCCCCGGAAACCATAGATACCTGGTATGATATCAAGAAGCAGTTCTTGGCACGTTTCTTTGATGATGACACAGAGATATCGGTTCATTCCCTCCTTGTGACGAAACAAGAAGAAGAAGCAGTCAAAAGTTTCATTGAACGCTTCAGGGAGAAATCCGTGCATTGTCGACACGGTATAACCCAAGAAATTCTGGTAGAAATATGCAAGTATAATTTCAGGACCGGCGTACTGATAAGAATTAGAGCTGTAGAGTCCAAAAACTGGATGGACCTGTTGAAGTAGGGAGAGCAGACGGAAGATATAATTCGCCGGATTGAGAAATCTCGTGGCACGAGAAACTCTACAAATAATAGACCATATCCACATAATCATAAGAACAAAGGGAAGGCTGTGATGGCATTAGATACTACTCAAAAACTAACAAATCCGGCAAAACCAAGACCTCAAAATCTGAGAGGTGCAGGTCAGAATATGTCCCGATAAGAAAGAGGTTATACATTCAAGATGGAGCATACATATACTCTATTCTATCTCCTCCTCAGAAAGGGCATGTTGAAGATTCCGGAAAATCGAAAATCGGAAGACGCTGGGAAAATCAACGATTCTAACTATTGCCTGTACCCATTAGAATATCAGACATCTGACTAAAAATTGCTATCCTCTTAAGAGCCGAATCAAGATATTGATAGAAGTCGGTGTCCTCCAGCTTAAAGAAGAAAAGAAGGTTTCCGTGAATATGACAACTCTAATTATAGGAACTAATGAGTTCCCTGCCAGAGCGACCCCTATACCAGTAGGGACGCCAATGTTAATCAATCATGATCTCCATAAAATGAAACAGAAAGGACTCTTTCTGGTTTCTACCAAAAAAAAAGAGAAACTATAGGGGTACACTCAGGCTTGCTGAAAGATGAACAATCGACTTGCTTAGCTAATTCAATAGAAACCAGAAAAAATATTCGATCGACACCAAGCATGGGCAGCCCGCACTTGCAGGCTTGCCCCTTGGATACGCTCTGAAGCATAGCTGCGATCAAGTCATCCTCATTACCTAGCAGTCGGATTGGGCTGGGGGTGCCGAAAATATTGACGATGATAAATATCATATTACTTCTGCTACTCTTACTAGCCTTTGGAATGGCTAATTGGGTGCTATAAATAAATTTTTTTGCCTAATGCTGTTAAAGCGGCGGGAAGAGAAGATCAAATTTCTCACCAAGCCTATCATACTGGGGTAAAAGTATGAAATCAATTACCCAATATTGTCAAAGCGGCGGAAAGAGGAGATCAAGTTTCTCGCTAACCCTATCATATTGGGGGTAAAAGTATTAAATTAATTACCCAATCTTCAAAGAGGCGGGAAGAGGATATCAAATTCCTCGCAAATCTTAGCATACTGGGGGTAAAAGTATGAAATTAACTACCCAATGCTGTTAAAGGTAAAGGGGAGAGAAAATCAATTTCTCGATAACTCACCATACTGAGGGGAATAGTACGGCTAGCTCAACGCAAATGGCGATTGGTAAAATCATACCAAATCTGTTTATAACTGGGAGTTTGCTAAAAATTTCATAAACCTGTCATGTTAAAATCTTATTTCTGACAGTAAGATTTGGATTATTATCAATTTTAAAAGACCTGTGATGTTAAACTCTTATCTCTGATAGCAAGATTTGAATTATTATTATTCTTGTTATTTCGATATGATAAATTTTGTCATGTTAAACTTTTAACTCTGACAGTAAGGTTTGAACCTAGGCAGCCCCAAGGCTGACGGGTGCGAGGTTGGCCTGGACAGCCCCGAGGGTGCGAGGCTGGCCTGGGCAGCCCCGCAGGTGCGAGACTGGCCTAGACAACCTCGCGGGTGCGAGGCTTGGCCAGAGCCGTTTTTTTTTTTTTTGAACTTCGATTTTGTATTCCTACTCGGATTAGGATTCCTACTCGGACTCGGATTCGTGGGGGGACTAGAATTCCTACTCGGACTAGGATTCAGACTCGGATTTTGGATTCCTACTTGGACTGTGATTCCTACTCGGACTAGGATTCCTATTCGAATTCGGATTCGGACTTTGATTTTTGATTCGAACTTGGATTATTTTTATCGTTCTACAATTATGACTTATTTGTATTTTTAACAAACCTAAAAATTGACATAAATTTTTTTCCCTTGGATTATAATGTTAAGGCCAAATGAAATGAGATTAAATAGATACAAAAATGAATTTGAAAGACATGCATCAAACTATAGAAAATTTCATCTCATTTCATTTGAAATAGATACAATCATATTTGTTAGTGTTAAGGCCAATTCAAACTGATATACATCAAACTATAAAAATCTTTCCATAGTTCAAAATCTAGTGTAGATATGCTGCCTAGCTATTAGCCATAATGGCTCTAATACCATATATAATTGTCCAAAACATATTATTCTCGTTAACCATTTTATTTTGAATAGATACATGAATATGAATTCAAAGTATGTACATGAATAACGAATGAATCATGATTTCTATATTTTAATTACAGTTTGAATTCTAAAAAAATGCAGAAGATAAGAGTATTAATCGTCTTAGTGATTAATGCTCATTTTAATTAGATGCAATGATATGTTCATCGTCCCATGATCCTTATCAATCCAAAACGTGAATGAAACTAATTTACTTCTTATTTTAGCATGAATACATATCAACCTGGATGTACAGAAATCCCATAAAATTAACTACCGTATCCATTTCATATATGCCAACTAAATTCTAACCGATGCATCATTTAACTTGTTCTCTCTATAAATGGCTTAGGTTTTTTTCCAGATAAGTGAATGAATGAATATATATATATATATATATATATATATATATATATATATATATATATATATATATATATATATATATATATATATATATATATATATATATATATTGGGGATTACTGTAGATGAGCCACCAGCTCAGGAAAAGTTACATGAACTAGCAGCAAATCTATAATTATCCAATGATTTTTCTTTATTTTTTTTACAATTACTATGTCTACCTTCTTAATTTCTTTCGGATTAAATTTCATAAATTTTGGAGTTCATTTACCCTCTCATCAAGTGCATACAAAATATTTTATTAATTAAAAACCGTTAATTTTGTGTTAACTTGATGGAGGAATAAATCTAAACTAAAACCCAAGAAATTAGGTATGAGTGAACACTAAGGGATCGAGATCACAATCAAAAAGAAAAAAACTTGAAAAAAAATTATTGGATATAGTGGAAATGAATTACAACTCAGATAACTTGCATGAGCTGTCAGCTCATTTTCATATATATATATATATATATATATATATATATATATATATATATATATATATATATATATATATATATATTCACTTATTTGGATATTCATTAGGCAGAAAAGTTAGCTTTGTTGGTTTTATTTGGCTTGTATATATCTTCATGATAGAATACTCATAATTATTAAAATACAAACCGTACAAAAGAGTATTCATTATGACTTCTGTATTTTTTTTTTTTTTATATACAGATCTAAAATTGGACATAAGTTTTTTACCCCTACGATAATATAGAGTTAAGGCGAAATGAAATGCGATGAAATAGATACAAATATGAATTCAAATTATAGAAAATTTTCCATAGTTCAAAATCTAGCTAGTTTAGATATGCTGCCTATTAGCCATAATGGGGAGGAAATTAAGATAGGTGTCAAAAAAACATATTATTCTCGTTACTCACTTTTCTTTAAATAGATACATGAACATGAATCCAAGTTATGTACAAGAATAACAAATGACTATGATCATTGATCACTGTTTCTATATTTTAATTACAGTTGTAATTCTAAAATAATGCAGGAAATTAATGCTGGAAACAAATCATTTTAATTGCCGAACAGATACATTTTGTCGAATACTGTGTATATATAGATGCAATGATCTGTTCATAAGATATCGCATGATTACTATCAATCCAAAACACGAAAGAAAGCAAGTTATTTCCGATTTTAGCATGAATATACATCGACCGAAATCCCAGAAAATAAATTACCGTATCCATTTCATATATGCATGCAGATCAAATTCTAACCGATGTATATATCTTTATAACTTGCTCTCTCTCTCTCTCTCTATATATATGTATAAATGGCTTAGGTCTTGTCCATAAACGAAGTAGAATCTTATTTTCTTAATTTACAAACTAAGCGAAGAGAAGAAAATGGCTCTTCCTCAGTCAATCAAAATCTTCCTTTTTGCGATGCTACTTGTGTTTGCAAGTTCTACTGCGCTCCCAAGTACGCCTTCTGTATATTTTCTCTATCTAGCTATTTAATTATTGAAACTGTTGAGAGTATATATATAAAAGTCGTATTAATAATACTGAAATATATTTATTTTGGTGGTAATGATATATGCAGATGAAGGTAGTGATGATCTCGCTTGTGTTTGCACCGCTCCCATTCGCTTTGCTTGTGCGCCGCCCTGCCAGAATCGTGGTACAGCGCAGTGTCAGAGACAACCAGGCACCGTGCTGTGTTGTTGCCCGCACATACCCCCTAACTGAGAGCATCCAGTTGTTATATATATATAAATATGAGTCGATGGGATAATAGTTGATGAACAAGTTATGTCCGAGCGTGATAGAAATAATCTCGACTTTTATCCATAATAAAATAATAGAAATAATTGATGCAGTGTAATTTTTACTCAGCTACATTAGTCCCTTTTTTTTTCTATCCTCAACCCAAAAATTCTTTGGAATAGTGAAAGGCTATAGCTCGTTATTCTATCTGTTTTCCAAAAGAGTGAAAGGTGTAGAATGTACTCTTTTTTGAAAGCAGAACAACGGGTTTGAGGCCCTTCACTTTCCATTATTGAAGGTTTGAGGCACTCCCACTCTTCCTCCTGTCCAAGAGATATTATATATTAGCACCAAACACTCATTACTAGTGTGTGTGGTTTTTCAAAATATTCACCATCATCTCTCCATATTCAAGACCAATCCAAGTATTAGATCGTCAATGGAGTACGAGATCGACGCTCTATAACTACGTTTAGAATCCACTTCTTCTGTAAATGAGAGGGACGTGTTATATAAGAACTCTCATTTGTTTTCTTTGTTTCTTTTCATTGTAATTTGGAGAATTATTGTAATTTCATAATCATGGCAATGAAAAGAAGGGCGACTTTTGCAGGAAACACCCGCATGTCGAGAGTGCTATCACAAGTTTGCCATAAATTTTTTGCAAACTTGCTTGTCAAATATATGTGCCCTATGTTCTCCTTGTTAATAGGCTTGCATAGCACACAACAGCTAGGTCGATCCAACCCCTTTTCTGAAGATTCGTTGACAATCAGTCTCAAAAGAAGCTTTTGTCTTTTAATGGGCACCTGGTTTTCCAAAATGGTCTCTGCGGAGGCCAGTCAAGTTAGAGGCAATGGACCTAAATACTTGGTCCCATTATTTAACATGCTTGCTTCGACCTAAGTCTCTTGGTTTGATACCTCGATTAATCAAGGATAATTATAAAGACACACTCCAAATATATACTCATTATTTTTGACAAGAAAGTAAAGAGATAAAATAATTTATATTAACCACGGATTCCTCCCTAAAAAAAATTAGTTATATTTACTTTATGGATCCATTAGAATCATTATAAACTATTCTACTTTTGTCTCACATCCGATATGAAACTATTGAATTAGGGGTATCATATTTTCCCCCTCTTTTAGGATCTTATGTCATCATCAGAGGGATAGTAACAAACTAATACTTTACCAAGCGCTATGAAATTCTAGAGGTAGTCCTCATGGATTTTTAGAGGTGACTCCTACGGATTTAAGAGGTGATCCCTATTTTTTATGTAGCACTTTATTTAATGTAATACTTAGGTCCATATAACACTTAGTTCCGCATATTTTCAAATGGTGTTTAGCTTTGATACCACTTTAATATCTATTACAACCCATTACCTAGATACAGAATACGAGCACATATACTAAGTATCGACATCATAATGGAGAGGAGAGGGGGAGGCAGGTTGGGAGGATGGCAGATTGGAGCGAGTGCCTTTAGAAAGTTGTCAAGTGTTAAAAACAAGGGGGTGTGCCCTTAGAAGGATGCGCCTGGATGTTTGGGGTGTCTTTATGATTAGCATTGCTCCAATATTTATGAATATTTAAACCCTAATTATGATAGATATATAATATAATAGATATTTAGGGTAACAAATTATTGGTGAATTATATTATATTGGTGAATTATAATTGTCTTTTCGCTTGTCAAATAAAAAGTTATTAGTTAATATTAAATATGTTGGGATGATCACTAATTTATGGTGCAAACTTTGTTCTTACTTAGTTTACATTTTAACACAATTATTTTAAAAAATGATTTTAATTTTTAGTTATTTATCACATCATAATTGTGTTTTGAATAAGCTTAATTATGACCCAAGCCTGGCCCATCAAATCTTGTTATGAAACATGCTGGGTTCGGACTTAGGATCTAGATTTGGACTTATACAAGTCCAACTTGAGTGAAAATAAAATTTTGTATTTTAAAATGAATATTTAAATAAAAAAGATAAAATAAAATAAAATAGAGTAAATTAGATTAATTAATTTAATCAAATAGTAGAGAATAAGACTTGACCCTTCTGCTAAATTAGCTAGTTGATTATACTAAAAGAATAAATCAGAGTAATTGAAAATGATATATCCTTATCTAATTAATTAAATCTAATTTAGATTTGGTTTTTATATCTATTAGGACTCTATCTCTACTTAGGATAGTGGAGGTTACACCCGTCCCCACAGTTAACTAGACTCGTCAAGTTAATACTTATATTACATAATTGTCAATTATATTACGTGTTTATCACTTATATTATACAATTATCAAAAACAATATATGTTTATTACACGATAGTTATAAATATTACAAATTAGTTACTTATGTTACACTTATATTACATGATTAAGTAATTTTTTTTTTTTTCAAAAGAAGAAAGATTGATGTGAACGATATTTTTTTATATCTCCAACATGAAGATAATGAGAAGCACGAACTTTTTTTTCATTTCTTTTATATCCGTGAATTTTAACATTTTTATATTTTTCTTAAATCAAATTATTATATAAATTTGGATATTATCTGAAAACAAGAAAAGAAAGTTAATATTAATTTTAAGAAGAAAGATAAATACTATTCAAGGGTATCTTTTTATATAATCTATTTACAGTTTTCAACTCTACATACTTTTTAAATAGTTTTGTCTATCTTTTAGATTCTATTTTTAATTTGTAATTAAAAAAAAAAAATAGTCCCCGACTAGCAACAGCTCTACAAACTTGATGTAATTTCGTTTTATTAATATAAATTTCCAGTTATACCACTTTGCAGGTTGAATCAAGAGAGATATTTTTCTAGTTTTAAATTTGATTTAGGGAAATTAAAGAAATGATAATAGGAGTTGATGATTAATTATCTAATTTAAAAAAATAAACAAATACATATAAAATATCTAGGTTTGAATCCATTAACAATAATATTACATTAACTAAATAAAATCTTTCAATTTACACAACTTCCAGTGGGAACTCATAAAATGTTACAAATCTCTTATTTACAATTTGTATAAATGATTTAATTACATTAATTATAAGCGATATAACATTCATAAAACATATAAATCCAAGTTTAAATTATTAAATATAGAATGAAAAATGTTCGATAAGTAGATCCAAATCCTAATATCTCGTAGTTCATAATTTACCACTGAATTAGATTTCTATGAACAAATTATAAACAATTTTAATTTTGGGTTTGCTACACATTTGCAAGTTAATCATCTCGCAGCCCATCTTGAAGATCAACATTTGGTTTCGGTGCCATAAGTGTGCAATTTGCAAAAAGTTGGTATTTTGAATCTGGAACTTCTCATAACTTGGTTTTAATTTCATTTTACAGTTGAGCTACGGTTATTGTCAATGCCAAACTATATCACCCTTTCAATCATCATCCATAATGCGTGCATGTGTTGAATTTTTTTATTAAGCTAGATTTGGAGCCGACACTGCTCAACGATCAGCACTTGGGGCAAGGGATGGATCTTGATAAACTTTAAAGGACTAAAGAAACGTCTACAGATGCAAGGGAATGAGATTATTGATCATGATATTATGTCCTAATCATGTATAACAAATGCATCAAAGTTCTGTGTGATATGCAGCCAATTCACACGCAATCTATGGATATTTTATTCGATAATAATGGAACGACAGATGAACCTGACATTTCATAGCGCGGCCACAATCAATTGATCATGATTCATTACCAACTTTACAATGAAATAACTTCACCAAGTAAATGGGTGATGGTAGTTGTCATTTACGGAGTATTACATGGTGCACATAAAAACAAGGGGGAATTCTAAACGAGCATAATGTTTGACTTAGTGAGCATACATTTTCTTTTAAAAATGAGATGATTTTTCTTAGTGAACATCTCATTCTTCTAATATTGTCCTTCTCATATCATTCTTTACTTTCCCATCCTTCCTTCCCAAACTCTAATCCTTTTGAAGGGAACCGATAGAGATAAAATTAATTATTTAGTTGGATTTAATTATATTAGATTAAAAATTTAGTTGGATCTTCCTGATAGAATTTTTGAACTTAGAAAGGAGACTAGCTAGGAAGTAAAGTAAATTATGTATGCATACAATGCAAATATTTTGCCCATACCTAATTCTTTCAAAAAAGGTGCACCATGCGATGTGATCATACTATAGGCCTGAGTGCATGCAAAATGGTCCCAAGTACAAGGGATAAGGTGCATGGGACCCTTGTCGCTGTTGCTGCTACTGCTGCCATTCAAGTTTGGCATGGAACCGAAATGTAAGTCGTGTCAACTCACACCAAGCAACTGTAGGATCCATGCTCAGCAAGTCTCTTAGTATGTAAGTGGATTTGGTGGCAGGCTGCAGGTTGTCGTTGAGAGCCTGCACTTCAAGTATTATATGGCATTTTTATTTTATTTTATTTATTTATTTGTATGGATTCAGATCTCTTCATTAGCGATGGGCAAGGAGATTTTTGAAATTACAAATGCATGATTAGCGTTGGTGATTAAAACATATTTATTCAGATCGATTTATTTTGCATTTCAAACAAGTCACAAGCCTTTTCATATTCCTCGAAGAGCCTTAAGATTACTTTACATAAAATAATAAGTTTTCTAGCACATCTTGAGCTTTTCTTTTTACTCTCAGTTTTTAAATACCAAAAATTTCCAATGTGTTGGAGCTTTTCCCATGAAAAATTACTGGTATCTTCAAGGAGATAGCTAGCTCTGATTTTAATCATTCAAGCATCCAAAATGACTTGTGCATGCTAGGGCAAATGCAACAGGATGCAGTGGGCCTCCTCCAAGATTAATCAATCACCTCATCAATAATTCAAACCAACTAGTAAGACTGTTGGCAGATGGAAAAGAAATCACCATTAATGTTGCCATAGACAAAAGTGTAGTGACATTGAATCAAAATTTCCCCCCATAGCTGTATATTTCTGCATGCAAGGCTGTTTCAGATAAAGATCAGAAGACTAACTGGCCATTGGAAGAGATCCGTTATGATTGGTTACACATTGTTATCAACGAATCTGGATCCTTTCCAAGGGAAAGATTTAATGGACCGTCCAAAGTGCAATTTCAAACATCCACTACTTCATATCGAAATAAATATTAGAATAATTACTATTCTGCTCATATTGAGGATGACATTATTACTTGGTGGACTGGAACTGAACCCGAGGGGCACAACTACACACTCCATGAGACAGGACCTATACAGGAGATTGGAACTTCGTCTCTACGTGGTTGATGCAGACGCTCCAACAACAGAGGAGCCTCAGTCACAGGTTTCGAGTTATGCGGAGGAGTGGGAGATTCTAAAAGGAGACTATTTCACTGGATGGGTGCATCTTTATATTCTTTCTTCAATTAGTTATGTATCTACGTATTCTCTCCATAGTGGAAGAAACTCTAATGTAAACTCTATATTTTGGTTACGCTTAGTACTTTTAGTAAGAACGTGGGGACTATATACCCACCGTTTTATCTAAAAAAAAAAAAAAAAGTCGTCCACCAAAGACAGCTGCCCTACAAAGGATAGATCCAACTTCGTTATTATTTTACAGCTATCTAAGAGGTAAGAAGAGCAGAGGCTAGCTGCGACCACTGCCTTCTTAATTTAATTTAGGGAGTGCTAGATGCGCCTCATTCTTGTCCAAGTGAGTACCGTGTAAATAACTCACTTTATTTACAAGTTTGTCATTTATAAATTTAGACGAAATTATCCTTAGATATTTCTTAGTCAGTTCCGATATCTCTTTTCCCTCTGCCCGTTTTTTCCAGTGAGCCCCAATCTCTTAAACTCCCTCTCATCTTTGTGCGAGTACTCCAGGAAAAAAAAAAAAAAGGAAAAAAAAAAGGAGAAGAAAAAGCGACTCCAAAACCCTAAATTTTCGCCAAAATTGAAATATCATCATTTGCATGCCATTCCAAATTTTTTTTATCCAATTTTTTTTATCTCAGTGGCTGGGGTTACAGCACCGGTATAGAGACCCATTGGCCGGGATTGTAATCCCGACCTATTTATTTAATTGGTCAGTTTTTTCACCCTGACCAAGAATAATTGGAAATTGGATTAAACTGAACTAGGAAATTGGATTAAACTGAACTAGGAGGATTTTACTGAAAATTGAATTATCAAACCCTAAATCAAAGTCTAAACCCTACATCCTACCACTATTGAACAACATAGAAGTTCAAAATTAGAATAACAGGAAGGAAATAGGGAAAATACTTCTACGGCAAGGTTCAACGGTGCGTCGTCGCGTATTCTTCTTTACGGCACTGGGCGTGCTAACAGTGACATGACCGAATGTCGCCGGAGAGAGAGAGAGGAAAAATAACAGAATAGCGAGAGCGAATGGAACAAAGAAGAGATTGGGGAGGAAGAAGAACAGAGTGAGCCCCGTTTTCTCTTAGTGAGTCCTATTTTTCCCTCTCAAATAGTTTCGGGACAAAACTGGAAAAATTACGGAACTCACTAAGAAAAAATGAGCTGGTTTAAAAGTACCATGGGCTCACTAAAAAATTGGGACTCACTAGGACAAATATGGGGCACATCTAGCAACTACCTTTATTTTATTTTACCATCTTCTTAGTTTACAGTAGTATATTTATTTGCTTATTTATTTCTCTTCGTCAATGGGCGTACTTCCACATGCTTGCACAGGCTGATGCACTCTAGTATACCCACTTAAAGCTGCTCAAATTAAAAAAATAAAAAATAAAAAAAATTCATCCCAAACCACACTCTTCTGATCCTCGGAAAGACTAGAAATTACTGATCAATTCGGAGACCAGAGTTACTTACCGGTTGGAATTTTTTGTGATTGAGAGAGAGAGAGAGAGGTAGGCATAAGCTTCAGTCTCATCAATGCGCTGAACATTCTCTGCATTGGTCCAACATATAGATCAGATACAAGCATACATTAAGTTTCACAGGCAACTACACTGGCTAAAAGAAGGTTTTTTTTTTTTTTTTGATTATCGTCCAGGTCAGTAACTTGTTTTAAACATTAGATTTGTACTGCTAATATCATGTCATATTTTGAAATAGCATATATAATATTGGACCATTTAATGTTTTTCATCGATATTTGTCGATATTTCTAATACTAGCAACATGATATAAAAGATATCACTCATTTGAAAGTAAGCAATTCGTATTATATTTAAAATCATCAAAATTTCCTATAGACAATTATTTATGCAGGTTAGAAGTTAAATTTTATTACATTTAAAATAAATTCAAAATTCAAAATTCTCTATTTAATTATAGATTTCTCATAAAATTATTTTAAAAAACACATGCAAATTAGAGTTAAACCCTTGATTTATGCTAAAAATACTAGAATCACACTCAAATAAGAGAAACTAGAATCACACTCAATGAAGAGACGAGGAATCGATTCCTCTGACCTACCTCACACAGCAAAATAAATAGCAAGGACCAATCCAGCCTACGCAAAAGATTATCCCATACCGGCATCGCCCCCTTGCCAGCAAGCCAAAGATACGGCATTGCCTCGAGGTGTATCTTGGCAGCCCAAATGTCCTAGGCCATGAGTGATATCAAATTACCCTAGTTGAGAAATTCAATATGCCAATCTACCAAAGTGTGCCACTTTAATTTGGCTATCACAACCATACCCATCTATCTATTCTCACCATCTGGCATATAT
The DNA here is from genome assembly GCA_036321105.1 of Dracaena cambodiana. Taxonomy (NCBI): domain Eukaryota; kingdom Viridiplantae; phylum Streptophyta; class Magnoliopsida; order Asparagales; family Asparagaceae; genus Dracaena; species Dracaena cambodiana. Next base: position 2,922,391 of record JAYEPQ010000002.1, on the reverse strand, counting down.
TAGTCGATAACAAGGCCTGTCTATTGCTTGCGGAATCTGCCAACAGAACCTTCCATCTCTAAACTCCAACTAGCCATTATCGACGCCAATGAGTCTTCGCTCAAGTAACATCACCCTTCTCTAATTTGTGAAATTTTATGAGTTTGATTCTAGGTAGGAACTCAATTTGGATAATATTGCAACAATATATATATAAGTGTGAATTTGATTAGGAAAAAAAAAAACTAGCCGTTACCATCCACATGGTGTAGCTTGGAAAAACTATAGCGCATGTAACATGAAAAATATACTTTTTTTATCCTCTCCAATCTCTTTTTAAGTGATTATCCATCTCTCCTCTATACCTGAGAAAGAAGGGGAAGGAAAAAAAAAAAGCAACTCTATAACATTATTAAATTTTGATAGTAGCCCATTACATTGATCAACTACTTGTCTCTTTGTTATGCTTGTCTCTTTGGTACGAAGACCGATAATATAAGGATCAATACGAAATAACCTTTTCCTTGACAAGTGATGCTTGTTTCCCTTCCGTTATCTTTGCCCTCGCTTCGCTACCCTCCTTACTTGAAGTTACTAATTTACCAAAATCCAATACCATCCAATATATGGACCTCCAAAGATTTAGGGTTACCGTACAGCTAGCTCCCTGCAGGCAGCTAGTTACCCTTCTTGTATGGAATTTTCAGGGGGCACATCATTTTTCCTACTGAGCCCACTTAAAAACTTCATCCATATTACAAGCTTACAATCAAATTTTTTGGACTAAAATACCCCTTTCTTAAATATCTTATCTCCTTCTCTTCTCAAACTACAGATCAGTTAGCAAAAAAAAAAAAAAAACTTAAAATCCACAACTATTCCATCAAATATTTTTCTATATTAAATTATCTCACAAATTAAATTTAAAAATTAATTTTATTAGGCCTTTACTTACTCAAAAATCCTAGAAACAGTGCGGATTGATAAAAATTATAAACCCAAAAAAAACTCGGACTGGAAGTCCGGACAATTAATTTTTGTCCTTTTTCATCCAGGAGATAAATGACACTATAAATAAGTCTTTTTTCGTCCTATTATCAATGAAGTCATTGTAGTATAGTGGTGAGTATTCTCACCACTCACACGAGCACCTTGGGTTTGATCTATGGCAACAACAATTCCATTTTTACTTTATTTTATTTTCCCAAATAAATGACATCTTCTCCCAACTAAGCAGAATTTATTCGATTTAGTTTACATTCTTATTCGATTCGGTTTTTTCGAAATTGATAAATATTTACATCTGGCAATAACAATTCCCTTTTTACTTTATTTTATTTTTCCAAATAAATGATATTTTCTCCTAACTAAGTAAAATTTATTCGATTTAGTTTCCATTCCTATTCGATTCGGTTTTTTCGAAATTGATAAATATTTACATATGCTCACCACCATGAACAATAAGGAACAAACACAAAGAAAAAGTATTTTATAGATGATCATTCCAACTAATGCGTTGGTCCATAAATCAAAATCAAATCTTGCAACATTCTGAAGCAATATCATTTGCATTCCGAATCGAAACAAGAATATCGCCGGAATTTTTAATAAAGATTAGGCCTTTATTTAACATAATCTGTTAAAATGCAAGCATTATTTATCAAACTTTTAAAATATACAATCTTTTCTCTTAATAAGAAAGGTATTGCCATCACTAGAAGAATCCATCGTCTACATGTGGCGTAGAGTGGATCCGGGCCCGATCTTGAGGGTCGACGATTGGACCTCCGACGAGTCGGAGAATTTTCGGGAGAGCGAGCGACTTTGTTCTTATGCTAATTTTTTCTGTAAAAAAAATATATAGGAATCCGTTATTTCTCAAAAAAAATAAAAAAAAGAACAATCAGAAGAAATTAATTTAGGAATAATTTAAGGTAAAAAAAATCAATCAATTAATAGAAAGTATAAATAAATTGAGAAACAAGATATTGGATTCTCAGAATCAAATTCGAATCTTTGGGAAAAATTCTCCCTCTAATCCTCAAAATTATCAGTTAAAATCTACAAAATAAGTATAAAAAAATCATGATCTCTGCATGATAAATGTTTTTTTAAAAAAAATATTTTCAGCAAAAAAATACCTCTTTTATCCTTAAAATCATACCAACTCCACCTCCAAAACCCCAATGCTCAATTCTCAATTTTATCATCAAAACCCCTCCACCTTCTCCTCCTCCTCCCCTCTTCCTTCTCTCCAACCCAACAAGACCACCAAATCCAAATACCTCATATTCTTTGATCCAAAAAAAGAGACCAAAATAAAAAAAAAAAAATTTGCTAAATGAGGAAGAGATCTCACCTATCTCGATCCAAGAAGCGATAGCTGACAAGCGGCGTGGGCTGGATCAGCTATGGCGGCGGCGGATCGATGGCGGCGGCGGCCAAATCGAAGAGAGAGAAAAAAAATTGGGTAGAGGAGGGGAACTTCTAAAGGGGCACAACTTTTTTCCTGGTGAGCCCAGTTAATAACTTCCAAAATTTTTCCATTTTGCCCTCTAAAAAAATTTTCCATTTTGCCCTTCCCCTTCTCCCGCTCCCGCTCCCGCTCGCGCTCGCGCTCGGACTGAGAGTCCGAACAGGGCCTCCCCTGTTCGGACTGAGAGTCCAAACGGGCCTAGTCCGTTCGGACTCTCAGTCCGAACAGGGAGGCTTTGTTCGGACTGTCAGTCCGAATGGACCAGTCCCGAACAGGTCTCCCCTGTTCGGACTGACAGTCCGAACAGGTCTCCCATGTTCGGACTGTCAGTCCGGACAGGGGCTTGACCTGATCTGCTACTCCGGACACCTCACCCACTCTATTTATGTAATAAACTGATATATCATTAGTTTAGCCAATTTAACGTCACTTTACAGACTTATATTAACAACTAATTATACATTATTACAAAAATATAGTGAAGGAAGCAAAATGATACAATGATACACTGATACACCGACACAATGATTCACTAATACACCGATATAATAATATATGGATAAACTGATTCATCAATACGCCGATACAATGATACACTACTACACCGATACACCGATACAATGATACAACGATACATCGATATACCGATACAATGATACACTGATACAACGACACAATGATACTCCTGATATACAAATGCAATGATACTCCTGATACACCGATATAACGATACAATGATACACTGATATACCGATACAATGATACAACGATACAATAACTGATACAATGATATAGTGAAGATTATAAACAAGGTTCCCTACGTATAAAACAAACAAGATCACATATAAATTAAAGAAATAAGATCAAATACAAACGTAGTGTATATATTCCTCAAACAAAAAGCAAATAATAGGGTTCATTACAAACAAAAACCATATATTCTACAAATTCTTCAAAATGTTTGAAAAAAATAATTACACCGACCACTTGATACACCGACACACTGATACACCGATACAATGATACTCTGATACATCGATACAACGATACAATGATACACTGATACGCAATGATACACCGATACAATGATATTCCAGATACACAAATACAATGATACTCCTGATACACCGACATAATAATACAATGATACATTGATACACCGATACAATGAAACAACGATACAATAACTGATACAATGAAATAGTGAAGATTATAAACAAGGTTCCCTACGTATAAAACAAATAAGATCTTATACAAATTAAAGAAATAAGATCAAATACAAACGTAGTGTATATATTAATCGAACAAAAAGCAACCAATAGGGTTCATTACAAACAAAAACCATATATTCTACAAATTCTTCAAAATGTTTGCAAAAAACAATTACATCGGCCACTTGAAGTTCCTTACAACATCCATATCAATACACAACTAATATAATCTAATCACTGTCTCCTTGTCTTCCTCAGGGGTTGACGTTTGCTTCTGGTTCGAGACATAAACGCCGTATCGGGTGCATCAGGAGTGGATTGATCTTGTCTTTGTTCCTCTATTTGCGCTAATATACTGGTAGGAGCATTTGACCAATGGATATAATGAAGACCCACGTACTAATTCCATGAATCGGGTGTTTGGCTCAGGTGTCGACAATGACCATGCACTTATTTTTCTCCAGTGACTAATACATCGAAGTGTATCTCGTTCCTGTATACATACTATAGTCATAACATATGCACACACACAATAATTGGTTTATGGTTTTTAACAAGAAATAATTACCTCATCTTTTAAAACGAAGAAAGCAACGTGCGTTTTGAAACTCTTCAGTACTGATAAATCAACTGGACCTCGGTAATTTGACTCATGAAGATCATCTTGAATATCATCTTGAGAGCCTCCTGCATTTTTGTGACATTGCATGCTCTTAATTTTATTCATGATAATATTATTGTATCCTCTTCTAAAGATCCATATTCATGATAATATTTTTGTGACATTGCATGCCTTTTGTATTGGAGTACACTGATTTCCTAAAGTTGAGTTCGTTTAAACTTCTTTCTAGTTTGTATCCTCTTCTAAAGATCCATTTTCATCAAAAGGTATAACGCGCACCAACATGTCTATTACATTGCTATAGCTTACTGATGTCAATATTAAGATGTAAACTTTACATAGACTATGTGTTCTTGAGCAAATATCTTGTTATGCATTTTCCAACACAATTGATTAGGTAGTTAGCAACAAGATCACAGTAACTAACATTTCATTAGGTGCTCCATAGGAAAGCAAAAATTACCTTTACAAGAGAATGTTGCAACAGAACAGAAGACATACAGTTAACGAACACAGACATATCTCGGAGAGCATGCGACTGTATCTCTACATCCGTGCACTGCCATTTTCTTCCTTTGTTATCAATCTCCCTATATCACAAAAGAAAGGGAACTCAATTTATCTTTCCACAGTAGAATTCTAATTACAAGATATTGCAATTGCCTGCCATCTCCCACTTCACCTCAAAAACAATAACAAAATCATAGAAGTCAACCAATCCAATTTTATTTTCTTTAAGAAATTTGGTTAATCAAAGGGCTTGTTATCAACCCATATGTCAAAAAATTGACCGACCCAGATAGCAAAATCGCAACTTTTTATCAATTAAACTACTAATTTCATAATCTAAAACAACATAGCAGAAATTTCAAGAGATATTAAAGGAGGGGAAAAAAAAAACCTAATCCCGAGAGAGAGGGCTTCGTGGAGACGACGGCGGAGAGTGAGAGCGTGATCGCTAATCTCCTTCTTCTTCCCTTTGCCCGCCTTCGAGGACGAACCCATTGATATTGGTTGATTTTTTTTTCCCCTTTTGGCTCCTTTTTGTTTTAGAGAGAGAGAGACAAGCAAGTGCCGCCATGGAGTTTTGGGGAGAAGGGAAAAAGGGAGAAAAAGAGATGGAGGGTAATTTCGGAATACCAACTGTGCTCACTAAGAAATTCCCCTTTTACTAAAATCATAGTGGGCTCAGTAGGAAATATGGGCTCACTAGGAAAAAAGTTGTGCCCCTTTAGAAGTTCCCGTAGAGGAGGAGGTAAAGAAGGGGAAGATGAAGATGAAGGATTAGGAGAGGTAGGAGACGAAAGGAAGAAAGGAGTTAATTTTTTTGGTTTGAGATTTGACCGGCCTTAGAATGGAGAGGTGAGGGAGAGAAGAATGGAGGTGGGGGGAGAAGGAAGGGAAAAATGGAAGAGAAAGACAGTGAAGGTATTATTGGGATATTTGTTGTGCTCACTAGAAAAACCCTCTCTTTTGAAAAGAGGCGGTGAGTTCACCAGGAAAACTGGGCTCACCGGGAAGAAGAATGGTGTGCTCCTTTGGAAACTCCCTTCTTGCTTTGCATCAGCCATGCCCTCCTTTTAACAGTCGTTGGAGTAAAAGCCATGTGAGGACTGGCCCCATCCCCTCAATTGTGTAAATTTATTTTTTCATCATTGCATTTCCAAGCAAAGATATTAATATAGTGTCCCAGTAATAGTGTTCGAGCGTATGATGATTGAGTCGACAAAGTCTCCTCAATGCACTGATCAAAGTCGTTGGCGGGCAGATCAGCCTTCCCGAGGCATTCAGAGCCTCTCTCTCCTTTCCTCTCTCTATAACTACCAATCCCCCTCGCCTCATTCTCATGCAAACTCTCTAGCTAGCCAACATGGAGCTCATGCTCGTATTGGCTACTACTATACTCGCCTGTTACTCCCTCTTCCCTCTACGGAAGCTCGTCGACCGGTGGCGCAACCGGGGTTGCTACCTCATCGACTATGTGTGCTTCAAGCCCTCCGACGACCGAAAGATCCCGACGGACTTCTGCCGCGCCATCGTCGAGCGCAACAAGTGCCTCGGCCTCGAGGAGTATCGCTTCCTCCTCAAGATCATTGTCAGCTCGGGGATCGGCGAGCACACCTACGCTCCCCGCAACATCATTGCCGGCAACGAGAACTGCCCCACCCACGACGACTCCATCTTCGAGATGGACGAGTGCTTCTTCAGCATCCTTGACGCCCTATTCAATAAAACCGGGTTCGCACCAACTGATATCGACGTGCTCGTACTCAATGTCTCCATGTTCTGCCCCGCGCCGTCGCTCTCCGGCCGCATTGTCAATCGGTACAGGATGCGGGACGACGTTAAAGTGTTCAACCTCTCCGGCATGGGCTGCAGCGCGAGCCTCATCGCCCTCGATCTCGTCAAGCATCTACTCAAGTGCCACAAGAAGATGCTCGCGCTGGTTGTGACGTCGGAGTCCATCGCCCCGAACTGGTACTCGGGGAACAAACGCTCCATGATGCTCGGCAATTGCCTGTTCCGTTCCGGCGGCTGCTCCATCCTCCTCTCCAACGACCCAGCCCTCAAACACCGAGCCAAGTTCCAGCTCATGCACCTCGTACGCACCCACCTCGGAAAGAGCGACTGCGCGCACAATGCTGCAGTGCACACTGAGGACGAGGACGGCCGGGGCGGTATGGAGCTGAGCAAGGACCTGCCAAAAGCCGCAGCACAGGCGCTCTTCGACAACCTCCGCGTCTTCGCTCCGAAAGTCCTCCCATTCAAGGAAATCATCCGGTATGTCGTCCTCAACCTGAGGAACACTGTCCGCAGCAGCAAGCTCATCACCGCCAACGACCAGAAAGCGATCAGTACGCCGAAAGTGGTGGTGCCGAACCTGAAGGCCGGAGTGGACCACTTCTGCGTGCACACAGGCGGGACGGCAGTGATTGACGGGGTGGGGAGGGGGCTGGGGCTGGGTGAGACGGAGCTGGAGCCGTCTAGGATGGCGCTGCACCGGTTCGGGAACACATCGGGGAGCAGTGTGTGGTATGTTTTGGGGTACATGGAGGCCAAGGGGAGGCTGAAGAAGGGGGAGAGGGTGATGATGATCAGCGTTGGGGGAGGGTTCAAGTGCAACAGCTGCCTCTGGAAGGTGATGAGGGATTTGGATGATGATGATGATGGTGCATGGAAGGACTCCATTGATGAGTATCCTCCTTCAAAACTGGTGAACCCTTTCATGGAGAAGTTTGGGTGGATCTATGATGACAATCAAGCTGCTGCACATCTAATTAGTCAAAATAAAACAATTATTATTTAATCATATATATAATTGTGATTTGGATTACATTACAGGGATTTGTATCTTGAATTCTATTTGACTTCTTTAAATAATTTATGAGTGTTGTTAGCATAAGGAGGTTGTAATATGTTTGGAGTACTGGTTTGAATTGCTCTCACTGTATTGTTGTCTGTGTATCAGTCCTGGTTCATAAATAAGGTTAATGAAAGAGTGGGGGTCCTTGCAATATTGAAGGAGAGGGGCAGGGAGTCATTACAATATAACTTTTGAGTTCTATGAGTTTTCTTATTTTTATTTTACAGTGACATATGAGACTTAAGTTAAGTCAACATTCTTGAAGAATTTGTATTTTTGATGTTAAAATTAATAGAAGAAGAAAAAAAGAACAATAATTTTATTTGTGACTTTGTGACAAGAATGACATCTTCATGTTTTTCTATTAAAAAAATAAATTCCTACTTTATTATTGCAAAAACGTCATAGACCATAAAATTTAACTACATTTTATCCAAGCTTGGTAACATCAAGACTAGATAAGGGAAACTACATAGATTTCATATTATGAGGAGGTAACTAATAATAACAACAACAAGAGAAGGTTTTTAATGCTTGAGTTTTGGTGTATAATAAGTACAATTTAGTGGAGAGGAAGGGGAAAAAAATTATTAAAAAAAAAAAAAAAAAAAAAAAAAAAAAAAAAAAAAAAAAAAAAAAAAACTTAAGACTCTCCTCATTATTGTAGTTTTCTAAGATTTGCATGGCTTTCGTTTGGGTACATTTTGCCAAATTTTGCTTCCCATCATTTTCTAGCAAAATTGTCTGCCTGGAATCAGGTCAATATTAAACTTTTTAACTCTTTAGAGAACTCTTTATAAAGAGATAATACTTGTATTCGCAATGATATGCCACTTCGATTAAGATTTTAAGCTATATTTGCATATTGAATCCAGTTGCATTCAATCATTAGTGTGGGTTAGATTTGTGCCCAAAGACTTTAAATCATCTGCCATTATACAAACAAATATATGATATGATTAATTATATTCAGACCCTGTATAGTATGGAAGTGGTTTAAAACTCTCATTTAGACCTCCTGGACTATCTAAGTCATCGTGTTTTAATTAGACTCCCTGGTCCAGGAGTCTAAGCGAGAGTTTTAGACTTTAGGAGTGAAAAGTTATACACCCGCATACTAGAGAAAGTCTAAGTGTAATTAATCCTACATTATATAATATATTGACTATGAATGCAGATTGAATAATTTCTTAGATGCAACAGCTTCGATTTCAAAAGGTCAATTATATTAAACACACCACTTAAGATGGATCTAAGACACGATAAATTGCATATTGAAGAACATCATCAACTGGAGACTCTTAAGCAATAATGTGCAGTAATTTGTGAGAGAAAATGTACCTGTGTAAAGTGAGTTGGTTGAAGTTCAAGAAGAATGCGCTTACCTGCATTCAAGAGGCAATTCATCGAACATCATAGGCATCACACAACTAAGCTGGCTCCAGATTAATCATTCAGCAAGAAAATGCAAGAAGCCAAGATGATCTAAGATAGAAGATACAATATTATGTAGATTGAGATCATAGGTATAAAATAGTGAAATTTTTGTAGATTGAGCACAAGAACAACAGAGATGCAGGAGCTTTTACTTATCTATCTGGTGAAGGTAATAAAGGAGAGGCGTCCAATTTAAATTTGCAGACTTAAATTCGAGAGACACCTCATTTGGATCGGGTCGAGTCATCAGCCCAAGGTCTAAAAGACCAAGGCCTTGCCCTTCCGGAATTTATAACGAACACCTCAATTCTCTAAGCACACCCTCCATCTAAGAGCACACCCAAGAACTTATGCGTTTTCTATTTTGAGAACCTATGGCTTATAAAGACACTCCTTGAATTCTAAGGGCACGCCTTTATTTTCTTATATTGCATGGAAAATATTTTTCATAAAAGAACTGAACAAGAAAACGAGGTAGGGGGCTGTTCACTGTAGACATCTGATTTGTTAAATGGTGGATTGAACCAAATAAATGATACATTTAATTGACAAAAAAATTCAAAAAAAAATTCAAAAATACCAAACGTAGATTGCTTATAGGACATTTTGTCCAAGAAACTCTTTAATGGAGATTAATATGCCTAGGATTGAATATTACAGGTCAGCAAAATAAATGAGAAACGGAAAAAGAAATGAAAAAGAAGGCGATTTGTCTTTTGAGAAACTAATAAGAGTTGGAATTAGTCTAATTTTTAAGGCAAACCCATGGAAATACCCATTTAAAGAAAAATAGACACTATGTATTTTTATCTCATTTGGACTCTACTGTGTATGTGCCTGTGGGCTGATTCTGAATGAGCGAAGGTAAATAACGTAGGAGTTTTGCATGTAAAAGAACAAAGAGAAATATATATATTCTACACTCGATAAGTATCAATACACAATGGACTCATCAGTCCTAATTTGTTGAAATAAATGGATAGATTATTTGTTTATTATTAGACCGTCCATCCCTTCATTAAAATTTTTATTTATTCATGCTCTCTTTCACTAAAAAGATTAGAAAACGTGTGCATTTGGAACAATCTCACCAAGGTAGCATTCTATATATTAAACCTCACTAAAATTGCACCAATAAGAAATATGAATAAGAAATATGATTCACAGCTAGAGAGCACATGAAAAGTTTATGCAAGTAAATTAATCCTTACTAAAATAAACATACTAGTTAATTTCAAATTTTGCCCGCCATCTTTGGATTGAAAAACTCTACGAAATGGACTCTTGCGTTTTAGTAATATTCTTGAAAGTCACATTTCGGTTAGCATTTTGAATTAGAGACTCACAAGATACTACGAAAGGAGCATCCACCTCATCCTTTTGGGTAAATAGACTGATCAACCCACCATTCAAGAACCAAACAAATCAAGGGCACCGATGTTTGTTCAAAAAAGTGGTCTTTCCTCCCATTGATAAATTCTTGATTATAAGAAAAGACATAAAAAATAAAAAAAAATAAAAAAGGGAAGGAAAAATATAACTTTTTCTAGGAAAACTACGAAAAAGGAGAAAGTAGATTGGTGTCCCCTTCGTTTAAGGTAGGAACTTTATTGCAGCTATGGAAGTCGAGGGCATCCTTGTGTTTTGGATCTGACGCAAGGCTATCCTTCCGTGTTACATCATATGCGAGGATAATCCAGCATATTGCTCATTCTTAAATGTTTTTTCACGCAACCAAACTAACTTTACGAAACCAGGGACATTTGACTGAAATTATTGGGCTTAGCAAGCACCTTAAAGTCTTAAAGCAAAAGAAGAAGACATTCATTAGCTCCTGACTTTTATTATTAAACCTACTAAACCAAAAATAATGGAAACAAGGTTAAAACACTGAGCAAATCGCTTAAATTTTGTTTCCTAATTGTAAGGATAGTTTCTGCACCGTGCCTTGAAAACAACTATGATTCTCGATTGTGTGAACTAATACACCATCGAAAGTAGCTTTGAGTTTCAAATTATGTGAAGCTAATAGTTCTAGCATTTAAATTTCAAAAATCTAAATAAATGCTTTTATGAGAACTACCGTCTATGATTAAAATGAAACTGACTGGGATGTTCTAGTTTCAACTCAAATTCTGAAATTATGTGAACTTTCTCTAACTACACACATCTTACTATCGCAGTGTCGTAACTCACTATATCTAATCATAATTTGTTATAGGTGATATTTATCTTTCTGTATTAATGTACTAACTGACTAGCTATAACTGCATTTAAGAGTATTATAGTAAACTATTATTGAACCGACATTTATGATTTCGGTAGTCTAAATTGTCAAATCTTCATGCTTGAGCAAGAGAGGACTTGAAGAGCCACCAGTTTTAAACGTGCATGCCCTGGAGAAATGTTTGTTGCAGTCTCAATACAAAAAGGGTTGTTAGCATCGTTGCTGAAGCTAGCTAGATACCTGATAACGCAATAGGAAGACAAACAGCAGTCTCATCTCCAACCAACTAAAATCTTATGAGATTTGAGATCCTAGACAAACAGCATGCTGAATTTACAATATTTGTCTGCAACATTTAACATTTTACTAAGTGGTGCATGTTGAGCAATTGTGAAATCATTCTAGATTTGTTGGTATTGTTTTCTCATTGCAAGTAATTCTTTACAACTAACGTTGATCGTAGAAACCTAAATCCAGTAATTTACAGTAATCAGAATGTAATTGTAATAAGATATATAGGAACTCATGCATACTTATAACAACATGCAACCAACTGTAGAAACCTATCTACAAGCATAGCATTTTGTGTTTAGATTAGATTTTTCACATATATGAGCATATTTCAGTGTGCTTGTTGTTCCCACTTTCTTGAAACAATTACACTAAAAAGAAAATATATCCTTTTTATATTAAATTCTGTGCACTTAATTTTACACTTTCCATGTCTAACTTTCGTTTCAGAAATAGAAAACTTGGTAATTTTATAATCATTCAGCCAAGAAGGTTAAAGTACAAAGTTAAAACATTTTATACACATACTGACACTCACAGCAACAAACAATTAGTAATATTAACTGTCTATAATATTGATTTATGGGTAAATATAACAAGCTATAATCAAATATAGCAAGGTAAACACAAATATTTTTTAAAATTTCAGGAAGTTAAAGTACAGTTATTCAGCTATCATCCTTTATCTAGTATAGCCAGCAATGCATAGATATAACAAGTTCTACATAAAGGGAAAAAGGCGCAAGCGACAAAAAATAAACCACTACGGACCTTCGAAAAATATACACCCAACTCCTTTTGTCTTCCTCAATGTGTCTTGCACCATAACGAGCATATAATTCAAACGTATCTGAAACAAATTACTAAGGGGTTCTCTTGTCTTATAATGGAGAAATTTATGGTAATAAGATTTATGAAATAAGAAAGAGGGCAAAAAGATCAAGATATGATATCTAAACCAATTTTTGTCTAACTATCATTAAGCTTGGGTTTTTTGGGAATTTTCAGCCATTTCAAACCTCTAATAATGAGCTAACTAATTCTGCCAAATTGAAAAAAAAGAATTACTTTTATGTCCCAAGCTAATATAAGGGCATTTTGAGAGTTCACCTTCAAAATTTGTATAATACAACCTTTAAGTATATGTATTTGTGTATTAGGATACAACGAAAGGAACAAAAAGATAAAAAATTTCAGTTCTTGAGTGCCTTGACGTGAGGCTCGGAAGGTAAATTCTAAAAGCACACTCTGAAGTTTTTCCCCCCTAAGAACACACCCCTTTTTCCCTAAAAATACATTTTCTCTCACAAACCCTCCCCCCATCCCTCCCTCCCGCTTCTCCTCCTCCTCCTCCTACTATACCCCCTCCTCCACCCCCTTTCCCGCTCTGCAATCCCCTCCCTCCTCCACCCCTTCGCCCCCTTCTGCACCCCCCACCCCACCCCTCTCCCCCTCTTCCTCCGTCGCCTCTATCCCTAACCTCTTAGAACTACAACCAAGAAGAGGATATATTTGTCTAAAAAAATTAATGACAAACTCAAAACTAAATCAACTTTAGTTGGTTATGCCTTTAGATATTTGTAGTGTACCTTTAGAATGTCCCGGCACTGAAACAATTTTCCCAAAATTCAGAAAGAACTTGTTTACTACTTATTTTGTTCTGCCAAATGGGGCAATTGGGCCTCACCATGAAGTGGTAAGTTTGGTCCCTGAGATGTTGGGATCACCTCTACTCTACTATTAATCACAATAAATACACATTGCGTTCCATAACTGCATGCATGGGCAATTTTAGATAGTTGTCTGAAACAGGGCATGAGGGTTTGGACCCTTAAACTTATGGTGCAAACAACGCTTGCATTGAAAAGGAAGTCTTCCATTTTGAAGAACTTCTGAAGATGGATGGGTAATTATAATCATCTATTCCATAGGCATATATACACCAAACTGATGTTGAGATGTAAACCCTCACCCTCCAATTGCTGGATGCCTATGTCAACTAAACTGATTTGGTTTCTTGATTTCTAAAAAATCTTCATGACATACATCATAGGGTTTATGTTAAGGTCTATAATGAACCATCTAAATTGGGAAAATAATTATGTGAAAAGAGAATTTATTGTCTCGCAATAACAAATCTAATAATAATTAGTCATATAGTGCACTCACTTCATGATTGCAACGATAGTAAAGTGCTAGTATCAACATGCATGGTACACTATACATCTATACATATCCAAAACCCGCATCCTGGACTCGAGTTGTCATTGCTGGCTGCTGGCGCACTTGGACTGCAATAGAAAATAAAATATATAAATATGATGCTTTTTATGTAAAAAAGCCCAAAAAAAAAAAAATTAGAGTTTCATTTATGCTCCTACAAACATGACATGACATCTAAAAATTGAAGTTGTAAAATATCTTTGTGCTCGACAGTAATAATTAATATATTATTACTAGAGAACATAATAAAATATAAATAAATAAATAAGGTGGTAGCACATGAGTCATATCATTATTATTTTTTTTCCATTAATTGGAGAACAATAATAATAATAATAAAACTTCAAATATAGCCAAGCCTCTGGGCCCTACTATCAGAGGGGAACTCGTGGAATTGCTTTTCATCAATCTATTGGAAGTACTCATTGCAGTGCAGTACAAAGTTTCAAGACTTTTCACACTCACCTCTCTTAGTTTTGTACCAGAACTGATATGGATGTTCACGGCTGTGAGGCTTGGAAGAGCAGAGGTTTCACAAGGAAAGTGACTCCTAGAACTTTCAATCGAAGAGAAGCCCACAATAAAATAATGGAATAATCAACCAAAAACTCCAAACAACTACGCTCTCGAAAGAAAATTATAAACAAGAAGGGGGGAAAAATCCACCAACTACTTATTTCATCCAAATTAAAAGAAGCCACACGGCCCACACTAGAGAATGAAATTATCGTATCAATCATCCTATGAAGATCAAAAGAAAGCATCTCTTGCACTTTAAACAGCAAAAACTTTAAAATCATAACTTCTATTGCATGCCCATAAAGCAATCAGCACAACTTCACAAGATCTCAAACATGGCTAGAGCATGTGCATTGTGAATTGGGAATAAATTGCATCCAAAGTAGTTGGTGCTGGCTTGGATCCATTCCCTTGCATTTAAAAGCTCTCCCCTTCGCTATTTTCTTCATAACAACAGCCACTCTCTCTCTCTCTCTCTCCCCTCTCAAGTTGCATCACCAATCTTCATGGAACTGTCGCTTCCCCTCTCTGCTACTCTCCTATTATTCTCTCTATTCTTCCTCCTCAAATTTATTCACAAACAGAGGACCAACAAGTGCTACCTCATTGATTACATCAGCTTCAAGCCCTCCGACAACCGAAAGCTCCCGACGGACCTCTGTGGTGAGATTGTCCAGCGCAACCAATGCCTCGGCATAAATGAGTACCGCTTCCTACTCAAGGTCATTGTGAGCTCCGGCCTCGGCGAGTCCACCTACGGGCCCCGCAACATCATCCTTGGCAACGAGAGCAACCCGTCTCTCACTGATGCCATTACGGAGATGGAGGAGTGCTTTCACACCACCCTCGACTCTCTGTTCCGCAAGACGGGCATCTCACCTTCAGAAATCAACTTGCTCGTCGTGAACGTGTCCATGTTCTCCCCGGCACCCTCACTATCAGCTAGAATCATCAACCGATACAAGATGAAGGAGGATATCAAGGTGTACAATCTAGCTGGAATGGGATGCAGTGCTAGTTTAGTCTCACTTGACATTGTACAGAACATGTTTAAGCGTCACAAAAACATGCTGGCTCTGATCGTGACATCAGAATCCATAGCGCCAAATTGGTACTCGGGCAACCAGAAATCGATGATGCTCGGCAATTGCCTGTTCAGATCAGGTGGTTGCTCAATTCTCTTGTCCAACAGTCCAAGAGCAAAGAAACATGCCAAATTGCAGCTGAAGCATCTGGTACGCACGCACCATGGCATGAGGGATCAAGCCTACAATTGCGCAATTCATCAAGAAGATGATGAGGGCCGCTGTGGGTTTCACCTCAGTAAGGATCTCCCCAAAGCTGCAGCTCAAGCATTCTTTGAAAATTTACGAGTTCTAGTCCCGAAGGTTCTACCAGTGAAAGAACTACTGCGACATGTATTTGGGAAGCAGAAGGACTGCGTGAACATGAAGGCTGGGATCGAGCATTTTTGCGTGCATACCGGAGGATCTGCAGTGATTGAGGGTGTCGGAACGAGTTTGCAGCTGTCAAAGTACGACCTGGAACCTGCCAGGATGACGCTACACCGGTGGGGAAACACATCAGCAAGCAGTGTTTGGTATGTGCTAGGTTACATGGAAGCCAAGAAGAGGTTGAAGAAAGGGGAGAGAGTGCTGATGTTAAGTTTTGGAGCAGGGTTCAAGTGCAACAGTTGCTTGTGGGTTGTGATGAAGGACTTGGAGGATGATGCTGGGGTTTGGGGGGATAGCATTGAACAGTATCCTCCTCAAATCCTAACCAACCCTTTCATGGATAAGTATGGATGGATCAATGAGAAGTAACTAGTGTTTGAATGTGTCTAATTTTATTTTTAAAGAATGAAAGGGGAGGTTGTATTTCGTTAAAGAGTTTCATGAAACATTCTTCAACATAAAAGGATTAAAATAAAAGAAACAATTGTGTGTTGTGAAGTAAGGGTTCTTCTTTACATCTGTTAGTCCATAGATGCATTGCAGTATTCGGAAAGGGAAGGGTTGTAGCAGCTTTTAGTCTTTATGTCTCCGTTCTTTCCCTTGGAAGTGCCTAGTATTTGTAATATACATCTAAATACAGACAAATGAAATACTTGCAAACTTCCTGTTTGCATCTGTAAATTGCAAATTTATATGCTATATCAATATAAAAACATCATATACTAGAATACAAATATGACACATACATAGATACATTGAGAAATGATAATCAGCTGTGCATCTAATGTTTTCTTTGTGATTAATCATCAAGATTAGCATACAAAGAACAATAGAGCACAAGAATTGAAACATGAGGATTATGAATTAGGATCAAGCCTTAATGATTGCATTGTATTCATATCCTACGATACTTATCTTTGTATTCAGAAATAAATTAGTTTTTGTGGTCAAGATTATTTTGGTGGTGGTTGGTGTAACACAGTGGTCACACAAAAAAAGCAAGTTCTGTCCAGGGAGAGGGAACCGTTGGTATGACTTAACTGGAAGTGTGCGTGTTTATTTATTGTCAGCCTCATCTCCCACCTACTTTTATCATGGCATTCTCTAATGGTTGCAGAGGCTTCACAAATGCATGTGAGGAATGAAGCACAATGTTTCTCCGAAAAAAGGATCTTGGATAGAAACCATCAGTTATTCATTTTAGTCAAGAAGATAATGATATACTCCGCTTCATTTCAACAAGATTCAATTAGTAATACGGTTTTACAGATTTATACCCGCCAAACCTTACATACTTATAAGGTTACTCCCCAAATCTTCATAATTGCCAATTTACCCTCAAATCGCTGGGATCAATATTAACTTGAAAAAAAAAAAAAAAAAAAAAAAAAAAAAACAAAACCAATTTTGGATGGGAAATGGGTGAAATACCCATTTACACCTAACAAATCCAACAAACTCCTTATTCCATAACTTTGCACTTTCTACAACAAAAGTGTCTGATGCAAGACAGAAGCGGATTAGGATCAGAGATATAGAAATTTAGGATTTTTGGACAGATTTGGAAAAGAAGAAAAGAGCTCGGGAATCCACCTAGGCGAATCCACGCCCACTCTCAACTAATCCACAAGGAAAGATTTTTTTGAAATATATCCACAGTTTCTCAAAATTCAATTTTTATCAAATATTAAATTGTTTACAAAATACTTCATACAAAACTTATTTATAGAAAAACTCCAACAAACAAAATCCTAATAAAATCCAAAATCCTATCAAAATCCTAATGAAATTAAAAATCCTATCAAATATCATAATAAAATCCAAAACCCTAACAAAATCCTAATAGAATCCAAAATCCTATAATTAAATCTAATCTCCATCAATTCTCTCCGGCTTCAAATCATTCATCCCCGATGAATGCGGAGATAAGAAATATTAGAGACGTCCGGATTGAATTGATCAGTATCCACGAAGTATCTCAATTGGGCCATGGTGGTGGTTGAGAAACTGTAATTTGTGCGCACGAACCAAGGCAGTGGAGGTGAAATTGACTTATCAAATAAATCTGCTAAGCTAAAAGATGAATCTGATAAGTCACTTTCTGAATCGTGTTGTAAATTGTCATAACAATCAAAATTTTATCACTTTGCATCATATCATTCACCTTTACTATCTGAAATCTGTGTAGTAGCTCTATTGGTGGTAGTAGAAAAACTGAAAAATAATGTATATTTTTAATTTCAGTAGATAATGACTTTGAAATTGTATCTGCTATCTCACTTCGGACTTGAAATTCTTGTACTCCATGTACATCTTCAACTGATCTGTAAGTACTATCGGTAAACACGAATTGTCAGTGAATTTTCTTACGAAACTTTAACAGGAGATTTTCCAAAGAAACTACAGGTTTCATGGATATACTATGTAGAAGAGTAGGAGGTACTTCTGTTAACTTCTCTTCATGAACATAATCATCAGGTGCATTCTTATACAGCAAAAAATTCGCAATTGGTTCTGTTGAGAGATCGTCAGAAATCTAAACTTTTGAGTTTTCAATTTTTATGGATGGAAAGAAACTTTCATTTGGCATTAATAGTGGTATATCATGAACTTCTATATCCGGTATAGACTATATTCACCATCAAGAATAGGAATATATCCGGTATAGACTATATTCACCATCAAGAATATGAATATCTGTTTTGATCTTATTGGCGATACTATCATCATTAACCATTTGACTTTTTTTATCCCTTTACTCATGGTACTTTTGAAGACATAGTTGTTCGTTTCTTTTGTTGATACTGATAAGTATTCGTTTGCATTTTTCAAGTCTATCAATCATACATTGAAGTTTTTCGTCATCGGTCATTGTTTTGTACCAAGATGATAGAAACTAGTGAAATGATGACAATGAATTTGAAAGATGGTGTTGAGTATACTGATTACGAAGTAAACGTTGCAAAATATACCAATCCAAACATAATTTATACTCTCTACTCCACCCAACTTTTGTCGGGAATAACAACATTTCTACGCTGATATTGGATCAAAATATCTAAATAAATCTTGAAAATGATTCTTCCAATCTTCATAATTTTGCCGATCGTCAAAACCATAAAAAAAACAGGTATAGTTGCATACATATCACGCTCAACTATTTTAGCATTGGTATAAATATAGTAACCATAAAATATGAACTCCATATATAATCAACTCAAAATTTTAGCTAAAAAAGTTTAGGAAATATCCAACGATCACAATGGCTTGAAAACGGCTCGAATCAGAATTGAAACGGCTCGTAAATGGCTCTAAAACCTGAAAAGGCGGAATCTTTAGCTCTAATACCAAATTTGACACAGGACGGAAGCAGATTTGGATTTGGGATTTAAAAATTTAGGCTTTTTGGACGGATTTGGAGAAGAAAAAAGGAGTTCAGGAATCCACCCAGGCGAATCCACGTCCACTTTCAACGAATCCACAGGGAGAGATTTTTTTGAAATACAGCGAATCCACGCAATTTCTCAAAATTCAATTTTTATTCAATATTTAATTGTCAACAAAATACTTCATACAGAACTTATTTATAGGAAAAATCCAACAAACAAAATCTTAATAGAATCCAAAATCCTATCAAAATCCTAATGACATTAAAAATCCTATCAAATATCCCAATAAAATCCAAAATCCTAACAAAATCCTAATAGAATCAAATCTAATCTTCATCAATGTCCTTTCATTCCCATGTCCTAAACACTAAAACAAAAACCTTCCTTTTAAAAAGAAAAAAAGACTTGGGTTCCTATCTCCCAATTTTTCTTTACTCTTCTGGAGTCTCCAACTTCTTTTCTCTATCTCGATGTAATCTTTTATTCTAACCATGATTTTCACAACACCAACAATCAAATTCTAATTTTTATAACATAAAAGATCCCTAACAATTCAGTAAAAACTACAAATATACATAATCTCAGCCATGCCACCTAACTTCAAATCCCTAATTTGTTCAGTGGCCATTGTTGAGCTTGAGCCCATTGAAAGCACAGGTAATCTTTTACCCTAATTGCTCCAGGGGTTTTAGCTCCCTACCCTCCATAGCGAACAACCATGATATCCCTCCTCAAAAATTTAAAATAAAAAAAGAATCTTTTACCCTTAGCTAAATCATCTCTACTCCCTCCTCTTTAAACCCTGGTTGAGTATTCTCTCAAAAAAAAAATTATTTGAGTGATTTTTTCAAAATAATAATAATAATAATCTTTATGGGTGAAGGATCTTCTACTGCACTTCCTTGATGAATGGTATAGCAAAGATGGTGGAGAAGGTGATTCTTAGAACAGGTGGAGGTTGAAGAAGGCAATAGTGTTGGGATATAGAGAAGAAGAAAGATGACGATAGGAGGGGCATTTAGGGACAACGAGGGTAAGTTAGATCAGATAACAAATTAGGGGAAACATTGCTTCTCGTCTAACAGTGGAGCGGTGTTTCAAATGACTTGCAAACAAATTAGAAGGCTAAACTGGTATACAACACAATTTGAGGGGTAATTTTCTAAATATGTCAGATTTGGATGGTTTGTCTAAGAAAAACCCTTAATAATATCCTTCACGACAAGATAAGGAATACATGGTGCAACATAGAATATTTGAAGGTACGTCAATTTCCTACAAACACCTAAATAGGATATTCCTACTTGTTCCTGTAAAAACCCAAGGAGAGACCAAATCCTTACCAATGAGAAGAAAGAAGAACATGCAACAGTCACTAATCTCTTACCTCTGCAGGCCTATTTCTGGTGTGAGCTTGTGAAGCAGCTTTCACCTCTCTTTTTGGATGAGGGAAATTATTTCAATATCCCATTCCAAAAGTAAATTTTTTTTATATCTCACACTTTCGTTTTGTTATGTATATCTCCTAGTATGTACTTATATGTGATTGCTATACTTAGTGAAGGGTCTCAAGTGCTTGATTAATTACTAAGCTACCACTCTCTCTTTCTCTCTTTGCAGGCCCAAGATCTGAATCCAAAACAAAATCTCTCTCTCCCCCCACAACCCCACCCCCCTCTCTCTCTTTGCACGCTTTTATGCTATTATGTTCAATAACTTGTTCAATTTGTTTTACATTTGATAAAGTTTGTATTTTGTGTTAAAGTATTTGTGAAGTAATATACATGTTGAACTATGTTCACTAACTTGCTTAATTTTGTTTTACATTTATAAAGTTTGTATGTTGTATTACATAATTTATTTAAGTGGCGTACTTGTTAAACAAACATTAAACAGTTCGATATTTTAGTTTCTGTTCAACTTCTGAAAATGATCAGTTTAATTATGTCTTCGTATGCTTAATGTACAGAAAAATCTTTATCATAGCAGTAAGACACCAAGTATAGCATCTTACTCATGTAGCAGAATACACTCGAATATAATAATTTAAACTTATATGTAGTGACCTGCATCAATATATAGCAAGTCACACTAAGATATAGCAACAAATACTCATATACAGAAATTTACTATCAAATATAGTGAGCAAAACTAATAATAATAACAAGTTATATTCATTATAAATAGTTCAATACTTCTTGTCCTTGCACCGAATAATAGCCTTGTGCATCTGTTAATATAATAATAAGTCTTAGTATTTGGAAAAATAGGAGCAAAGGCAATTTCCGGCGATCTCCCCTGACGATCTCCGGCGACCCCCTCCTGGTAAGTCAAGGTGATCTCTGGTGAATACTCTACCTCTCCTTCCCAGCCTTCTCTCCTGAAAAAAAAAAAAAAAAAAAAACAACAAAAAAAAAAAAAAAAAATAGCCAAAGGAGAAGCGAGAGGGGCGCTCATTGCCTTAGGTTTTCTTCATCATCGGCTGAGTTTTTTGGGTCGGGACTGAGATTGCCTCAGGTATTTCATCATTGGCTGAATCCTGAATTGGGGGCAAGTTGGGAGGCTGGTGGACTACCTTCAACCAACTCACCTTCATCGATGGACTTTGTATGGAGCTGGCTGGGTAAGGGCAAGAACTGAAAAGTTAACTCCAGTGATAAGGATAAGAACCTCAAACACAGGAGAAAGAGTTGGTCGGAGGTAGTTAGGGATTCGCCAGCGAAAGGGGAACATCCCCCTCTCTCCGCGGCGATCCCACCTTCCATATATCCAACCATCGACTGTAAAATTTCATATTCCGGAGAAGAAGTTCTGACCCTTCTCACCGCAGTTAGGGGTGAGTCTACCCACAATATTGGAAAAGAAAAGGAGCAGGAGGAGCCCTGGAAGACGGCCAAGTCCCGAAGTACAATTAAAAAAGAACGAACTACAGTTTCTTCGCTACATGCAAGGGGGAGTAGAAAGAGAAAATACTCACCAGTGAGGAAGCCAACCCCAGGTAGCCCAGAGACCTGTTGGGTATATGGAAATGCAGGACATTTCAAAGATGAATGTCCATTCATCAGATGTAGATTCTGTAAGGTACTGGGTCACTGAATCGGAGAGTACCCAATTGCACCAGCAAAGAAGGACGAAGCACTCGGAAGATCCACCTAAAAGGTGGAGAAAGTGAAGCAGAGCGAAGTACAGAATTTGACCCTGGGGTCTATCAAACAAGTTCAACAACCAAAACCAGTGGCTTTCATCCCTGCTTCAGAAACGACTGTCGCAAAACGACATCGCCTTATCGATTCCATAGGAATCATATTCCCAGGTCGTGGTAATCCGTCAGCAATAGAAATAATAGAGACACTGAGAGCTTACTCACCGGAATTCTTAAGTCATACCTGGAAGCTGGACAGAAACAGAGAAATGTTCCTTAACCATTTTCCGTCAAAGGAAGGACTGAATTCCATCGCAAGAAATTTGACAATGGAATGTCGGGGCTCTAAGGCAGAATTCAAAATCCGCGGGTGGAGAGGAGATGAGAATACCTGTATGTATACTTTCCCGGTGACGGCTTGGATAGCTATCCACGGCGTTCCACTTCAATATTGGAACAAAGTCGACCTAAGCAAGATGTTAGTAAAACTAGCCCATGTATTGGATAATAGTGAGCAGACAAGCAAGAAATTAAACTTAGAATTCGCTAGAGTCTGTGGGTTGTGAAAACCTCTCAGTGATCCCCCGACGGTTCTACGCAGTTTTGGGGGATCAACTTTGCTCCATCAAGATAGAAGTGATATGTAAAACAGAATAGAACAGAGCTCACCGGAGTATACCCTACTAAACAAACCCGATACCTCATCCTTGGTGGTTGAAGGGAAGGCACCCACTGCCAGCAAGGTTGGCTCCTCCAACCAGCCAACGTGTGGCGTCACGACCCTTCCCGCCAGAGCTAGGAGGAGCTACACATGGAAGAGGGTTGACCAAGGGACTTCCGTTCAAAGAAACTCTGACAAAGGTAAGTCTGCGACCGGTATGGAGAGGAGACACACAGAAACAAACAACCCAATGGGCAAAGGGAAAAAACCACAACTTCTTTTGGAAGAGCAAACAAAAAACACCCAGATCTGGAAGGGGGAGTACAATAACCAAGAAGCAACAAACCTACCTCCAAAGAGACTTGCCTCCAACATACTTTTCGTTCTGATGGTAATGGTGGATCATCAGAAGAGGAAAGAAGCAGAAGCTCACAAAGTCAAGCCCCCCTCATAGATCAACAAGGCTCAAATATAGGCATTATTTGCAGAGATTCAAAGGGACGACTGGTTTTGGACCTCTCGAGATGGGAGAGGACAGAAGGTAGTTTGGGGAAGGAGAGGGCGGAGCTTCCGGAGGAGAAGAAAGTAACAGAGAACAGTGACCCAGAACCGGATAGGGAGAAGCACAAGAGCCTGGAGGGAGGAGCAAAAAGATCTAAGGAGCAATTAATGTGGGAGGGAGACCCCGAGGGGGTCTCATCGGGCCACCCACCGCCCCCTCAATCCCTAAGACCTGATGCCCATTTTATGCGTGAGGGGAAAGAAGAGAAATCGACTAACGATGGGGCTCAATTACTGACTAGCACAGATAGAGTAGTGGGGCCCATACAGGATAACTCAATTGGAGAAGAATAAGGTGGGGCCCAAAAAGAGAACAGGTGGCCCAAAAAAAATAAATGGGGCCCAAGTGATTCTACTTTAGATAATTTGGATGAGAAAATATTAACTAGCAACCCAGAGAACAAGAATACATCTGAAGATAGAGGAATTCAAGAGAAGTTGGGAGCCACTGAAATTAGAAGTTGCTCCAAGTCCCCTGTTGTCCATAATGACTACATTGGATTCCTTGAAACACTTGAGAATCTGGACAAAGATTTGCTAGAGATACAATTGCCAAGTTTCTCGAGAATGTTATGACGGGAGAGCAAATAAAGAGTGCTAAGAGACCTCGGTGTAGGCAAGCTTCCCGTCTTCCAAAGAGGATAAGGGACAAAAGAAGACTTCATATCAGAATAACGGATATGCCCAGTCTCAAGAACTCAGAAGGAACACCACAAGAAAATACAGAGATGCCCCCAAAAAGCAACACACCACCCATGGATGCAGAGCCTGAAGAAGCCTCAAAATTGGTAGAGGAGAATCCTATAGTTGATGCACAGAAAGAGTCCCAGATGGAGGAGGATATCCCAGAAGAAAGACAGAGAATCTCCGTTATCATCCCCAGTAGACGGCGCAGAAGACTGGAGGAAAAAAGGAGAGACATGAGTACCAAACTGGTCAGATTGCAGTCTCTGCTTGCAGACGCAAAGCACTCCTCTCGAAACTTGCTCCAGGTACGTCTCATCTAAATATTGATGTGTTGAATGTAGTTCCTGATAATATGTTATTATTTTTAGTTGGGATCTGTGACATTAACATGGGGCTAGATGATCTAGAAACCAATAACATACTAACACAACTTATATCATTAGATGCCTCCAAGAATGAGGTGGACATAATGGGAAATTAAGATCACCCGCTATAGTTGGAGAAGAATGGACCGTTACCCATGAAGTGCATGTTTTGGAATGTTAGGGGGTTAGGTAATCCCACTAAACGACGTATAGTCGCAGAGACAATTCGAGAAAATAAAATTGACATTGTTTGTTTAGAAAAAACAAAACTCACAGATCCATCTTATAATTACTCAAACAATTGGACAGACTAACTTCAGCTTTCACTATATGAATGCCCGGGGGGCTCGGGAGGTATAATTATTGGTTTCAATAATAATTTTGACATGATTAACACATGGAAAGGGAAGTTTTCCCTATCAGTAAGAATTAAAAGGCTAGCTGATGGTTAATCACGGCTGTCTATGGACCCAATGATACTCAGTCACGCCCAATGTTTTGGGACGAAATTAAGAGTATAAGGAGTAGATGGGACTCGCCGTAGATCATAGGGGAAGACTTTAACATAATCAGATTTGTACATGAAAGAAGAGGTATAGATCGTCACCCCCGAGATGGAGAAACTTTCAATAAAGTTATCTCCCAATTAAGACTTACAGACCTACCACTCAATAATCGGATATTCACCTGGTCCGAAATGAGAGAAAACCCAAACCTGGCCAGACTGGACAAAGTCCTGGTCTGTGATGGCTGGGATGACAGATTCCCACTAGCTGACCTCAGATCCATGGCAAGAACTACTTCAGAACATATACCTCTGTGCCTGGAATCTAAAGAAAATCAACTTCAATAAAGAAGATTCCACTTCGAAAAATGGCGGTTGGATCACGAGAAGGTGCTTGAACTTATCAAGGAGAGTTGGTCTCATCCGACCTCAGCTGAGGACGCTACTAGAAATCTCTGCATTAAGCTGCATCGCCTTCGCAAAGTCCTACGGAAATGAGAGAGAAAACACCCTCGTGAACAAAAAAACAATACCTTAAGAGAGATGGACAATCTAGAGAAGCAAGAAGAGACCAAGGCTCTTAGCATGGAGGAGAATTATAGGTTGCTAAACCTACGAAAAGAAGTAGAGGGCATCTATAGAAAAGAAGAAATAATGTGGAAACAAAGAGCTAGGTGTAAATGGATTAAGGAAGGGGATGCGAACACCGCCTTTTTCCATAGATCGGCCAGTATGCGCAGAAAGACAAACAAGATACATGCGTTAAAATCTGGGGAAGGGCTGATCTAAGGACCTGATCTCCAAAATTATATATATCAACATTTTCGAAAATTGTTTGGTGTAAAAAATCGCTTCAGTTTGCGGATGAAAAATACGGCATGGACAACTACTTCAGATTTACAAGACTTGGAAATGGAATTCCAAGAGGAGGAAATCAAAAGAACTATATGGGAACTGGGAGCTGATAAGGCCCCCAGACCGGATGGTTTTTCCATGTTCTTCTATAGGATTTTCTGGCAGGAAATCAAGGAGGACCTGAAAAGAGTGACCAACGAGGTATATAGGGGTGAGGCCAGGTTAGACAGGATCAATTACTCGATAATTACTCTTATCCCTAAGAAGGGGCAGGCAGAGACTATTGGGAATTTTAGACCAATTGCCTTGTTGAACTGCTCAGTTAAAATTATCACAAATTTTTTGTCAAATCGACTTGCCCCTAAACTTCAAAGCATGATTGGGGACTACCAAACGGCCTTCATATCAGGAAGAAATATTCTGGAGAGAGTAGCTACAGCCTATGAGATCATTCACCAGTGTAAGAAAACCAAATCAAATGGCTATATACTCAAATTGGACTTTGAGAAGGCCTATGAAATAGTAGAATAGGACTGTATTTTAGAAGTATTGTGTCTAAGGGGTTTGGGAGAGAGGTGGATCTCATGGATAAAGAATGGGTTATACTCAGCTAAAATACAGATCCTGGTTAATGAGAAGGGGAAGGAGATAGTACTCAAGAAAGGCATGCAACCAATCTTTATTCTTGTTGTTGATGGTCTAAACACTATGCTCAGGAAAATGGAGAATGCGGCCCTGATACAGGGTCTGATAGGCTCTGCATCAACTTCATATGTCAATTTTCAATATGCAGATGACACACTCATACTCGGAGGGGATAGTGTATCTGAAGCAATTCACATTAAATTGGGACTTTGTTGCTTTGAAGCCTGGTCGGGCCTGAGGATCAACTTCTCTAAAAGCTCCTTCATTATATATATATATATATATATATATATATATATATATATATATATATGTACATATATATATATATATATATATATATATGTACATATATATATATATATATATATATGTACATATATATATATACATATATATATGTACACACACACACACACACACACACACATATATATATATATATATATATATATATATATATATATATATATATATATATATATATTTAGGACCTAAGAACTTGACTATTAATCTCATCCTAGAAGTTTTCATATGCAAAGAGGAACAACTCTCGATGAAATACCTGGATATCCCCATAAAACCCGGGAAACTCTCTAAGCAGGACTAGAACCCCTATTGGATTGTTTTGAAAAGAAACTGGAAAGTTGGAAGGGTAACCTACTCTCTTTGGGAGGAAGGGTGGTCATACTCAATGCAGTTTTATCCACATTACCGTTATATTACATGTCCTTTCTCTTACCATGTTGGGTCACGAACAGAATAGATTGGATCAGGAAGAATTTCCTGTGGAACGGCACCTTTGACACCAACAAATATCTTGTCCTCTGGGGATAGGTGTGCAGACCCAAGAAGGAAGGAGGCCTTGGAGTTCTAGAACTCAGAACTTTTAATTTGTCTCTAATGGCAAAATAGTGGTGGTACATACTCTCAAGACCTCAGGGTACCTTCCAGAGGCTTGTAAGCTCGAAATACTGTCCGAGAGACGGTTCCTGGCATACGACTTGTCGAAATCTGAAAGGTTGTTCAGGGTTTTGGAAAGGAATAAATATGACCAAACAAATAATCTGGCCAAGTCTGAAGTACAAACTGGGTAATGGCCTAAAAATTGCATTTTGGCATTGACCGATGTAGTCAGATACCCCTTAAACTCTTATTCCCAGCAGCCTTTGAACTTTCCTTAAACAAGAGGGCATTAGTGAGTTCACTATGGGGGAGAATGAGATAGCAGCTGAATCTATCTCAACCCCCAATCTGTATTGGAAAAAACACAGATCCAGGAACTGAGATTACTGTTATGGGAAATTATTCCTTCTCAGGTATTGGAAGATTAACCCATTTGGAGATGGAATAAAGGTGGAGAGTTTTCAGTGAAGTCTACATACCGCCACTTTATAAATAGTGGAGTGAAACTCATAGACACATCTCGAATCTGGAAGACTAAATGCCCTCCTAAAGTCAGGATATTCCTCTGGCTAATACAAAAAGGCCCTCCTCGCATGGCCAGCACGCAAAAACGGAGTTGGTCAGGCCCAAATTTTTGTGTTTTTTTAGCAAGGACGGAGAGTCCACAGATCACCTAATGCTAACTTGCGAATTTACTATGGATCTCTAGACTTATTATGCGAGCAGTCTTGGACTTAACATCAACAGAGAGGAGGATGATAACATTTAGAATAGGCTGTATTTTAGTAATCGGTCTTCCTGCCAATCTAAGACACTAACTGCAGCAATATGCTGGAATATTTGGTTGGAAAGAAATAATAGAATTTTTAATTCCACTGCTCGTTCATTTCATACTTGCACCAGACTAATTTTGCATGATGTTATTCTTTGGACACATATATCTTCTGATAAGGAACGAGTGCAGATCTCGGGTGGATTGTCTGAAGACGATTTAGGCTCCCAGCCTGAATAGCAACCCCACCTTGGAGCAGGAGGAATGCCCTTTTAGACAAGGAGAGAGTCTTGAATTTTTCTTTTTATGTTACTGTACTTTTTTTGCTTTTTAACCTATGTAAGGATTATTATATTATGAGAGCTACTCATGTGGGTGGCCATACTCTCTAACTTCTAGTTTATTATTTACTTGCTAATGGAACGCGAAGGGTTCCAACCCGCTATTTTGCTTCAAAAAAAATAATAGACTTGTGCAACTCATCCTTCAAGAAACTCCAAGTTGATAGCATGATTAATCAGAAATAATCTCTTAACGTCATTGAAATCTTGGCTAACCTTGTATAATACATTTATCTCAAATAGTCCCCCGTCTGATATGAAATAAGAATCAGTATAGTTTATAATGATTCTCATGAATTCATAAAATAATCGTAGCTATCCTTTTTTAGGGAGTAATCTGTGACTAATTATAAAATATTTTAATTCTTTTTATTCTATCAGAGGTTCACCATATTCCTACGCAAATATGTTTCCGGCATTCCGCTATTCAGATTCCAGGTGTGGGGCATTATTAGTAGCATCAGACCCAAAAACTAGCCGAAAATGTGCAGAATTAAGTGTCACATAAAACTAAGTGCTACACGGAATAATTGGCCACAATTACAATGTGAGCTACCTCATGAATATGTGGGTGACATCTCAAGAATCCATGGGGCCACCTTTAGAATCTCGCATCACTTGATGAAATGTTAATATGTTACTATACTCCTCTAACAAGGATACCAGATCTTAAAAGGGGAGAGAGTAATACTCCTACATTGAATAATCCGATATTGGATATGAGATAAGAGTTAAGTGTAGTTTATAATGATTCCTGTGAATCCATAAAGTAATCGTAACCAGTCTTTTTACGAGAAAATTTTAGCTAATTGTTAACTATTTTAATTCTTGTTATTCTAGCACAGACTTAGCATATTCATACGCGAATACATTGTCGATATTCCGCTATTGTCGATATTCCGCTACCCGAATCCCGAGAGATCATTACACCCTGGGAGTTGGGGTACACCATTGAGTAAGAATTATCTAACAGGTATTTGATCGTCATCTAGCATGGAGTTATCAAGTTTGGCTCCTCAGATGCTTTGGTTAGTAGATTATTGTAAGTAAAGATATTTTACACAATTAAATTCAAAGAAACATCGCTATAATATAACTTTAGCAAGATTTTAGAAAGTTATACTTGAATATAGCAAGTTATGAACATAAATAGCATGTTAATCTAATTTAAAGCAGCTTATATCCATATATAGAAAGAATAATAAATAGCAAGTAATTCTTCGTTGTAACCAGTGTTTTAAATATCGGCCGATATACCGGTATATCGGCCGGTACATCGTTAAAATTGAAGAAACGAGACGATATGGGGTTTTTTTTTTACCGTTTATCGTTTTGGACCGGTATGGGCTGATATATCGGCCACGTGGCGATATATCGGCCGGTATCGAGATGAGAAATACCGGCCAGTATTAGATAATATCGATTAATGAGTTTTGGATTTTGGTTACGGGTTAAACCCATTAACCCGTTAAAATCCGACCCGTTAAGAAATAAAACGGGTCGGGAGGGAGAGAGAAAGGGTAAAATTTTTGCGTTTTCTCTCTTTCTCTCCCAACGATCCGAGCGATTGATCCCTCTCCGCGACCAAACCCTAACCCTAATTTCCCAAACCAGCCCTAATTCTCTCCGATTCTTCTTCTCCCACTCTCTGGCTCTCTCTCGTTCTCTCCCTGCGATCGTCGACCGATCGAGCCGAACAGCCCGAACCCTAACCCTAATTTCCTAATCGAGCCATAAATCTTTCTCGTTTTCTCTCTCTCTTTCTTCTCCGCTCTCCGATTGCTCTTCTCCTCGTCTGGGAGTCTTCGAAGGGTGCTCGCCATTCTCCAGTGGAGCAGTGGCCGCCGGCCAGATAAGTGAAGTTTGATTTTTCATGTTAATTTGATTTAGAGTTATAAATTTCTTCAATTTCTTTTATAATTGTGCTATTTAGGTTTAATTGATTACGATTTATGTTAGATTTTTTTTTGGTGTAATTTGAGGCGAATTGTTAAGTTGGGAAGGCTGAATTTGTGATTGTAGTCTACAGTGAATTCGAATCAGTCACTGATTCACATTGAATCAGTGATTCGGTTCACTGATTCAGTGAATCGAATCACTGATTCAGTGTGAATCAGTGATTCGAATTCACTGATTTTGTATGTATGAATTTCATGGTAGATAAAATTTGTAAATTTGTATTAGTATTTACTATTTATGTGTATTCATTGATTTTGTATGTATGAGTTTGTGTGTAAATTTGTATTAACATGAATTCACTATTTTTGTGTGTATTCACTGATTTTGTATGTATGAGTTTCATATGCTTACAAGTTACATTATAGCATGTGCAATTACAAGAATTACAAGTTACATTAAAGCTTGAATTCTTAATTTGATTAAGTTAATATAAATTAGTAACTTTATTTATGTTATTAACTTTATTTATATGATTATTTTTTTAACTTAGATTATATTTATTAACTTTATTTATATGAGTAAAAGCTTTAATTCTTAATTAGATTAAGTTAATCTAAATTAGTAACTTTATTTATGCTTTTAACTTTATTTATATGATTATTTTTTTAACTTATATTATGTTTATTAACTTTATTTATATTAGTAAAAGCTTGAATTCTTAAATAGATTAAGTTAATATAAATTAAGTGCAACAATTATTTAGCTATTTAATCAAATAATTGTTTGTTTTTTTTTATTAATTTTTGAGGTCAGGAATAGCTTGAAGGATGTCCTCTTCTGGTGCTTCCAATGTCTAAGAGAAGCAAGGGGGTAAAGATCCAGCTTTTCTTTCATCTTGAAAACTTATTTTTCTTAATTTTATGATTATATGTCGCTCTGTGCATATACAAACGTTCTAAACGGTATTTACAAATTCGTAAATTGAATGTAGATAAGCCAATGTAAGTACTATAAACTTATTTTATGTGTTTTATTATATTCTATATAGCCAATTATATGATTATTCTTTAACTGGTATGACACCGATATGACACTCTGGTATTTAGGGTCATATCGCGATATCTCGCTCGGTATCCGGTAACCGGTATGTAATTTGGCTGACCGGTATGGGACCGGTATTCGATATTTAGAACACTGGTTGTAACCAGTTATACATGTATATAGCAAGATGGCACCAAACATAACGAATACGTAAATGAAGACTAATTAATTGAACCATGGTTCAAATACCATAGAAGATCTTGAGGCAGCATTGGATCCAATTTGACACGTATTTTTATAATGTTCACGTTGCAACAAAGGTTATGCAAAGGAAGGATTTTGAACTCAAGTTCATCTCTCCCAGAACATAACATACATCTTTCAAGAGTACATCATACAAAAGCCGCAATATTGAGAACTCATGTTAGGTACAATAGGCAATTTTATGTGTAAAAACCTGGCAAAGATGTACCTTGCTTCAAGCGAATCAAATCATACATTTTGCACAAACCAGTCAAAAGTAATATAGAGATCACAGAAATCACGCTCCATTTTTAGTGGATCTAAACTTTTTACTCATTGGCACGACAACCACTGAAATATCATAGTTCGATCATATCGGATGATTTTTTTTCGTATCGGATCGTGGATATCGGATGACTATATCGAGAATATAAGCTCACATACTGATGGAGAGAGAGAGAGAGAGATGTAGGATCTTTAACATCTCACAAACTTTCGATGTCTACTTTCTTCATATATATACTGGACAGGAGATTCTCAGATAGAGTGTATTTGCTTCTCGTCGGACTCAGTCGACGATGACACTCTCGTTGCGGGGGCGCCAGGCGCAGGACCGGATGATGGCAAATGCTCTAGAGCGCCAAGAGTGATCTGCTTTACTATTGTTTCCAAGAATGCCACACTCATGCGAACATTAGTTGCATTTTGTTTTGCTTTGTTGTGTTGATTGGCCTATGTTAGGTCCATATGTCTGGAACCTTAAGTATGTTTTATTGTACTTAGTTCTATTGACTCTCGTTAATAGATTATGGAGGGCATTTGCTTGTTGTTTGCTTTTAAAAGAAAGAGAGAGAAGGGAGATCAAACTCAAACACAAGCAAATTATTATGGTTCGGTAATTTCTTGCTTGCATTCACTATCCAAATCCGTTCTCCACTTTCAAGACATCCTCCTCCTGTAAGCTGAACCCCTAACTCATGGAGATCATACCACTCGAAGCCCATCGTTTCTCGTTTCAGACCCAAGCCTCCTCATATTACAACTGGTCTGATTTTTCCCCTTACACTTCACCTGACCAAGCTCCTCTCTTCTCTTTCTTCACACTGGTATTCACTCAACTAAGCTCAGAAGATACAAAAGTGGAAGCTTAATAACATCCAACACCGTTATAAGATGTGGTACTTTTTCCATGTCATTGTCCTTTATATGTATTATTTGTCATTTCACATATGTCAGTAACCATAATGTGTCGCACCTGTGTAGGCATGTCCATGTCCATGTCCATACAACATAGCTTTAGATGCTCTTTCAATATTGGCAGTAAGGCAAGTTAAGGCTCTAGCCAGGTTCTATTCATAGAGGTCCTCTGGTCCCCAAAAAAATTCTCACCTTTCCCCATTACATGTCAATTTTATTTGTTGGATAAGTCAAGTGGGTACAACTCCAAAATGAGTAATCACCTTCGTAATATATATACCAATCAAATTGCCTACTTCGCTCAATTTCTAATCAATACCAGTCAAGATTCGAGCCATTTATGAATGTCATCTCATTATCGCTAATCAAATAAACTTAGAAACAACT
Organism: Dracaena cambodiana; assembly: GCA_036321105.1. Classification (NCBI taxonomy): domain Eukaryota; kingdom Viridiplantae; phylum Streptophyta; class Magnoliopsida; order Asparagales; family Asparagaceae; genus Dracaena; species Dracaena cambodiana. The sequence goes on along the minus strand of JAYEPQ010000002.1, from coordinate 2,888,992 downwards.
TTAAAGGGTCAACAGGATCAAAAATTAACCAGTTTCATAGAAACCCTAAACTTTTCTTTGAAAAGAGACAACATTTATTGTGCGATAACGAAATAAATGAAACTTAATAACGAAATCGTACCTGCAATCGACCGCAGATGCATGACTTTGTGAATGAATCCCGAGCTCTAGAGAGAGGAATCGATCTCCAAGCCAAAACCTAAAACCGTCGGATCGATTATTAGGGCATCCGATCGCCAAGCCTAAACCCTAAAAAGAAAAGATTGGGGGAAATTGATTGATGATTTGACATTTATGGACAAATTTCTGCGTAGATCCAACGCGAGGCGTGCTCAGGAAGAGGATTTTTTTTTTTTTTTTTTTTTTTATTTTTTTATTTTAAAGGACAAGATCGTATCCATAATGAAAATCGAGTTCAAAGGATCTGCATTATTTATTCTCAAAACATATGAGCACACCACAATGTTTGACATTGATGGTGTGCTCGTAAGATTGGTGAGCAGCCGGAGAGAGACATTAATACCTAAGAAAAAAAAAAGACAATATAGTGGCTGAATAAGGACTCGTAAATTTATCTTTATTGTTGTCGTTATTTTTGCAAAAGATTATACATGATTGAAATAGGTTGGTTGGTACCAATTTAGTTAAAATGTACTCTTGTTATTGTGAATGCAATATTTTTCAAGAAAATTCAAACAACATCATGTAAATGTGTAATTATCAATAAATGATAAATAAAAGCTTAATGTATTTTCTAAAAATTCACGTTTGTTTGTTATATTTTTTAATATTTTTCCAATTTTTTTCTGTTTTAATCTTTTTCAAAAATAGGTGTATCCGAATATCCTGACTACTCAGCATCCAGCCTGTGCCCAGCCCAGTCAAGGATTCAGACAAAGAGTCAAACCTAGCCCAAATCCTCTGGCCGAGCCACCCACCTGAACATCCATATACTTTTGGCATACAAACAGGATAGTTGGGCCATATTTTATTAGACTAAGTAAAATACAAAGTGTTTTGGATTAATGCGTTATGAAATATTCATAGGATGATAGAATTTTGAAGTGTTTTTAGAATAATCCAACACATGTTTTGGAGTGTTGTTGGAAACGCTCAAGATCAGAGTGTTTTGAAAATGTTTCGAAATTTTTGTCTAAAAATATGCTAATTATTTTCCTCGTTCTACCCTGCTTCCACGTGCTTTCCTTTTTTCAAATTGGATATATTTATCATTTACATATTTATAAAGACCATGAAAACGTATTAGAAACTAAACTCCTAAATACATGTTCAAACACCTCAAAATGCATGATCATAATACTCCAAAAAAACATACAACCAAAACACTTCAAAAACACCCCAAAACACGCTACTTTTGGCATCAAACACAACCCTAGAGTTCATTTATCCATGCATTAAGAGGATTGAATGTTGCATCATCAAGAAATTATTTAGCTTCTAACTGATACAGAGTCTATCCAAACAAGCACTCTAGAGTATGGAGATCATGTTCAAACATAAGGATCATTGATCCACCATTTCTTTTGACAGAAGATCAACAAATGTAATTCTCGTTCTCTCTTAAATAAGATTTCAAATACAAACACATCTTTCCCCAATAAATTAAATCATCAAAAATCTCATACATGAAGAACTTCTAGTGATCTGGAGAGATTTCCTACCGTAGAACCGTGGATGGTGAGGCAACTTGATGGCACAAATCAAGTAGCAAAATGTGTGAAAGCCCCATCACTGTATTTTTCTATAATGATAATAACAAGTCTACCCCCAAGTACTTGGGATAAAATGCTTAGTTGTTATTTTCTATAATAACAGTAACACCATTTGTAAATCCAAATGGGAAAAAAATCTAAGAGGAAAAGCAAAAGGTAAAGGGCATCGATATCCAAGCAGACCGCATCTGAGGGCCAAAAAAACTGGGATTTAATCCCGGTTACACTCCCTATCCATCCATCCATCCATCACATTGGCGTCAAAACATCATGCCAAAGCCCCTCAGTGACTGGTATATTAGGATAGCCAACTGAGGGGGTTTACAATGAGATGCTTGTTATCGAGTGCAATTAACATCACTTTTGACATCGGAAGAATTATACTTTCCAACGCTTGTACTTCTACATCTGCATGCCTCCCAAGGAATTGGCCCGCCCTCCTTAATAACCCATGGATGCTCAGCCACAGAATCTAAGGTCAGCCTCTGTTTTGGATCTGCATAGCAAAAATTTTAAACCAATGTTCTTAACTCTATAAAAACTAGGGGAAATCTGTGTATTCAAATGATAGAACCAAAAGAACTCAAATTGGGTACTGGTACAGTCACAGAGACGAATGATCACTAATATTCTAGCAAAGCTGAATACTTAAAATGAGCTAACTGACTTAGTGGAAAGATTTAAAATATCAAAATCGGCCAATCACTTGGGGTATCAAAATCAGCAACACCAAATACATTGTGTCGAAAATATTGAAAATGTCTATAATATGATAATATCAGACCGGTGTTATGGTACATCACGTATCAGATACTGATATATTGCATACATGCAATATATGTTATTTCTGCCAATATTTAAAATCTTGCTTAGTGGTTAAATGAATAAGGGAATGTTTGCTAAAAAAAATAATTAAGTATATAGCTTATCATGTATAATTTGCAATGTCTTAAATATCGGCCTATATATGGGATAACTATAGGTGAGCCGCCAGCTCAGGAAAAATTACGTGAGCTAACGGCAAAAATATAATTATCCAATTATTTTTTTTCAATTTTTTTTCTAAAACTAGTATCTTTACGTCTTTAACTTCTTCCAGATTAAATTTTATAAATTTTGGAATTCATTTGCCTTATCAAGTAGATACATAAGGCTTTATTCATTAAAAACTATTAATTTTGTGTCAACTTGATGAAGGACCAAATCAAAACTAAGACCTAAGAAATTGGGTATGAGTGAATTCTAGGGGTGGAGATCATAATCCATAAGAAAATTTCTAAAAGAAATTATTGAAGATAGTGGAAATGAACTGCAGCTCAGTTAATTTGCATGAGCTGTCAGCTCATTTTCATTTCCTCTCTCTCTCTTTATATATATATATATATATATATATAAAGAGAGAGAGAGAGAGAGAGACATTGATATATCATTTTTTGACCTTGGCCACACGGATATCCAGTGATTTTTATTGAGATCGTTTTTGGCCAATCTTTGCTGATGTATTTGCACATATGTGATAAAGTATACGATCCTGTATATTGGCTGATAAGTTAGCTCAATAATTACGGCTTAGATTGTCCATTGACCATTTAGCCAAAAAAGATTGTCCATTGTCTAATCTTTTCTTTATACAGAACATCATATCAAAATCTAAGTCCGCATTATCAAATCCATAAATATATAAGAGCAAGAGAGAAGATTAGGCCTCATGAGCTTATTAAATATGTGTTTTGTAGACTTACACGATTTATAGATGCATTGCCTAGTAAAGATTCTTTTTGGGACATGTAAACCCACCATCTGATATGGCATTACTACCGATATTAACTTAATAACTTGATATACTGCTCGATATACGATATATTATATGAAATTTAGATGTTGCATGTGGAATTTTCTCAGCTGATAAATCCCCATATCTTACATTTAAATAATAATAGTTTATTAGTTGAATTATATTTAACTAGCAAGTCCATTTAATGGACTGATGTGTTGAAACTATTATTTTAAAATCGGCCGATACATCATATATACCTCCTGATATATCCTTTTTAAGCGGTCAATGCAATGATATAGTGAAAAAATTGGACATATTATTTGTTGAAAGACCCTTCCACTGCACCCAAACTCCGAAGTTACGATGAGAGTTAAGAGAAATTGTTTTGTATTTTAACACGCCCTCGCAGGTTGAAAACTCATTTTTGAGTAGAAATCTGGACTTTACGCAGCGGTATTATTTTTTTTAAAAACCCGCAATTAAATGCGCACCCAGTAGGAATTCAACCTGGGTTGCTCTGATACCATGTTGAAAGTCCCTTCCACTGCACCAAAACTCCGAAATTATAGTGAGGATTGAGAGAAATTATTTTGTATTTTAACAAATGGGCCTTCAACCTACGGAGGCGTGTTAAAATACAAAAATAATTTCTCTCAACTCTCACCACAATTTTGGAGTTTTGGTGCAGTGGAAGGGACTTTCAATATAATATCAGAGCAACCCAACTTCAATTCCTGTCGGGCACACATTTAATTGCGGGTTTTAAAAAAAATTATACCGCTGCACAAAGCCCAGGTTTCTGCCCGAAATGGGCCTTCAACCTACGGGGCCATGTTAAAATACAAAAATAATTTCCCTCAACCCTTACCATAACTTCGGAGTTAAAGTTATGGTGCAGTGAATGGAACTTTCAACATTATTTTGTGCCAATATATGTAATATCGCCCGAGATATCATATTCCGATTTATTCTCTAATATACAGGTCAATGTGATTCATTTTTATTTCAATAGGATCTTTAGAAACAATTTTCATTGTCAAGTTGTTCCGATATATACATATATATACATGTGTGTGTCTACACACACACAGAGGAGCCAAGTATAACATACAAACATACATACATACATACATACATATATATATATATATATATATATATATATATATATATATATATATATATATATAAACATATAGAAATATATATATATACATATATATATATACATAATTACATATATATACATATATAGACATTCATATATATATACATATACATATATATATATATATATATATATATATATATATATATATATATATATATGTACTTGGCTCCATTCGGAAAGATTAAAGTCATATCCTTCCCCTTCATAATCAACTTCCGGACATTCTTATAGATAATCCATACCGTTTAAATTGATCTAATATTATCTGAAGTAGGTATAAACCAAAAAACAAATGACTTAAATACTTTTTTACCATGCGTCAATAAACAAAAATAGACGGCCTAAATTGCGAGTTAATTAGTTTAACAATGTAGGATAATTAAATTCTAATAAAAGTTGACATATAAGCATTTCTAAGTGTATGACAAAATAGCTGGATCAAGAATTTATATGTTCTAAAGTGTAGACCTATGAAAATAGCATTTGTGCCCATCCATATTGTGCCTACTTCATTGACAAAAAAAAAATTACAGTAAATTAAATTAAATTTTCATTTTAGGATACTTTAAATGGTATAGATCAACTTTCACTAATGGATCATTATAACAGATATCCCATCATAGAAATCCAATAGGAAAAATATGAGCCCAAATAATTCCCAAAGGATCCAAATCTCTCTCTCTCTCTCTCTCTCTCTCTCTCTCTCTCTGTATGTATATAACTATATGTGCATGTATAAACCTAATCCTTACACTTTTTCCCTAAATCAATCAGATTTCCAAATCGCCGCAATAAAAATAAGAAAGAATCTCCCTCACTACCAGAGAGCTAAAAACAACAAATTTTGATAGCTGTAACCTCAAAATCCTTTTGTTTAAGGCTTCCTTTTATTCTTCCCTCCTTACTGCTTATCTTGCTGCTACCACTGTCACGTTGTCACTCCTATTGCTACCGCCTTTGTTGTTAAAGAGTGATGTTACCACTAATGTTCTCGCTTGATTGTGATTGTGCATATTCCTTGACATCAATTGTTTCTAAATCTATGTTTTGACTTATGACTGAATATGTTACTTAATTTATTCTTATTATTCTGCAGTTTTATGAAAATATATTATCATTAAATGGTTTTATATGCATGTTATATTATACCACTCTATTAGATGTAGTACAGCCTTTAAGTTACCTATGTTACACACCATATACATTGTTTGATATGGACATGCAATATGAGCTCGTATCTCTAATATATCATTCAAATCCACTACCTTTATGGAAAACCTCCATCTAGCACGATCTTGATATTCGATATTTAAAACTTAAAAACTTGGGGGGAACCATAAGCCAAATAAATAAATAAATAATCAGCTTCCATTTTGAAAGCAAGACAACCAGGGCCATGTCCCTATAAACAAATCATGAAAACAATCCCATTAAAGTTTTCCAGGGGAAATGAAATGAAGACTTGAAGTTTGTTTTGATAAAATCTTTGATCGTGTAGCACATTAATTTAGCCATTATGCCCTATATTATGTAGGCCTATTCTTAGACCTGACAAGTGGGCCGTGCCCGGCCCGGCCTGGGCACAGCACGCCCTATTTCTAGGGCGTACCGTGCCCCAGGCACAGCACGTCCGCCCAGGCGTTGGCCCGGGCTCGGCCCACCAGCACGTATGCCGTGCCCGGGCCGATAAGGCTGGCAAAATGGGCCGGGCGGCCCGTTGGGTAAGCCCGACCCGACACGTGCCCGACACGGTTTGGATGAGTCGAGCCGAGGTCACCCGTGCCTTGGGCACGGCGCGGCTCGGCCCTTTATAATTTTTTTTTTGAAAAACACCCTTTAAGAGAGCCGTTGGAGGGGTTATTTGCAATTTTTTTTGCACAAAACCCCCCAACGGTTAGGCCTGCTAACTGGGTCGGGCGGCTCGTTGGGCACGCCCGGCCGGGCACCTCGGCTCGGGCACGGAGGCCGACCGGGCAGGCGGCACGGCGCGGCACGGCCCGGCACGCTTTTTTATTTTAAACGTTGGGGGATTTGGGGGGGTTTGCAAAATAATTTTGCTAGCCCCCCAACGGCTATTTTTATAGCCGTTCGGGGTTTCTTGCAATTTTAAATTGTAAATTTTCCCCTCCAATGGTCAAAATAGCCGTTGGGGGGGTTTTTTGTAATTTTTTTTACAAATTAAAACCTTTCTTTCTCTATAAATACCTCATTATCACCTCTATTTCCATTCATCATTCTTATACAACAAAATTTATTCTCTCAAAACTCTTCTCAAATCTCAAATTCTCAACTCTTTCAAGTTTCAATCAAGTGATCAAAAGTCTCAAGCAAGCAAGTCTCTCAAACAAGATTCAAGCAAGTTCTCTCTGAAACAAGGTGTTTGCTTTTAACGCAGGTGGTAGAGTGCTCACGGAGTTGAGAATCTCAATGGCACCGGACACATTGGAGATGTGTGTCTGCTTGAAGGATTGGTACAACGCAGAAAATAGAGAACAAGATTTGGCTAATGAAGTAGTAGTAGAGACCTTACCAGAAGAAAATCAATCACGATTAAAAGTATCTACATTTGTTCGGATTTTCTTGTATTTTCATTTTTTTTTTATTTTTAACTCATAAATCTCTAAGAAAAATACTAAGAACAAGTTGAGGGTGACGGCCAGGGTCCTCTCCCCTCTCTTCGGCCTTTGTATAACTTCTAAAAAGATTTATAGAGCAATTATATCAATGTAATGTAATTAAAAATAATATAATATTTTTTTATTGTTATTACTTCTTATTAAATCATGTTAAATGAAGCTAAGTAGCCTCCTATTTTTTTTTTAAATAACATAGGCCAGTACGGGCTCTGCACAGGCACGGCACGGGCCCACCATGCCGTGCCGGCGGGCCGAGCCCAGGCCTAAACCCGGGCATGCGTGCCGTGCCGGCGGCACGGCACGCCCGTGCCGGGCATGGCCCAGTTAGCAGGTCTACTAACGGCTATTTTTATAGCCGTTGGGGGATTCTTGCAAATTTTTCCCCTCAACGGTCAAAATGGCCGTTGGGAGGGTTTGCAATTTTTATTTACAAAACAAAACTTTTCTTTCTTTATAAATACCTCGTCATCCCCTCTATTTCCATTCTTCATATTTATACAAACAAATTCATTCTCTCAAAGCTCTTCTCAACTCTCAACTTTTTCAAGCAAGTTTCAATCAAGTAATAAAACTCTCAAGCAAGCAAGTCTCCTAATCAAGATTCAAGTAAGTTTCATCTCAAGCAAGTTTTTGTTCGCTTTTTCGACTTTCTCTCTCTAGTTAGAATTCTCTACTTTATCTCTTAAGTGGTTCACCGCTCAATAGATACTTATAATTTGAAGTTTTTTATTTGATTTTTTTGAGATTTTTTATTCGGTTTTTTGGAGATTTTTTTAAAATGGATCCATACTCGTCCGGTGCTTCTTACTCTCAAGCCGCGCATTCTTTTTCTCCTTTTTTAACTAGTGAAGAATATCAAAGTCTCTGTCAACTCTTAGAACAACCTCCTCAAATACCATTTTCTATATCAAAAAAAAAACCAATCGAAACAACCAGACACGAAACCCAAACAACCACCCCGCTAGGACTGCTAGATCAGACATATTGAAACATTTTGATAAAATAATGAAAAATGGTGTTAGAAAAACTAGGTGTAAATATAGTCAAAAAATCTATTTATTTCCTTTAGGTAGCGGAACGGATCACCCTAAAAGACACCTAGACAAAACTCATCCACCAAATGAACCACATCAAATACAAATAAGTACCTACGGAGGATCGTTAGGAATTCATAAATATAATCCTATCCATGCAAAATAAAATTTAGCAACATTTATAATATATTACGAACAACCTTTTTCTTTTTCAGAAAACCGAAAATTTAAAAGATATTGTAAAAAAACATTTACTGATGAATTTAAAAGATTTGAAAGATAATCCTATCCATGCCAGGGTCCTCTCCCCTCTCTTCAGACTTTGTATGATTTCTAAAAAAATTTATAGAGCAATTATATCAATGTAATTAGATTTAATATAATAAAAAAATTTACTGTCATTACTTCATGTTAAAGCTAATTAAATGGAGTTAAGTAGTCTCCTAAACTTACTTAATAATAAATTAATTTTTTAATTAAAAAAATTTAATAAAAACGAGCCGGCACGGCCCAGCCCGGGCACGGCACGTGCCTGGCGGGCCGTGCCGACGGGTCCAGCCCGGGCCTAAGCCCGGGCAGGCGTGCCGTGCCGATGGCACAGCACGTCCCATTTTTGGGACGTGCCCGGCACGGAAATGGGACGTGCCCGGCACGGACCGGGCTGGACACGGCCCATTTGCCACCCCTACGGGCCGAGGCGTGCCTGCATATTTTTTTAAATTTTTTTTTAGAAAATAGTAATTTGATTATTAAGTAAGTTTAAGAGAATAGTTAGTTTAATTTAATTAGTTTTAACAAGAATAAACGATAGTAAAAATAAAATCTTATTATATTAAATCTCATTACATTGACATAATTGCTATATAAATCTCTTTAGAAATCATACAAGGGGAGAGGACCCTGACCGTCACCCTCAATTTGTTTTTAGTATTTTTCCAAGAGATTTATGAGTTAAAAAAATTACATGAAAAAATTTACAAGTATAGAAATTAGAAAAAATTTCATTCATCCTCTCGTGAGTTCTCTACTTCTACTTCGTTGGACGATCCCTGTTCCCTGTCTTCTACGTCGAGCCAGTTTTTCAAGCAAACAAACATCTCCAATGTGTCTGCTGCTATCGAGCTCCTCCACTCCGTAAGCACTCTACTATCTGCACTAAAAGCAGACTCGTCGAGCCAGTATTTCAAGCAAACACACATCTCCATTTCATTCATCCTGTAGACACCAGAGAAGTCAGTAGATCATGGACCATATTGGAAAGTACAAAATATATTTTTTTCTGTAATTTCCACCAGACCAAAATATCAAAGGCTTTATAATTTTCAGGGAACATGTCATCTTTATAGTTAGCCTTTTCTAAATAATAATGTAGTTTATTAAAATATGTACTAGATTGCCTAGACTTTTTCCTGTGAAATACGAATGATATTATTAGATTTTGAGTTTCCCTAGCAGTTGGTTCTTTTATAGATTGTATTTTATCACTATACATATCTTCATATGTATGGTATGTAATATCTAAACAAATTTTAATATTATTAACTAAATCCCTAACATTATCTTCATAACACATTTTTATAAAATAAATCAATTAAAACTTCAACTCCATTTAACTTACAACATGGATCTACAATAGTTATAAAATATAGTATGGAAATTTCTAAAATATTTATTAAATTTAGTTTCAATAGGTTGAACAATTTCTTCAAGTATTGGGTGATTCCTACATTCATTAAAAACTGAACTAATTTCAGTTATATAATATAGTGCAATATGTATAGTTGAGTAATAAGTGTCTAACAGTGCTCTAGTTGTAATTTCAAATTTGCTTAAAAATTTAGAAATGCAATGCAAATGATGCTATTAATTGAGATCTAAACTACAAAATGATAATTCCATTTCATTAAACATATTCATTACATCTTTATATTTACTTGCCGCGTTTAACATTTTATATCTAGAATTCCATCTTGTTTTTATATCTAGAGGTGAAATTTTAGGTAAGATTTTAAAATTCCTACATATTTGTTTAAATGATTGTCTTGTTGGCCTACTATTTTTAATAAATACTATTGTGTCCCTAGGTTTATTTATTGAATCATTTACTATTCTTAATCCATCTTGTACACATAAATTATGTGACAAATACACCTAGGGAAATAATTTTTCATCTAAAATTGGTTTAGTAATATTTTTTAGAATTTCTATTGCAGCCGTATTTTTGAAATCAGACATATTGAATCTTGATATTGAGGTTTGCTTGATACTTGATGCTTGCTTGTTTGAGGCTTCTTGATCACTTGATACTTGCTTGAAGCTTGATCGAATATGAAAGAATTTATTTGGAAGAATTTTGTTTTTAGAATTTTTGAGAGTTGAATATTGAGAAGAGTTTTGAGATAATGAAGATTTTTGTGTGAAGAATGAAAATGGAAGAGATGAGAGGCTATTAAATTGGGAAGAAAAGTTTTTTTTGCAAAAAAAATTGCAAAAACCCCCAACTGCCATTTTGACCGTTGGGGGCAAAATTTGCAAGAATCCCCCAACGGCTATAAGAGTTCTGGGCAATAAAAAATTTGCAAAAAAAACCCCAATGGGCCGCAACGGCTACTTTCAAAAAAAAATCCCGTGTCGGGCCGTGCCCGGCATGTGCCAGGCACGGCTCGACCCACCCAAGCCAAGCCGAGCCGTGCCGATGGCTCGGGTATCCCCAGCTCGGTCGGGTCGTGTCGGGCACGTGCTGGGCATGCCCAACGGACTACCCGGCCCATTTGCCACCCCTACCTATTCTGTTGTTAACACCTCTCTATACACTATGTGAATTACTAAAGACATACGTGCACGTGTTATACCCCACCCCCCTGATCAGAAAGAGCTTTATCTTTTCCAAATTCCAACATCGCAGACAAGTTTTCACCAAAGGTCTCCTGATGCATGGATTAAAAAGAAAAACAAAAGTTGGTGAAAAATATTTCTTCCGACTCTAGAAATGGAACTGACCTTTACAAAGAAGCCCCCGGATCAGGTCTTCGAGTTCAGGGTCGAGTTCTTCAGGGATATATAATGGATTTTGGGTTATCTGAAAACAGTGCACAAGATAGTATGAGAAAATGTATAAAGTGATAATGATATTAATAATAAAATTAGGGAGCTTAAGCAAGGGGAGTACCTTGTCATAGGTCGCATGCAGGCTTTCCCCAATAAATGGACAAAAGCCAAGTATCATACAGTACAATGTAATGCCCAGAGCCCATGCATCCGAAGCTTTACCATTATAAGGAGAACCTGTTTGAGAGGTTTTTAGTACAGGGATCAATCAGTGGAAACTAAAACATAAAAAATGTTCTTAACTCTCTGAAAAATATGCGGAAAATTGGAATCTTGGATTACCTAAACAACATTCAGGTGCAGTGAAAGCTGCAGTTCCAGGAGATCTCCAGAGCTCGTCATTGTCGTCCTGTACGAGAGATGGAGCATATTATAAAACACCCCCGAAAACAGCGAAGCCTTCATCCAAAATCATGCACACAAGTCCTTCTCCAAACCATTTTATTATGGTGCCATATAAGCTAAATTATTAACATTTTCAAAATCAGTTTTTACTGCTTTAGTTTATCTATATCAAGCATAACCCTATTTATTCTCCCCAAAAGAAAAAGAAAGTCCTTGCTGGTGCATACACCACTATTGTATTCAATTGGAGCACTCTCTAGTCTATAATGTCTATTCCAGAAGTCTAAGGTTCCAAATTATCTCAATTAGATGAGGATACTCTTTCTTTTAATTTCTGTCAAGAAACAAAAGCAATCGAAAAATCATCTTCACTTAACTTCAGACAGTAATGCGTACATGACTAAGCACCAATACAACGGCCATGTTCAGTTCTGCAATATTATGGAAACAAGTCAAAATCTTATAAAGCCTCTCTTAAATATCCAATACTCTGTCAGCAATAGTGAAGGATGAACCGTAAGTATGGCCCTCAAGATTTTTGAATGGCTTTAAAACCTCATAAAGTTAGAAATCTGTTAATATTCCATTATACCTCCATGAATATACTGAACATTCAACATAGATCTAACACAACTTGAAAACTATAACCAACTATGGTCAACACTACAGATTTTTTATGGAATAATCTGAAGCTTGTGAGAAATGGATTTTGATTGATGACCAACAAGGTATCCTTAGTACAAGTATGACACAGGTGGTGCCTAATTAGTCAAAATGTGCATTATGTTATGCAAGCAGAGTTCGCATACTCCATGACTTACCAGAATTCCAATAGTTTGAAATGCATGAATGTGTTAACCTCTATTGGACCGACGAATTGAGAAGCTGCTTTTTACATAGGTCAGAAGATCATTCAATAGTTAAATACTCCAGGAGGTTGGTAAAATTGCATGAGATAATGACCTCAACAGTGCTGAATGTTTAGGACTTTCTACCTTCAGAGTAAAAATTGTACTCTGAATAAAATAATATGAAACCCAATTTTGCTTTCTAAAACAATAGAAAGAATACACAATAAAATTATAGGGTTTAAAACGTCATACATTACTCATAGTAAAGGAAGAGAAGCTAGCCATCCAGTTTGCCAATAAGAAGGATAAAAGTTATTAAAATAACTTTTCGTATCCTCTAATCTCATTTTTCATGTTTTCTATGAATCATTAGAGAATGCATGCCGAATAAAAGTTATTCTTATGATTATAAATTTATTTTTGTTCAAGATCTCATCGGGGAAATGAGATACACCAAACAAATGATGCTTTATGTGCATCTGTGTTGATTCTTAGTTCCACAAATTTCAATTATACATATACTACTCAAATGTATCCATACTTACTATGTCACATATCCTACTCAAACGTACCAAGTTTACCAACATCAACCCAGATTTTTATTCTGAATCTCATTGTGAAATTATAAAATTGTAAAGAAAAAAGGCATATGTTGTTCCATATTCTTGTCCAGCTAGCCAACTATCAGTGAGACTAATCATTTTCTACAATGAAATTATCTATACTATTATAGTATTATATTAAAAGAGCAAGTTGGGGTCTTCAGGTCTGTCAATTTTCGTTTCCCAAACCATCTTTTTGGGTCATTCAACTTTCATTCCGAAATTATCCTAACGATTTAATATTTTATATGATATAATGCTATCTATGATTTCACACATGCTGAAATAGTTGAGTGTTCGTCTTGGACTCTGGAGTAATGGAGTTGGCTTACCGGTCTAGAGGTGGTCACAAGTTTAAATATATGTAGTTGCAAGATGAGTAACTTCTACATAAACTTCAATTTTTGAATTTTTCTTTCAGTTTTTTAATTTTTCTCTTGTAATTTTTCCCTCGAAACAACAATACACTTACATATTTAACTAAATATACTACAGTATTTAATTAGGCCATTTTTAATAGAAAATACATAACTTATGGGATAACCTTCAAAATCCAGGTTTCCTTTCTGTTTTACCAAAACAGCTTTGATATATATTTAATTATGCTATCACTGTTTTATAAAATATATACGCTTTTTGGTTAAAAATAAAATAAGTATACTTACTGTTTTATAAAATATATACGCTTTTTTGGCTAAAAATAAAATAAGTGTACTTACTTTAGTTATAGTTTAAAATATAATTCCTCTTTCCATCAAGTTATGTATGTCCTGGGTCTGTATTTTTATTTTCTAAAATCTCTTGTAAAATTTATTCCAAAAAAATAGAAATATAATATATAATTCTATTATATAAAATTCTTTTGTATCATTTTATTTTATAAAATTCTTTAATATAATTAAAAAAATGTTTCATATATATATATATATATATATATATATATATATATATATATATATATATATATATATATATATATATATATATATATATATATATATATATATATATATATATATATATATATATATATATATATATATAAGAATTTTTCTATATCTTTTCAATATGCAGCTTATTCTTTGTATAAATAATTATTCTTTAATTAGAAAGGTAAGAATTTCAAAGAGGAATATTTAAGAGTTCTTAATTGATTAAATTTCACCAACTAATTATCAATTAATGAAATTGCGAGCATCAAGAAAACTTCACTTTCTAATCCTTTTGAGATCTATAAAGAATACTCAAGTTATATTCATGGTAATAAGAACCAAGACAAGATATTGCTAAATAAATATTTAGTGTTTGATAATTTGATTTGAAAACTAAAGGTTTGCTAAGGCCCTATTTGGATAGCCACAAATATCATGATACTCTACGTCATATAAAATCTCAAATTGAAAGATAGTTGTTTGGCTAGTAAATGTCATGATTTAATAGAAATCATTAGAATCTCTATTCTGCGTAGAAATTTTAATACCATGATTTTTTTTCTTTTCTTTTCGTAGTTTTTTCGACCCCCTCTCTTCTGTTTTCTATTATCCCATATCTTGGAAGATCTAACCCCCCCCCCCCCCCCTCTCTCAACTTTTATGTTATTCCATGTTTTGAAAGAGTTTCCATATTAACTTTGTCACATAAGATCTTTGAAGTTACTAGTTTGTCAAAAACACAAATCATAAATATTTTAAAATTTATTTTGATTTTTTATAGTCTATCCAAACAATACAATATCACACAAATTTGAAAAAAAAAGTGATATTACGAAATTACAACTCACAAAGTAAAATATTTTGCTTTTATTTTTATACATCCAAACGGAGTCCAAGTTATCGTATAAAACGAACGAGATGAGTACTCAATTATATAGTTTTTAAGATTTTCTTCATTTGCACTCAATTACTATGAATAGAAATAAACTAATACTACATAATTCTGTTTGAAACCTCTAATATCATGTGTACATTGTTTGTCCAAAATTCTAGTCATTATAACAACTTGAACGTCAAAATACTGTGGAAATAGATGAGACTACACCCACCATTTATTTTATTATAATCATTCTTTACTTTTATGCAACAATATCCTCCTCAATCATAATTATGATGACTGTTCCTACATAGTAGAAACAGTTGCCCTCGTGCTGCTCATGAATTTCTACAACAAGTGGCAAGAAGCAGTCCCTCATTTCTTCTCATGGTGTTGCTATAGTCACATTTCATATAGTTCAGTAGTCAACTCTAAGTTTCTGATTTTAAAGCTTCCTCCAAAATTTTATTCTAGAAGCTATTCCTTCTCTAGTTTCCTCAACTAAGATATTTTCATTTTTAAATAGCATGAACCATTCGACATTATTTTGCTAATTCCAAATCATTTAGACTCTAAATCTTCCAGAAAATTATATTTTATATAAATTATCAGCACATCTGTAAATTGCAAATGTTATAGAACTTCATTCTGAACAGGTCTAGTTTTCCTTCATAATCAATGTGAAAGCCCAAGGACCAAACATGGCGTGACCTTTCATTTATTGCCAATATGTTCTCCAATTATTGCCACCCCAGCACTGTCCTTAAACACATGTTTTATAACTGTCTAGTCCTTAAACACAGCACTGACTTCTTTCAAACCCCCCACAATATCTTCGAGGAATCCTAACATAATCCTTAGCTTAAATGATGGAACCATATCTGTCTAGTCCTTCTAAATCTTTTAATAAATATCTTAGTAAGCTTAGACCTCACAGAAAACTGGAGTACATTGCAGAAATGACCAATCCTTGTCATAATGCTTCCTCAACCTCTCCTATGAACAATATATGGTCCATAAGTTTGATTTCACAATAGTTCATACAACTTTATATATCCTCCGAATTCTTATGAATAAGCACCAAAAGAGCATCCCCTTCACTCGTTAGGCATTCTTTAGACTTGAAGGCAACTAAAGATGACAAATATTAGCAACGCAAGATACAAGGTCACTATGTAGATGACTGCAGGTAGGTGGCCATCATGTTGGGAACTTATCATCAAAATGCCATCACTACTACGAAGCAAAAAAGTTGAACTCACCTCAAGCACTTGGCTAACACTGAAATCACCGATCTTAACAGAACCAGATATTGTCACCAAGAGGTTATCAGGCTTAATATCACCATGTACAATGTCCTGGAAACAAGGGGGGAAATTGTTATTTTCAGATCAAAAGCATGTAAACTTCTTTCTTTCAATTTATATCCAGAAGTCTTTAAAAAGTTACTAAATAATAAAACAGAGCCAGTGAACTTCAACGATATTTCCCTATCTCAAATGATTTAACATACGCTATTCATTTTCAGTTTTTAAGCCCAAAGATGCATATCCTTAACAGTCAGGCAGTTGACATGCAAAAGCAATATTAAGCGAGCAAACAAAAACAAGCAAGGGCCAAGTGTTAAATGAACAACTAAAAAGATTTATCTAAATTTGGAGAAAAAATGAACTGCTGCAAACACTAAAGCGGTTAGATAAATAGATCATACCACTGGATAGAACACATTTTTAAAGTATGAAGATTAGCCATGTTTGAATAATAATTAGCTTCCCAAATGCTTCAGAATAAACCAACAGGACTTCATATTAGAAGACGTCAGTTTTACAACAAAAGTTACATATTTGTTGAAGCTCCTTAAAAATCATAGAATTGCAGTTTTCCTTTCTCCTGCAATCAACTCTGAAAGTTCAAGACCCAACTGCCTGAAAATTATTCAACCTTGTTTACTATATGTTAATTACAGTTCATCAACAACGTGGAAATAAGGATTATTGTACACAATCAATGCCACTTATCTAACTACCTTTTAAGAAGTGGTGATACCACACATTCTGCCCAACCTGTGTTCTGCAGGGAGTTCATTTCCGCAACTGGGTCGGGTTGCAAACAAGCTATAAAAGGGAACACATTAGGAATCCAAGACACTTGCTCTTTTTTCTTTCACATCAACATTAAACCTGCACTCATGTCTGCCCAAATCCAACCCAGCTCACCAAATCTAGCCTTTGAGGCAGGCCAGGGACTTTTACTCCGCTAAGCAGGATCATATCCAAATCTAAAATCTAATAAACCTGTAACTGAAACCAATCCATCTAATTCTCCTCCCTTTCCAAGAATCCCAATTGCCTTTTGAGTGATTCATCTATCCTTATTTTTCCTTTTTCGAATAAAAACTACAATTGATTAGTTTATCGCTTTGCAAGAATTACGTAAAGGCTCACCCTTCTCATATATCCCTCTCAATCAAATTAGTCACCAGATCTGCTTATTCTCGCAGCCTCATAGCCCGTTCTTATTCCCTTTCATACATCCAAGCACTCCTTGCCACCAAGTTTGATAATCTAGACTCTCTTTTTTATTATTGTGATAGTGCTCGCTTGATTTTTTTCCAGCTCATCTAATCATGTATCATGTGAAGGATCTGCTGTGATTCGTTTCGGTTAATTTACTCTTTTGGAGTCTCAAAATAATTTTCTGGCATACTTCCTATATTCTTTTCTTTTGTGTGTTCTAATAAACCCTTCTTCAAATTTGACTAAGATTTAACTATCATTTAAATGTGCGTGTGTGTAAATATATATTACTTGAAGAAATCATCTCACTTCCGTTGCAAGATCAACTTGGGTTTCCTTGATTGAGATATCAACTTGGGTTTAATAAGTGTTTAAAATTTTTATCACCATCATCACCATCCATAGACATTTATATGTAACTTAAAGTTTTTGTCTCTCTTTTTCCAGTCTAAAGAACTTAGAATATCATCGGATGTGGCAAATGTTACACTCAGTAACAGTTACATACTCGTAAAAGAGATCAATGTTTAAAATAGCGATAACGGTAACGTAACGTTCTGCCTTTGTTAGGTTATGTCGCAAATAGCGTAATGCATAACGTAGGTTATGCAATTTTCTATTTATTTAATAAAAATAAATATAAAATCATATAAAATAATTTTAATAAATTGAAAAATAAATTTAAAATATCTAAAAAAATATAAAATTATTTTGTAATACATAATCTATTCAAATGTTATATTAAGTTTTACAATAATTTTCATATATCTTCATAAATTATATTAAGTCTGCAACCGTAATTTCAATCATCATTTAAATAAAAAAGCAAGATTCCAATTTTTTATTTCGATTCCAATTATTATCATTGTTGTAATTTATATTTTGTAATGTTCAATTTATCTTATTTATGATTGTTGATTTCAGTTCAATTAAAAATTCAATAAAATCAACAAGTAAAATATTTTAGCAGCCGGACGAGAAATACAACAAGTGGATAAAAAAACAAACTTAAATTATCAAGTTAGAAATTCCAAAAGCAATCAAACAAGCCAACAATTAATTAAGAAAATTACAGCAATTCGCTAATAATCAAAATAATAATCAACAACAATATAAAAATTACTAAGAAAAAATAATTATAAATAACGTAGCATAACGTAATTTAACGTAACATTATGTAATATAATGTAAAATAACGTAAAAAACGTACTATTACGGTGCACTAAGTTATTTCCAGTTGTTACATAGCGTTGGGATTCCGTTAGGTTACGTAACGCAAATAACGGGTTTCATAACGCGTTATTTTCAACAATGAAAGAGATATTCTTTAACGCAGCCATATTTTTGTCCACATGTAATGCATGTTGCCATTACCTAGTAATTTCAAAAGCAAGGTTCATTAACTCTAATACAGATAAAACACCCATTAACCATGTCCAAAAAAAATAGCCAAAGCAATGAAAAAGAAACTCAACTTTGTAAAATATTTTAGGCTATCAGCAATTTAGACTAGCATCATTTTCATAGTTTTTTCATTTTCATAGTTTTTAAATTGAAGACAAAAATCATGTGATTTTATTTCACATTTTCAAAGTAGATGGGTCATCACACTGACAACATGCAAACTTGCCACAATATTTCATGTGTTGTGGATGTTCATACAATCATGCCTGCTCACTAAAAGAATCTCAAGCAGCACACTGATTAATGTTGTAAATGTTTATCAGATTGGCACAAAACTGAACATAATTATGGTAATGACGCCATTTAGAAATCTCATAATAAATGAGCACAGGTAAAAGATATATGCTGCAGATCTCTGAGAAATTTGTGCTGACAAGAACTCACATGAGCATGTAGATACATGAGCCCAACAATTATGTCCCGCAGGTATCTTCTAGCAGTGTGCTCTCCTATCCCGCCACAAGTTCCCGCGGCATCACATATGCACTTGCCTTCCACATATTCTAAAACTACAGGAAGAGCAAGCTTATGTAAAAAAAAAAAAAAAAAAGTCTCATGGAAGTTCGGATCAGAAAACGTCAAGCAAACATCCAGGAATATAGGGAAATCAGAAATGTATAAACACATTTACCCATGTATAAATGATCTGATTCCGGGTCATCAATCACCTCAACAAGATTAACTAAATTTGGATGTTCCAATAATTTCATGATGGCAACCTGAAATGCATGGTAACCCACTAACAGCTCTTCAAAAAAAAAATTAAAAAAAATAAAAAAAACTCAGAAACAAGCTAATGTAGGCAAATTACACACAATAATGTTGGAAACTAAACAAATATACTAAATTATAACAAGATAATTCCTTTTCTACAATAAAAGCATATTAGTATACATGCAAAAGAGTCCAACCAACAGCTGGTGAATGGAAGCATCAACACCATTACAACTTCTGGAATGTGATTGAGAATTTTCTTACTCATGAGCATTCTATTTAATTATGTGACTACTCACATTCCATGATCCATAAAAATCTAGTGTAATGCATGATGCCTAAAAGAACAAATACATTTTATGAAATGCACTATTGAGAAATCTTCTGACACATCGTGTGCAATCAGTTTAAAATGTGACCAAAAATTCACTTTCTGTGAACCTAACAACCCAGTACAAGGTATGATGCCTCTCTCAAGCTATATTGTTAACATGGAAAATAAAATGTGAAATTTTAAAAAAGAAAGATCCCACGGACATGTGAAATTTAAAAAGAAAGATTATCTCCTATAAACTTAATTGAAAGCTTAATCATTTACATATAAAATAGATTGCACATTATGAGTTAATAGTGCATTCAAGAAATTATGGAGCCTATTATTTCTTAATAAACTCTTTAAGGTACCTATTAATCATGGAGCCAAAAAACAACGTGATACATAGAAATAGTTTTTTTTCCCTCTAAATTCTGCTTATCTGACCGAATCAGTGAGACATTAAAATAAGAGATTTCCAAAGAAAAAACATACTGAATTAATTATGGCTTCTAAATTCACATCATTGCCTTAGTGGTTCTAAAGAGATTTGAGAATCTATCAGACTAATATAATTGTATCCGATAATAATCACTGTACCCAAAAGCTTGAGCTATCAGGTTGTCGGCTAACAATGAGTACCAAAATGTTTAGCATGTAAAACTCCCTTTCACATGGGCCCATGAGCCATGTGAAAAATCCTCCACCATTGCACAACTTACTGAATGACAAAATAAACAGGATGTAAATAAATATATTCTTAAGTTTCCCAACGTAAGGTTTGAACCACGACCTCTTAAACCTGTAATGTTTATACCATATTTTCTACCGTACCAAGACTCTAATTGTGGTGAAGATTGAAGGTTACATTTTATGTTCTAACAAGTGCTCGCTGGTTGAGCAGCCTTATTATGGGCCAAGACCTAGACTTTTGGAAAGCGGTATTCATTTTTTAAAAAAAGAAAAAGAAAAAAGAAATTGGCAATTAAATGCAAAACGAGGGGACTTGAGTATGTGTTGCCCTGATAGCATGTTAGGAAACCACATCACACAAAAGATTAAGTTGTTAGGTTGTGAGTTAACAATGTGTATCCAGCCATTTATTATCAACATAAAATATTTCCTAAAAACGATTGACACTCCTAAAAACATACAAAAAGTGAGGGCAGATTTCTCACTCTAACCCTACTTTTGATCTAATCTTTGAAAGAGAGGGAACTGAAATTTTTCCCCAAAACAAAAAAACCTCTTCGAGATATAAGTAAGATAGGACAATAAAATGTACTTCCCTCTCTCCCTCTCTCCCAGTTTGTATATAAAGAAAAACTAAGGTTAAAAAATGATGTCTATACTTGTTGCCTCAAGTATGAAACTGATAAATAATCATCGACGTCCAAGCCTTTGCCATTAAAATACAGTTGATAGCTGAAGAACTCAAAATCGACGGTTCATATATTCTACTTGGTCACGTACAAAACGCATGCCCCATTTAATCCATAGCTCCGACATTCCTTCCATATAAGTCAATTACTTTCCATTTGCAGTGAAAGCAGCTTTCTTCAAACTCCAGACACATACAGTTGCTTGTTACTGATTTATGAGAGCATAATTAAGCTCCAAAAAATCAAAAAAGACATGTATATGTTTCCTTTAAAATAGAACTATTGTTAGTATATTAGCTGATTCCTCACAATGTACAATCCAAAGTTTGGCTGTATAACAACAACTATATGACGTTACAAACCAAGATTTTGCAGGATTATAACAATGGAGAGCTGTACAGACAGCAAATTTGTAACAAGGAAGCAAATAAAGCTAAAACAACATTAGGAATGCAACAGATTATGCCTACAGAGACATGCAAGAGACAACAAGTTGAGAATTTTCACCTCTCGAAGGACGTCTGTCATAGCTGTTTCCATTGATGTAACTCGCATCTTCGACAGACGAGACTTGTAGAATCCCTGTAACAAACATAACAAACTTTAGCATAAAAATCCTATTATTGTTTGCCACGATCTAACAATATATGTGAAGACAAGACTCATTAACATGAAACATAGACAGACCAATGACAAGCAGGTATGAATTTCAGAAGCGGAACATTGGAACTTCATAAATCCATGGAAATTATGTTGCATGCTTCCGAACAATGATTAAAGGTGAGCTTTCAGGTAAGACATTTTCAGGATCTGGTGAGGAGATGACATGTTATCAAGGGGTTCATCTGATCAAGGGATCCGCCTAAGGCACATAGCGTAACTCAAGTGAATGAAGTGCTTCTACCTTATATAGAATGTTAGCAACTTTGTGCATGCATTTTGGCACAAGTACTTTGTTTTTGGCTGGTTGGGATGGGTTGGCGGGGTTGGCGGTGAAAACTAATCTGAATTAATGGAGCAAGAATTTTATAGTTAAAGATTTCATGAGTTTACACTTTTAACCGTGAACTTGTTAAAGGAAAGGATGGTCTGGTGTCTCAAATTTAACACAAGTTAAATAGTATTCCATCCTTTCATGCAATAATAGAACAAATGGTTCTCTAACAAAATGGGTGGGCATGTTGACTTCCAAAATTAGAAACTAGAGAAACATAAATGTGACAGCTGTTTTAAATTTGAATCAAATGGCTTCATTTCAGCTGCATTTCATCGGTTTTTTAAGCTATATATTAAATGACCTCATGAAACCCACGATAATTTTTATATATACATAAAGAACCTGGGGAGACTCTGCTTTTTAAATGTATTGTTTGACTGAGGATTCACAACAAACCATGAAAGCTTGGAAAACCATCAGTCCAACCATTCTATGATTTCAACTTTCAAAAGTGATATCTTAAGTTCGCAACTGGCTGAAACATATGGAACATCCACCTATATTAAATCAACAGTAAAGAAACCACTAGAACACAGGAACAACATCTAATAAAGGAGCATCATGCAATCCAGCTATATAAGGAAGTGTATATCAAACACATGATGCCCAGTAAGCATTCTAAAGACAAATTTAAGCATAGTTCTGTCAAATCTCATAGAAATTACAATTTTATGGATTGTAGAGGGTATGTGAGCCCAAGTCCATATATACCACACTTCTGTGACGCCCCATTTTTCGGAGGGATACGGAACAGAGTACGTTACCGGCGGGCATGTGTAAGTCAACGTCCACAAAGCCTATAAGTATGTAGAAGTATAAACGAATGGAATTAAATACTAGTTATCTACCAAGTTAGTTTACTATCATATAAGAGAAGATATATAATATGTCTAAAACAGAAAGTAACAAGTACAGTACTGATGCAAAGATTGAAAACTAAATCTCAAAGAGTGATAAATACCAAACCCAAAAATACAACAGCGAAGACCTAGGAATTTACTGCTAGGAATTTACTGCTGCTCGGCCTACTCAAAAAAGTATGGGACATATAATGGTGGATTCTCGCTCACGTCTTCAGTACTTGAGCGTGTGGGGAAGTTTAGGGTCAAATCCGATAAGTAAAACAATAAAAAATAGGGAGTGTGCAACATAAAATAATAAATGAAATATGAATGTGGATATAAAAGTATGTGCATGTATGAAAAATATTAAATGATCAAGTAACAATATCAAGCAGGGATATACATACGTATCAAGTCTAAGTTAACACCTTATTTTAGTTTATATTTGAACTAAATGGTGAAAAAATAGACTCGTATCATAAAAGTACCGTGCATACCCGGAACCCGGCCAAAATGCTAGCACTGAACTAGTCGTGTCACTAAGCACTCAAACAGATACCGATACTGATTAGTCGGTCGTCCCATCAATATGGACTAAACAAGATATGATGGCTCAGTACCATCTGAGCGCCCCGCGAATAGGCCCCTATTTCGGTTGCGCAACCTACCCTAAACCTTTCACGATACAATATTTGTCCACCATTTAGTTCTCCCATAACCCAAGATTTCAAGTTATATTACATACAAATCAATCCGGAATATGATGAACCAATCATGTCAAGCTTAATACATATACATGTCTATCATCTAATCAATATCTGAGTAACATGTAAAATATGATCCATGTCAAAATCAAGTTATCAGGCAAGTCAGGATCCATGACATTATCAAGACATGTGTATATACTAATAAGAAAAATCTGGTATATTTTCATGTATCTTGTACAAGTAACTAGTATATATATGTCAAGGCAAATATGATGAAGTTTAGAATGTTAGAATGAGTGTTATTAAAATAATTATGTATGTAAACCACACATATATACAACTATATATATAAACACGTATGTGAGTATTATGATGTAAAAATACCTATGATGATCATGTATATGAACCACATATATATAATTATGCATATAAACACATCTTAAGTAAGTGGGTATTAAGATGTAAGGATGGAAATTAAATAGGCTCAACACTATTATAACGATTAGTTTAACAATATATAAATTTTTTAAATTTTAGCATAATTTTATGGTATGGAAAGTAGCAAATTTATTAAACCTTACTAATATATATATTTTTCAAGTAAACATGGATTAGCATAAAGAAATCATGACCTAACATAATAGCTTGCATGAAAGAAATATTTTAGTAAATTTAATATAAAAACTTATATGAAACTCTCTCTTTAAAACACGATAATGAATAAATAAATATATATATATATATATACATATTTTCTAATGGCAAGTGGAAAATGATTTTTAAATCATTGTATTATACACGAAGAACTTATGTAGAAAACTTCAAATTTATATCCAATATGATGAATATTTAAAAAGGTAGCATTTTTATAATTTAAAAATAAAGCATATAGTTTAACTTTATAACTTGTAATTTAAGAATGAGAGATCATAAATAAAATGATAAATTTGATACATAAATATAGAGTAAAGTATAAAAATCATATTTTTATTTTTCTAAAATAATCATAGAGATTTTTGTATAGAGACATTATCTTTCTAAGTTTTAACAAATCAAGATTCTAAGTTAACCATAAACATTTTGAGTTTAAAAAAAAAATATGAGAGTGGATGTGATTTTACTTGCCTTGATGGGTTAAAGAAGGTAGGTCTAATGTTGAAAATAATGCGTTATGAAACCCGTTATATTGCGTTACGTAACCTAACAAAACTTCAGCGCTATGTAACAACTGAAAATAACTCAATGCACCATAACAGTAAGTTTTTTATATTATTTTACATTATATTACGTAATGTTACGTTAAATTACGTTATGTTATGTTATTTACTATTATTATTTTAGTAATATATATTTTTGTTCATTATTATTTTGATTATTAATGAATTACTGAAATTTTGTTACATGATTTGGCTTATTTGATTGCTTATGGAATTACTTACTATTAGCGATATTTTCCTTATTTCGCTTATTGTAATTTCTATCCGGTTGCTAAAATATCATACTTGTTGATTCTATTGAATTTTTAATTAAACTGAAATCAATAATTACAAATAAGATAAACTGGATATTTAACTCCGCCAGTGCTATGCACTGCCTGTCCGAAGTCAGGATAAAGGAGGAGGGTTGTGGCAGGCCAGTTACAGCCAACGTAAAATATTGTCATATATTATGACATAAGCCAAAATATGAATTTCGTTAGGGCGTTCCCTACTGAGCGACGCCCTATATCGGAGCCCGGGTGTAGTGAAAAATGTGTGAGGGTTGTAGGTCGTCGCCCAGAAGCGACGCGTCACGTCGACGTCCGGATGTGGTATCAAATATAAGAGGGTTCTGATATCTTAATGAGCGGGTGCGGGTAAAAAAGTTAGCTCATAAACATAAATTTCTGTTGGTATTATAGAATATATGTTTCTTTACAGGTAGATTAGCATAGTTAATTGATACTATGATTAGAAAGAGGATTAATATTTTGTGCGTGCAGGAGACTAAGTAAGTGGTGAGAAAGTTCAACACTTAAAGTCATAGAGTTTTTGAGTTATAAACTTTGGTATACGGGTAGAGATAGAAATTGTAATAGAGTAGGTGTGATCATAGATAAGCAGCTACTTGGGAATGTAATGGAGGTTAGGAGGAAGAGTGATAGAATTTTATTAGTTAAAGTTATTTTAAATGGAGAGATTTTTAATGTCATTAGTGCTATGCACCATAAGTAAGACTTGATGAATCCAGTAAACATCAATTTTGGAAGGATCTAAATGAGATAGTATAAAAAATACCCACTAGAGAAAAACTATTTATTGGTGGTGATCTTAATAGGCATAAGCATGTAGGAACTAGTCGTAATGGGTTTGATAGTGTACATGGAGGATTTGGTTTTGAAGAAAGAAATGAAGCAGGTAACTCAATTCTAGATTTTGCTTTGTCTTATTATTTAATTTTAGCGAATACTTGGTTTAAAAAGAGAGTTTCTCACTTAGTTACTTTTAAAAGTGGATCAAATGTAAGCCAAATAAATTTCTTTTTAACTAGGAGGGTAGATAAAACTAGTCGTATCGATTGTAAAGTAGTGTCAGGTGAGAGTGTAGTTACCGAACATAAACTCTTAGTTTTAGATATTCATATTAGACAGAAACTTAGAAAGATTAAGTATAAATTAGATCCTAATATTAAGTGGCGGCGATTAGAAGGTAATCAAAAAAATTTTGTAGATAGAGTAATACAAAAAACAGATTGGAGGGACCATAATGATTATAATGTAACATGGAACAAAATGGCTAGCTGCATTAAAAGGATAGCTAAAGATATATTCGGTGAGTCGAGGGGCGGTGCTCCACCATGTAACGATACATCATTGTGGAATGAAGAGGTAAAAAATGCTATTAAAATTAAGCGAGACCTTTATAGAGATTTGAAGAATAATAATAATAATAATGGAATAAGTCTTGAGAAGTATAAACTAGTAAAGAAAAAGGCTAAGAAAGTTGTTCGGAATGCAAAAACTAAATTATATAAACAAGTGTACGAGAAGTTGGATAATAAAGAGACAGAAAAGGATATATATAGAATTGCTCGAATAAGAAAGAGAAAGTCTAAAAACTTATGAACTGTAAAGTGTATTAAAGATGAGGATCAGACGGTTCTATTTCGAGACGAAGAGATTAAAAAAAAGATGGAAAAAATATTTTGATAGATTATATAATGATAGTTTTACTCAAGATTTGGGAGATCTTACTATTCAATGTAAGGATATGAATCGTAGTTTTATGTGCAGAATTAAATGGTCTGAAGTAAAAGAGGTTTTGAAGAGAATGAAATCAAGAAAGGCTGTTGTTCCAGATGAGATTCCCATAGAGATATAGAGATACTTAGAAGGGATTAGTGTGAGGTGGTTAACATATCTTTTTAACAAAATTTGGCAAAGTAATGAAATGCCAAATGAATGGAGGAAGAGTACCCTAGTATCTCTGTATAAGAACAATGGCGACATTCAAAGTTGTTCTAATTATCGAGAAATAAAACTCATGTGTCACACTATGAAGCTTTGGGAAAGAGTAATTAAACATAAATTGCGACAAACTGTTAAAATATCGAAGAACCAGTTTGGATTTATGCCGGGACGATCGACGACAGAACTATTCATTTACTTCAACTTATAGAGCGATTCCGAAAGAGAAATAGAGATTTGCATATGGTATTTATTGACTTAGAGAAAGCTTATAATAAGGTTCCACGAGAGATATTTTGGTGGACACTGATGAAAAAAAGAGTTACCATCAAGTATATCGACATAATTAAGGATATATATGATGGAGTAGTGGCCAATGTCAGAATATATGGTGGTTTAACAAGTAATTTTTTTATCACAATTGGATTGCATCAAGGATATGTATTGAGCCCATTCTTATTTGCTATAGTGATGGATGAGCTTACTAAATATTCAAGATGAGATACCTTGGTGTATACTATTTGCTGATGATATTATCTTAGTTGATAAGCCAAGAACATGGGTAAATGTCAAGTTAGAGTTATGGAGGTATCCATTAGAATCTAGAGGTTTTAAATTGAGTAGGTCTAAAACAGAGTATATGGAGTGTAAATTTAGTAAACAACGGACCATAAACTATAATGTTGTAAAACTGGATAGGCAAAAGATACAAATGAGCAGTCAATTTAGATATTTGGATTCGATTATTCAGAATGATGGAGATATCGATAATGATGTTAATTATAGGATACAAACTGGCTGGTTAAAATGGAGGGCAATGAGAGTTTTATGCGACCGTAATATTCCGTTAAGATTAAAAGAAAAATTTTATAGAACCGCTATTAGACCAGCTTTATTATATGGTACGGAATGTTGGATTATAAAGAAATGTCATTCACAGAAAATAAGTGTAGCAGAGATGTGCATGCTCCGTTGGATGTGCGGTAACAGTAGGAGAGATAAAGTGAGAAATGAAGATATTCGTGCTAAGATAGATGCAGCTCCCATCGATGAGAACATGCGAGAAAATCGCTTACGATGGTTTGGTCATGTGCAACGTAGGCCTACAAGTGTACCAGTTCGAAGAGGAGAGTTTATCAATGTAGGACAAATTAAAATAACGAAGGGAAGACCGAAGAAAACATGGATAGAGGTGATACACAAATATATGGAGTCTAGAGATTTAAATAAGGAGATATTACTTGATAGAAATGAATGGAGAAGGAATATCAAAATGATCGATCCGGCGTGATTCTCTTTTTTTGGTTCATATAGCCTACCCCAAATACTTGGGATAAAAGGCTTAGTTGTTGTTGTTGTAAGATAAATTGGATATTTGAAAATATAAATTACAATAATGATAATAACTGGAATTGAAATAAAAAATCGTAGTCTTGTTTTTTTTGCTTAGATGATGACTAGAATTACGGTTGCGGACTTAATATAATTTATGAAGATAAATATGAAAATTATTCTAAAATTTAGTATAAAATTAGAATAGATTATGTATTACAAAATGGTTATATATTCTTTTTAGAATTTTTTAATTTATTTTTCAATTTATAAAGATTATTTTATATAGTTTTATATTTATTTTTAAAACTAAACAGTAAATTGTGTAACCTGCATTATGCGTTACGCTATATGCGACATAACCTAACAAAGGCAAAACGTTACGTTACCGTTATCGCTATTTTAAACATTGGATAAGCATATCTTGAGGCTAAAGAATATTTTTTCTTCTTCTCTTTTCTTATTCTTCTTCTTGAGAGTTAGAGTAAAAAGAGAGAGAAGAGAGAAAAATGGAGAGAGAATAAATGATGAGGAGAAAAAATGAAAAGAAAGGGAGAAAAAAATATAATAGACAAAAGAGATATGGGGGCAAGAGGATGGCTTGTTATGCTTAGCCAAAGGACAAGCACAGTGAAGTTAAAGTATGGAATAGGTTAGGTTGACTTTTTATTGATATTTTACATTATATTAATCATACAAATATTTTTATAATGAGACCATATATGAGTGTATGGAAGAGAGGAAGAATAAAAGAGTTTTTGAGAGAAAAATGAGATAAAAAAAATCTCTCTCCCTCTCTTTTCAGTTCAGTCCAGCAATAGGGGATTGGTTTGAGATAAATAATTTAGGGAAATAGGGTATGGAAGGTATGGGTGAATAAGACAAAATAGGTATAGGACAAATAACTAGTAATAATAGGTTTTTAGAGTTGTTTAAGGGCACAAAATCTAATTAAACTAATCCAAATAAAGTCAAACATGATTTTTAAAAGTCAAAAGAAGAGAGACTAGTCAAAATATGTATAAGACCCACCGGTGATTAAAATAATATTATTTTAAGTGGCTATCTTGAAAATTTCAAGAAAGTCACCAAAAATATAAAAAAATGAGACCAACACAACGCATTCACTCTAGAATTAATCTGATATCAAGAATGCAAGTTATGATCGAAATTAAGTTGTTACATTCTTCCCTCCTTTAAAAAAATTTTGTCCTCAAAATTTAATTTTAACTGATTGGAATAATAAGATATCAATTAATCAATAAAGATGTAGTTCTTGAGAAAATAGTTCCAATCAGAAAATAGCTGCAAACTAACTAACTTGTATGTCATCTAAACTAGTGGGATAATAAATCAAAGGTATATGATGGAAATAATCTCGTAAGTCTCACTTTTTAAGGTCCTTGCGAATATCTGTAATAATTGCCTGTAAATCAATTATTGTCACGCCAACAGGTAAGAACTCATAATAGTAAAAGTATAGGATTTAGATTAGAAATCAACAGATATAAAGAATATAGATTATCTCATAAATCGCTTGCTACAGTTCTAATAAATAACTGTAACTATTATTGACAGAGAATAAATCTCTATAATTACCATGTCAACTCAATAGAACTCAAACAGTAAAAGTACAAGACTAGGTACATGGAAAATCAAAAGATAGATATGGTATGGATAAAAGAACAAGGCAAGAAAAAAAATCAACTAATAATAGAACCAAGATAAGATTTCATATCAAAGAAAAATTAATGGACATGTTTATATATGGCAATAGTTCTAAAGACATCCTAGATTAACCTAGAGCTCTAATACCACTCTGTAACGCTCCATTTCCCGGAGGGATACAGAAACAGAGTGCGTTATCGGTAGGCCCGTGTAAGTCAACATGCACGAGACCTATAAGTATATAGAAGTATAAACGAATAAAATTAAATACTAGTTATCTACTAGAATCTTGAAAGTTAGTCTACTGCCATATAAGAGAAGATATACAATATGTCTAAAACAGAAACCAATAAGTACAGTATTGATACAAAAGTTAGAAACTAAGCCCTCAAAAGAGTGATACATACTAAACCCAAAAATATAACAGCGAAGGCCTAGGAATCAATTACTACTCGGCATGCTCAAGAAAGTATGGGACATGCAATGGTGGATTCTCGCTCACGTCTTCAGTACCAGAGCGTATTGGGGAGCTCAGCGTCAAATCCGGCAAATAAAACAATAAAAGATAGGGAGTGCAAAATAAACTAATGAGTGAAATATGAATGTGGATATAAAAGTATGCGCATGTGAGGAAAATATTAAATGATCAAGTAACAATATCAAGCAGTGATATACATACATATCAAGTCTAAATTAATATCTTATTTTAGTTTATATTTGAACTAAATGGTGAATATATAAGCTCGTATCGTGAAAATACCCGTACATATCCGGGATGCGCTCAAGATGCTGGTGCTGAACCAGCCGTGCCGCTAATCACTCAAGCAGATATCGATACTGAGTAGTCGGTCGTCCTATTAACATGGACTAAATAAGAGATGATGGCTCAATACTATCCGGACGCCCCCACAGATGGGCCCCTATTTCGGTTGCGCAAGCTATCATAAATCTTTCACGATACAATATTTGTCCACCCTTTAGTTCTCCCATAGCCCAAGCTTTCAACTTATATTACATGCAAATCAATCCGCAATATGATGAACCAATCATGTCAAGGTTAATACATATATATGTATATCATCTAATCAATATCCGAATAACAAGTAAAATGTGGTCTATGTTAAAATTAAGTTAACAGGCAAGTCATGATCTATGATATTATCAAGATATGTGTATGTACTAATAAGAGAAATCCGGCATATTTTAATATATGTTGTACAACTAACTAGTATATATATGTCAAGATAAGCATAATGAAGTCTAGAATGTTAGAATGAGTGTTATGGAAATGACCATGTATGTAAACCACACATATATACAATTATATATATAAATACGTATGTGAGTATTACGATGTAAAAATATCTATGATGATCATGTATGTAAACCACATATATATAATTATGCATATAAATACATATTAGGTAAGTGGGTATTAAGATGTAAGGATGGAAATTAAATAGGCTCAACACTATTATAACGATTACTTTAATAATATGAGTTTTCTAAATTCTAACATAATTTTATAGTATGGAAAGTAGCAAATTTATTAAACCTTACTAATGTATATATTTTTCAAGTAAACATGGATTAGTATAAAAGAATCATGACCTAACATAATAGCTTGCATGAAAGAAATATTTTAGTAAATTTAATGTAAAAACTTTTATGAAACTCTCTTTAAAACATGATAATGAATATATATATATATATATATATATATATATATATATACATATTTTCTAATAGCAAGTGAAAAATGATTTTTAAATCATTGTATTATGCACGAAGAAATTATGTAGAAAACTTCAAATTTATCTCCAATATGATGAATATTTATAAAGATAGCATTTTTATAATTTAAAAATAAAACATATAATTTAATTTTACAACTTGTAGTTTAAAAATGAGAGATCATAAATAAAATGATAAATTTGATACATAAATATAGAGTAAAGTGTAAAAATTATATTTTTATTTTTCTAGAATAATCATAGAGATTTTTGTATAGAGACATTATCTTTCTAAATTTTAACAAATCAAAGTTCTAAGTTGAGCATAAACATTTTGAGTTAAAAATAACATGAGAGTAGATGTGATTTTACTTATCTTGATGGGTTAGGGAAGGTAAAACTATCTTGAAACTAAAGAACTTCTTTTCTTCTTTTTCTCTTTTCTTATTCTTCTTCTTGAGAGTTGGAGTAAAAAGAGAGAGAATAATGAAAATGGAGAGAGAATAAATGATGAGGAGAAGAAATGAAAAGAAAGAAAAAAAAATATAATAGATAAAAGAGATGACGGCAAGAGGATGGCTTGTTATGATTGGCCAAAAGACAAGCATGGTGAAGTTAAGATATGGGGTAGGTTATGATTGGCCAAAGGGCAAGAGGTTTACTTTTCATTGATATTTTACATTATATAAACCATACAAATATTTTTATAATAAGACCATATATGAGTGTATGAAAGAGAGAAAGAATGATGAAGTTTTTGAGAGAAAAATGAGATAAAAGTCTCTCTCCCTCTCTTTTCAGTTCAGTCCAGCAATAGGGGGGATGGTTTGAGATCCATAATTTAGAGAAATGGGACATGGGAGGTATGGGTGAATAAGACAAAATAGATATAGGACAAATGACTAGTAATAATAGGTTTTTAAAGTTGTTTAAGGCCACAAAATCTAATTAAACTAACCCAAATAAAGTCAAACATGATTTTTAAGAGTCAAAAAAAGAGAGACTAGTCAAAATATGTATAGAGCACACCGATGATTAAAATAATATTATTTTAAGTGACTATTTTGAAAATTTCAAGAAAATCACCAAAAATATAGAAAAATAAGACGAACACAACGTACTCACTCTAGGATTAATCTGATATCAGGAATGCAAGTTATGATCGAAATTAGGTTGTTACAACTTTTAACAGTATATGTTTGAGAGATGCTATAACTTCAAGAGTATCATTTCCAAATACAAGAATAACATTCCATAAAGGAAAAAGAGATTGAGGGGAGCAAACCAGACCTTAATTGCATACTGCACTCCATCGTTATTGTTGCAGTACAAAACCTGTTCATCAGAAGCAAAGTCCAAAGTCAGTCCTTTCTTGTTTTAACTAAACATTGAAGATGCATAAAGCATAAATGACAAAGAAAGAGGAAAAGATGAAATATACCACTTTCCCATAGCTTCCGCAGCCTATACTGTGTACTCTAACATATTCATTTACCATTTTATTTCCATCTGCATCCTGTGTATATGAAACTAAATAAGGAAAACCTACATAATATCCTAAATGATAAAACATCATAATGCGGTGACTAATTTATTCACAAGAACTCACAGTTTGCTGATATGAGACAGTATACAAATCAAAATTATGTTATAGTTAATACTTCCAAAAAGTGATTAAAGGTGGCATGCCAAGTAAAGCATGTTTTTAGGATCTGGTGAGGAGATGTCACATCATGAAGGGCTCATCTAATCAAGAAGCCCATTTAAGGCACTCAACATACTCAAGCGACTAAAACGAGGCATCTCTCACTCTCTGTCCAGCTCCATATTATATAACCTTCCAATTTTTTGTCTTTAATTTGACTTACTTAAAAGCACACAATACTTGCCATTCAAAGCTGCATAGATGTAGGCAGGAGTATCAGATACAATATAATGCATATATGCAGATACACAAATCTCAAGAAATTGTGGATACAAATTCACTTGGGACACATATTCCTATGAAACAGACACTTTAAATCGAGTGTCATGTCCACATCAAACACGTACCGGACACTGATCTTGTTCGACTTGCCGATACATGTCAAACAAACCAAAGTCGTGTTGGATTTAAGAACCTAAAAACTTATATATTGGAGTTGTATCCACCTTCAAAAATTCATAAAGATCACGTATAGGGATCGTGTTTGCTTTCAGAAAGTCATAAAGATCACTTGTTGAGCCCTATAAAATTATATGTTGCCTAAAAAGACAAAAAATTAATTTGATATAAAAGTGAAATTAAGCAAATAAGTCACAAATGCTTGCCAAAGTAGAACCTTCAAATATTTTATCCAAGTTATTAATTTATTAGATTGAATTAAAATTCTTCTCTTTAATAAAATTATATAATTAGAATCTATATTTAAATCATTAAGCTTCTTTTCTTTTCTTTCTACTTTAATTAAAACACGTTTTAACGATTACAAGTTTTGATATATATATATATATATATATATATATATATATATATATATATATATATATATATATATATCACATGCATATTTACGTCGGTTTTACGTGTCTTTGTATCCATATCATATCATATTCGTGTTTCTTGTCCACGTCCATGCTTCATAGACATATTCTCTGCGAATACATAAATTAAATAATATTTTACTATATATACTATGGAAAAAAATTATAATTCAGTCATCATAGATTATTAAGAACGTAATAAATAAACTTGTCATTATACCAAAACATACCTGATATGAATCTAGTATGTACACACTATTCTAGACCAACATACTCAACAATATCATATTGAAAAGTTTGACAAGAATTGTCCATGAATCGAGTAAGAATCACATTGATACGTATTTGATACTGGTACATCATCCTCTTAGAAGAATTGGTACAATATATTATGCCAACTATTCTATCAGCCTAGTTAGAGTCCTATGCCTTTTTCACTCAAGAGTTAAAGTAGGGTTGAGAGACTTTAACTGTGTGTTTGTATAGCCAAGCAATGTTTTATTAATATGGGCTAAAATAGCCCACATCCACGAGTTAGAAACCAAGCTGCCTCCTTGGAACATCTTAACCCAAATTAAAGCAATTAAAAAAGGTTTAACTTGGTTTAATCATAAATCTTAATGAATTGCCAAATATGGCCTTATTGCTCTCCTTCTAGTCTCTTACGATATAGTGCTTCCTAGCTACTAATTACTACCTTGTATATCTCTCATGTTACTTTGATAATTTCATATTTCAAATGATTTCATGAACTTAGATCATTACCTGCTTGACAAATATGTTCTGCCTCCTACTTATAACTTTGTTTGAAGTTTTGCAATCTGTGTTTTATGTCTAGATGTATTGTGTATGCTTTTCTATATTTACAATTTTGACTCCTTTATCTTTTCAAGTCATCATCTACCAATGAATGGGATGAAATACTAAGTGCTACTGCTCTAAATAACACAGTTTAGAATTTTTTATTTTGAAAATTTTTTCTACTACTTGTTTCCTCTCTCTCATCAAGCAAATGCCTCCTTTGGCGCCTCTTGCCATAACATACTTTGTGGCCTTAGCTTTACCTTTCTCCTGTAAAACTCTGCTTCCAATAGTACAAGGAACGTACATATTTAGAGACAATAATAATTATCTACTTGTCCGGTACACAAAAGGACTATGAGTAAATATCTTGGCTATATGATGCCAAAACGCAATATCATTATTATTGCATACCTCTACTATTTACAGCCATACTTCATAACGGTAAAACATTTAGGCCCCATTTAGCACCGAAATAAAGCACTCACGAACGTGGTTTAAGCAGGGCTCAAGTCATCAGGACTCCGTCCATTGCAGAAGAATGTAATTTTCTTAGCTCGTCATTAAGTAACCGAGATTGCCGAGAGGCCTTAACTCATGTATTTCATACATTTTATTATATACACATATGCATACACATATATCACAAAAACAATGGAACTACTCCAGATCACAAAGTTGAAGTCTTTCCAGTAAAAACAATCTACAATCTATAATAAACAAAGTAAACCCAGCCAAAGTTCACTCATTTACTGAAACATCAATTGTTTCATCAAATACAATCCCCCAATTAATCCATACAGAAATAAAGAGTGAGAAAATAAAACTATACCTCGCATCTCGTGAGAGAGTTTGTCACTCTAACCGGCTTCTCTCGACAAATCGCGCGATTCTTCGAAGGGAACAAAGTCTTGCGCTTAGCGGATCCGTCGTTGCAAAGATACCCGTTAGGGCCATCGACCGACCCATCGATCAAATAATCACGATCTCCAGTGAACGAGTCCACCTCTCTCCCTGCTTTGCGAAGAAACGCCAGGCAGCTGCAGCAGCCGATGTCGCGATCGAAGTCGGCGAGCATCAGACCCGACATTGCTCGTCGATTCGATAGAGGATTAGGGTTTGAATCTACGGGCTCCGGATGCGCGAGCTAGGGTTTAGGATTTTTGTTAGGATTTGTTGTGCAATTTTTTTGCGATTTGGACGAGGATTGATTGGAAAAGGGCGGCTATTTTCCAATTTTGTATGGATTTTGTGTTCCTTTTTTTTTTTTTGTTTTTTTGGGGTTGTTAGTTTAGATGTCTTTTCCTTTTATTTTTAATCTTTTTTTTCCCCGTCTGTAAGAAAATATACGAGTGGGCCCATGGGCCAAGAGCTGTATGTGATTGGGCTTCTTGCGATAAAGTCATTCCATATTGCAGTGATATTTAGAGATTTTGTAAAGAAATTATTAAGTACCAAATACTTTGGCTTATGAATGAGAAGAGGTGAATACTTCTTGATGAAACTACGAATATAAGTATTTATTTAATACAATATTTTGTATTTGGTAATAATATATAAGTAATGTATCTCATAGCTCGAATAGTTCTATACATATACAAGTCTTAATAATGATTACTATAAATCCATAAAGTAATCATAAATAAGCTTTTTCGGAAGGAATTCATAGTTAATTATAAACTATTTTAATTCTTGTTATTCTACCGGAAGGCTAACATATTACCACAAGAATATATTGCTAGCATTCCGCTATTCAGAATCTGAGTAAGGAAGTTACTAGTGACTTGAGTTTTAAGGATTACTACTGAAACTCTTCGAGATTACAACTTTTTTTTTTTTTAATGAGTAGCCTAGTCTAAATAGAGTTATAGAACCGCGGGCTTAAATGGAAGTTTCTATTAAAAGTTTAAATTAGTTTTGATTTATATTGCTGGCATTCCACTATTCAGATTCTGAGTGAGGAAGTTACTAATGACTTGATTTTCAAAGATTACTACTTAGATTATTCGTGATTGTAACTTTTTTTTTAATGGGAAGCCTAGTCTAAATAGAGTCATAGAACTGCAGGCTTAAATGAAAGTTTCTATTAAATTTTCGAATTAGTTTTGATTTATTGATGTGCATTTACGTATGTCAAATTTTTTTTATTTTTTTTAAATATAGT
Source organism: Dracaena cambodiana (assembly GCA_036321105.1). Taxonomy (NCBI): domain Eukaryota; kingdom Viridiplantae; phylum Streptophyta; class Magnoliopsida; order Asparagales; family Asparagaceae; genus Dracaena; species Dracaena cambodiana. Next base: position 2,851,325 of record JAYEPQ010000002.1, on the reverse strand, counting down.
GAGGGAGGAAAAGTTTTGAACCTGATAGTAAACGTGATGTCTTTGCATTGTGACAACTGATTTGCACCTCATTGCCATAATGAAAGAAGCTTTAGTGAGTGGGCTTCAAATTCTCTCCTTAGTGCAAGATTACAAAGACCATGTTTGGCTAAACCTAAAAAGCCAATTAAGTTTTTTGATACCGTCATGGCGAGCTGGAGTTGTTCGTGTTTCATTAAAAGTAATAGCAAAACTAAAAGGTTTTAGTACATAAGACAAAGACAAATAAGATGTCAAAACAAGATACAAGAGTATAGGAAAATAATAATATACATAGTGACTACCAGTACGTATCAAGTTGAACCTGATTGAAGAAACGAATAGGGAGTTTTCAAAGGAGCACACCACTTTGCCTAGTAAACCCACTAGATAGTTCATTTTTCGTTCGGACTTTCAGTTCGGACATTGGAAAGTGGGCTCACTAGGAAAAATGGTGTGCTCCTTTAAAAACTTCCAAACGAATATCACTTATTATTACTTTTTTCAAATTTAGTATGACATGAACAATAAACAGTTTTAATTTCAATGGTTTGTTTCTGAATAAGTTTCCAATTGCACTAGGAGTTAGATTATTCTTATAAATGTCTTGTCTTGATTTCCAAGAATAATCAATGGAATTCCGGTGTTTTGATTCTCAGCTTATTTATTAGAACTTGTGTCTCACATACATTGAGTACCTAGATGTGGTTAGCAATCATAGTGAGTCCCAATTGAATAATGGTATTCCGATAGGATTTAAATTGTAAAATTATATATATTTATTATAATTTAGATGAGAGATATTTCTTTATTTATTATAAGAGAAGACGGGTATGTTGAGTTAGAAAAGTAGAGAGATACTTCAATCTCTTCTTGTAATATTTTTTATCGTGATAAATGCTTTTCATAATTATTGCTTCGTACCGAACCGTATTATTTCTTTGTGTTTTTCTTATAATTATTGTATTTTCTATTGCATATAGGAATGGTAATGGACGTGTCCATGGATCAGTTTTTGGTCCACCATATACAAATTTTGAATTTGAAAAAAAAATTATTTTTTATTTAAATTTTTTATCGAACATGCCAAAAATTGATCTATAAACGTGTCCATTACCATCCTTAATTGCATGCTCAATTATTGATTAGGCGGCATTTCAAGATCAGATTGGATGATTCCATTCCAGACATCATTACGTAGAGAAAGGGATCTAATATTGAATTTTATGATAAATTCACAAGGAAAGCAAGGATGGCTGCTAGAGAACAATTCTTGAATTAAAAAATAAAAAATAAAAAATCACTGCAATGCAACTAATCATCTATTTAAGGCAAAACAGTGAGAATTTTTTTTCCGTCTACAATTCGAGGCTCTGCACATAGAATTGCAAGGCATCATAGAATAATAATACTAATCTCTTTATCAGATAAGCAACAATTACATTTTGGGGACTGATTTTTATTTAGATTTTTTTTTTTTAAAAAATAAATTTTGTAACATTTTTTTTGTCGTTGATGTGAACGGATGTTGTTTCTTATAAATATCTAGTGTAATAATGTGCAAGATACAAGCATTTCATTATCAAAACAAACACTCATTTTGACAATTCAAAGTCTTGTATCGTAGTTGCACATCTAAATCAAAATCAAGCATTCAATTATAAGAATCTGAAGGACCACAGAAACAAAGAAAATATAATTTTGATTGTTCATTAGATTTTTTTTATTTTCCATTATTTTTTAAGAAGACAAGTCGGGTGGAAAATTCAAATTTAAGACATCATATAAAAATTTACTAGTCGACAGTGAGGTCAAAAGTGCAAATGAAACTTATATATTTCAAGTGTTTACTTAGATGAAACTAGCTCATGGATATCTTTTATGCTATACTGGTAGAATTCGATCATACTACTAAAAAAGTGAAGATAAAAGAATATTTTAATGAATAGAAATCTAATAGGTGTTGGAATTCTTTTGCAAAGTTTCACTCGCTTTAATTTTTTTGTTTTTTGCATTATCTAGCTGACTGTGAAGTCATTTTATATCTTTTAAGAAAAAGTGTATTGCACAAAAGATATGGGTGAGTATCGGTCGGTTCGGTTCGGTTTTTAAGAAAAAAACCAATCGACAACCGAACTAAACATATAAAACCGAAACCGAACCGGCCGAATAAGAGTGAAAATCGAAAACTGAACCGAATTTTTGATTTGGTTAGGTTTTCAGTTTTCAGGGTTTGAAACTAATTATGTGATAAACGCGTGTATTTTATAAGAAAAATAATAATTTTCTTTCTATTTTTTTTCTTTTTCTACCTATTAAAATAACAATCACATGTTTTTCATTAAAAATTTAAAAGAAAAACACATTGAAAATAAATCAAAGAAAAAAAATAAGCTACAATTCCAAAAGTTCGATTTGTTCGGTCGGTTTCGGTTGGAGCTAAAACCACCGAAACCCGACCCGAAATCCGTAATTAATTTCGGTTTTTAAACCGAACCGAACCGAAAACAGAATAAACTGAACCGATCGGTTCGGTTTTTTCAGTTTTATGCTCAGCCCTACAAAAGGATAACTTCCACTCAACCAAACATGAAGTTGTTTGGACAATTGCCTTTATTTGATAAAGGCATGTGGGTGGGAAATTCTATTTACACATGGAAATTTACTCTTCACGTACGGTTTCAAAACTTGTAAATAATTACAAGTTTACTATTTATTTTTTGACTAAGTTACCCTTTTAAATCAAAAATTAAAACTTTTTAAAATTTAGAACTACAACTCATCGTTTTCCTCCCCTATTTTTTCTCTAGAATCTTTTCAAATATTTTTTAGTGGAATTTAATTTTTAAAAAAATACATCTCCCACAAACCTATTGATTTGATTTCTCTTGAAGAAATTTTACATTCTTCGAATTCACTGTAACAAGTAAAATTAGAGTTTGAAGTTATAGTTTGAGTTTTTTTTTATTCAAATGGAAAATTCTAACATGAAATTAGTGTCGGAGGACAAATCTAAGGTACAATTTAAATTTATTCTTAGTTTTTTATGTGTATTTATTCGTAATTTATTATTACTTATGATTTTTTGTGAGGGAGATGTCGGCTGTTGATCGGGTTTTAATAGCCGACCAAGTAATTCTTTAGTCATGTATTAATACCCGACCAACATATTTTTAGCTTGGAAATTAATATCCGACTCGAAAAATTTGGGATCGGATGACATAAGGAGATAGAGAGAAGGAGGAGTGTTAAACTTGGAAAAAATTGGGTGCATAGAGTAAATTTGTGACATTTCAAAATGGAAGTTTGGTGTAAAGACACTCAGGACATCAAAAATAAATTGTAGTGTGTAAATAGAATTTCCCCATGTGGGCGAGTCTGTCTCAGCACTCAACCAAACATAAAAATCAATATCATATAACTTTTAGAATGGGAGAACAAAGCATCCAATACGCTTAATTAGTTGCACTATGTTGTCATGATTATTTATCCATTCTCTCTCTTTCTCCGGGGAAATTCTATTTGCACACAGCATTTTACTCTTGTCTTGACTTGACGCACGATTTTAAAACTTATAAATAATTACAACTTTGTCATTATTTTTTTAGACTAAATTATCCTTATAAATTCCAAACTAAAACTTCTTAAAATTTGAAACTACGACTCATCGTGTTCCTCCTTTATTTTCTCTCTAAAATTCTAAATAATTTTTTTTGGTATTTAATAAAAACAAATCTCCTAGAAAATCATCGATTTGATTTCTTGACCCCTAAATTTTTTTACATTAACGTTCCTGAAAAAATTAGAAGAATTTTAAATTCTTCGATTTCACCGTGACAAGTGAAATTTGGATTTGGAGTTTGAATTTGAATTTTCTTATGCAAATGGAAAATTCCAACACGTAATTGGCGTCAAAAGACAAATCTAAGATACGATTGATTTTTTTTTTAAGTTTTATGCGTATTTGTTTGAAATTTATTGTTAATTAGTTTTCTTTTGTCGGGAAAACTTCGCTTGTTGGTCGTGTATTAATACCCGACCAGAACGTTTCTTGGTTGGATATTAATACCCGACCAAAATATTTTTTGCTCTTAAACTAACATCCGACTCAAGACGAGTGAGGAGCTAGAGAAAAGAAGAAGGGGTATTTTCGAAAAAATATTTGGACGCAGATAGTAAAATGATAGTATTTTAAAATAGTAGTTTGGTATAAAGAGTAACTAGAATGCCCAAAGTAAGATGCCGTGCGCAAATAGAATTTCCCCTTGCTACGCTATAAGTCAGTCAGTCAACCAGATCCCCCCATATGTACTACTAATGAGGATTTTCCACAGCACGAACATTGCTTTCCTTGAAAACTACATGTTTGGATTTGTAAGTAACTTGGTGAAAGAAAATTCAATTTAGAAATTTCTTCCAAGAAATTAATAGGAAAGGAATCTACCTACTGATCTCTGGATCAACCTGGAGATTAAAAGACAATTTATTTTTTGAATAAATTGTGCAAAGACATCCATATACTAATGGAAGAATATTTAGACAAAATCGTTTATACCATGATACTATAATGTTCTTACATTTTTTTTTATTTCTCTCACATTGAATATCGTAGATTTGAATTGATATCGTCTCCCCTAAAAAAATTGATGTTAGAGTCTTTGTGGCCCTCTTTAAAGGCTTCCTTGATTTCCAAACAATTCTCCCTAGAATTTTAAAAATTATATTTTCTTTTGCTAATAAGCATTTTAGAAAATTATATTTCCTTCTTGCTACTAATAGAAATAATAATAAGAAAGAAAGTAAAATGCTTCTAAATCTTTGACTACAAGTTTTTCATTCCTTAACCTCTTAGTTCAACTTTCATAACGAAAAAGTATCAGCTTTATAAAACTACACATATAATCTGCATAAGAAAAGCAAGAAGAGAGAATTCGCGTGTGAGGATTTAAAAAACATGATTTTTTTTTTTTTTTGGCTATAAAGTTAAAAGAAGAAACATTTAAGGAATTAAAATATTTAATTAAGAATCTAGTAGCATTTTGTTTTGTTCAGACTTTATTGTCACATGTTAGAATATAAAACAAAATTTTTCAGTGCTCACCACAACTTCGAAGTCTGGAAATAGTGACAACCATTTTGATTTTTTTAAAGAACAATTCAGTTTTAAATTTTATTATGCTTATTTAATTACAATTTTTTATGCATATTTAATTGGAATGACTAATACCAATACCACTGTGTGAATGCCATATTTTGGAGTTTAATATAATATTCAATTATAATTACTGTATTTTTCTATCGCATGTAGGAATGATAATTGACGTGTCGATGGGTTAATTTTTAGCCCACTATATATAAAATTTTAGATTCAAAAAAATAAAATTTTTATTTTTAATTTTAAATTTTTTTATCGAACATGCCAAAAATTGATCCATGAACGTATCCATTATCATCCCTAATCGCATGCTCAATTATTGATTACGTGGCGTTTCAAGATCAGATTGGATGATTCCCTCCCCGACATCATTAGGTGGAGAAAGGAACCTTATATTGACTTTTATGAGAAATTCACAGGGGAAGCAAGGATGGCTGCTAGAGAACAATTTTCAAATTAAAAAAATAAAAAATAGAAAATCACTGCAATGCAACTAATCATCTATCTATGACAAAACAGAGAGGAATTTTTTTTTCTTCTACAATTCATCATCAATTTTAGGAGGCTCTGCACTTAGAATTGCAATGCAGCATAAAATAATAATACTAATCGTTTTATCAGATAAGCAACAATCACATTTTGGGGACTGATTTTTATTTATATTTTAAAAAAAAAAAATTTGTAACAATTTTTTTGTAGTTGTGGGTTGCTGTCATTGATGGGAACGACTGTTGTTTCTTATAAATATCTAATGTAATAATGTGCAAGATGCAAGCATTTCATTATCAAAACAAACACATATTTTGACAATTCAAAGTTTTGTATCGTAGTTGCACGTCTAAATCAAACATTCAATTATAAGTTGAACTTAAGAACCTGAAGAACCATAGAAACAAAGAAAATAAAATTTTGATTGTTCATTAAATTTTTTTTTTATTTTATTTTCTATTAATTTTTAAGAAGACGAGTCAGGTGGAAAATTTAAATTTAAGACATCTTACAAAATTTTGCTAGATGATAATGAGGTTAAAAGTGCGAAAGCAAATGAATTTTATAAGTTGCACTTAAGAACCTGAAGAACCATAGAAACAAAGAAAATAAAATTTTGATTGTTCATTAAATTTTTTTTTATTTTATTTTCTATTAATTTTTAAGAAGACGAGTCAGGTGGAAAATTTAAATTTAAGACATCTTACAAAATTTTGCTAGATGATAATGAGGTTAAAAGTGCGAAAGCAAATGAATCTTATATGTTTCAAGTGTTTATTTAGGCAAAAGAAGCTCATTAGTATCTTTTATGCTTAATTTATACCGGTAGAATTTGATCATACAACTAAAGAAGTGATCAAGATAAAAAAAGATTTTAACGAATAGAAATATAATGGTGTTGGAATTCTTATGTAATGCTTTTTTTCCAATTGCTTGAAAAAAAATATTTTTTTTATTTAATTTAATTTTATTTACTTTTTATTTTGCATTATCTAATGGTGTCGGAATTCTTTTGTAACACTTCTGTTTTTTACTAAAAAAATGACTTTTGCACAATAAGATAACTTCTGCTTATCGTTGGTTTTCACCCACATATTATTGCAGCCATCCCCAAATGAGGGGAAATTCAAATTACGCATCACATTTTACTTATTGAGAACCACATCCTAGATTAAAGTGATTTACAGCATAGGGGAATATGGTGCTCACTAAGTTAGATGTGGTGCGCATTTAGAATTTTCCTTTTTCCCTCCTCATCTCTTCTTCTCTTTTTGCCTGGGTTTCCCTCTGCATTCTCCTTTCTTCCTATATTCTTACTTGGATTCTCCTTTCCATTCTCTTCTCTTACTCTCTTCTTGGTTATGTTTCTCTCTATCCTCTTCACTTACTCTCTTTATGGTTGGGTTCCCCTCTTCATCTTCAATCTCTCTCTTTTCTTGATTATGTTCATTCTCCATTCTTAACATCATTTCTTATTGGTTGGATTCTCCTCTTTATCCTCAACCTCTTTTCTTAGTTGGATTACCCTCTTCATCATTAACGTCTTTTTCTTCTTAGTTGGGTTCCTCTCTTGAGAGTGGGGATGAAGAGATTGGGGTTTTCTGGATTGCGGATAGGGTTTAGTGGGGTTGGGGTAATAGGAGAGCTTGAGGGAGGGGAGGGAGGGGAAGACAGTAAAGAGGTGGAAGGAAAGATTTGAGAGCCATGCTTTAAACTTTCTAACTAAGTCATGAGTATTTAGGTTATTTTACTAATTCATAAATATGAAAATAAAGAGGGAAACTCTATTTGTGCACAACAATTTATTTTTAATGCCCTCATCGCTCTTTACACCAAACTCCCATTTTGAAATACCACCAATTTACTCTTTGCGCCCAAAAAATTTTCCAATTTTAACTCTCCCTCCTTCCCTCTAACTCTTCAATCCCAAAATTTTTTGAGTCGGATATTAATTCCCAAGTTAAAAATATATTGGTAGAGTATTAAAACCCGATCAGTAGTCGACGTCTCCCCCTCAAAAGAATTATAAATAATAATAAATTACAAACAAATACACATAAAAAACTAAGAATAATTTTAAATTGTACTTTAGATTTGTCCTCCGACACTAATTGCATGTTAAAATTTTTTATTTAAATAAAAAAACTCAAACTCAAATGTCAAACCCTAATTTTACTTGTCACCGTAAATTCAAAGAATTTAAAATTCTTCCAAATCTTTTTAGGAACGTGAATGTAAAAAAATTAAGAGATTAAGAAATCAAATCGCTGAGTTTATGGGAGATATAATTTTTAAAATTAAATTCCACTAAAAAAATATTTTTTAGGGTTTTAGAGAAAAAAACAGAAGAGGAAGACAATGAATTATAGTTCTAAAATTTAAAAGTCTTAATTTGAGATTTAAACGGGTAACTTAGTTAAAAAAATAAATGACAAACTTGTAATTATTTACAAGTTTTAAAACTGTGCATGAAGAGTAAATTTCCGTGTGTAAAAGAAAAATTTCAAATAAAGAAATGTGGTTTATTTTGACGGAATAAATAACAGAGGGACTAAAAGGGTATAACTTAAATGTTTTGTGGGACTAAAATTAAAATATGAAGTTTGAGTTCGATATTCAATTTTTTAAAGAATTAAGGGATAAATATGTAAAAACCTCTTCTTATAAATATCTAGTGTAATAGTGTGCAAGATGCAAGCATTTCATTGTCAAAACACTCATTTTGACAATTCAAAGTCTTGTATCTTGTATCGTAGTTGCACGTTTAAATCAAGCATTCAATCATAAGTTGAACTTAAGAACTTGAAGGAACACAGAAACAAAGAAAATATAATTTTGATTGTTCATTAGTTTTTTTTTTCCATTATTTTTTAAGAAGACAAGTCGGGTGGGAAATTTAAATTTGAGACATCTTACAAACTTTTGCTAGACGATAATGAGGTCAAAAGTGCGAAATTAGTGATACATCTTACAAACTTTATTCATCATGTAATTTTTTCAATCCACATATTAGTGATACATGATATATATGAATTAATGGAAACACTTGGGTTGTCAAGTCGGACTATGTACATGTCCTTTTCATATGAAACGATAATTCAGGAATCAAGATTCAAGATCATGTACATTCATATCACAAGGATACTTCATTTCACGTAAACAAGATATAAGAAAATTGTCTTCATGTTCCCATAAATGATCATGTTATCGTGTATAAAATATGTTAAAATTATGTTCATTATTCATAATATTAATAAATACATATGTCACAATTTATAACACGAGATTGTCTTGTATTATAAACATAATATTAATAAATATAAATTATTTAATTCAAGTTTAGCACAATATCATAATTATCATGTACAGTTGTTGTAAACTGTACTTGGTTATAACTTGTTGTATTATTTAACAATAATTCCAACTTATAAATTGTGAACTTATTAAATCCATCATTTGCATTATTGTATGGTTATATTTATATTATTATCATAATTATCCTGTTACCCATATGTATAAAATTATTTAATTCAAATTTTAGTTTAATATCACAATTGTCATTTGTGTGCACTGTCAAAATTTAAAACCATTCACATACTGTTACCCATATAAACAAATAATTATTAAATGAAGAAATTATTTAATTCAAATTTTACTTTAATATCACAATTATCTACTTAAAATTATTTCATCTTCAAATTTAAAATTCGGCTATCAAATTGTCAATAATACTGTTCAGTTTTCAATATCAATTAATAGTCCAAATTATAAGTTGGGCATACTCACAAAATGATAGCTCGAAATATGAGCCAAGAATATTCACCAAATAAATTACGTATACAAATATAAACTAAATAAAATTTTCAAGAAACGAACAAAAAATATTAGTGCTACTTATATCGAATGTCATTAAATTGCTTTCTTCTTCTTCTCCTCTTCTTTCTCTCTTTTTTTTTTTTTTTTTTTTTTTGTTTTCCCGTTCAGTGAACAGAGGAAAGTAGGTGGAAAATGTGTGCTCTCAAGGAATGGAATGTGGTTATACAAGCTCAAAGGGTAATTTGGTAATTTTAAGCCATGGTTTATTATCTTTTTCTCCAAAAGGAGACACTAAAGTACCCCCATTGCCACAACCTCCTCATGTGACCACTTAGCAAACCATCACCGCCTCTCTCTTGAGATTTCAATTAATTATTTTATATATTTATTTATTAATAATTTCGGTTAAAGTAACGTTCTTCAAATGCTATCAAAGTAATACAGAGCCTAGTGCTCAATGAGAAGAATACTATAAAATTATCTGTTTGTTATTTCGATGTCCGAAATAAATGAACCAAAATTTAATATTATTAAATTAGCAAATTTAGGAATATTTTTCGAGTTTGCAAGGAAAATTTCTAAAAATCCTAAATATTAGAAAACTAATAACTGCAAAGGCCAAATGTTATTTGGAGTTGCGGATTTAAAGTTATATCCACTAAAAATTAAAATTATTTGGGTGTCCAAAATTGACTTCGGTAGTATTATTCGGCACAATCGGTCTCAGAAGAAGGAGATAGGTAGTATGAACTTCGGAATATTTCATCTCTCCATAGTGTAAGATTACAATGACCATATTTGGCAAAATCTAAACAACAATTAAGTTTTTTGAGACCATCATGATGAGCCGAAGTTTTTCGTTTTTCATTAAAAGTAATAACAAAACTAGAAGGTTTTAGTACATAAGACAAAGACAAATAAGATGTCAAAACAAGATATAAGAGTACAGGAACAAAATAATATACATAGTGACTACCAGTACATATCAAGTTGAACCTGATTGAGGAAACAAATATCAATTTTTTTTTTCAAATTTAGTATGAAATGAACAATAAACATGTCAAGTTTTAATTTCAATGGTTCATTTTTGAATAAGTTTCAAATTGCACAAGGAGATTGATTATTCTTATAAATGTCTTGTCTTGATTTCCAAGAATAATCAATGGAATTCCAATGTTATGATTTCTCAGCTTATTTATTGGGACATGTGTCTCACATACATTGAGTATCTATGTATGATTAAGAATCACAATGAGTTTCGCTTGAATTTAGGATCAAATGACCAGCACTCTAATTGGTTTTGAAATACCAGTTAGACGAGAATAATGCCATTATGCTAGGATTTGAATTGTAAAATTACGTATATTTATTATAATTTAGATGAGAGATATTTCTTTATTTATTATAAGAGAAGATGGGCATGTTGAGTTAGAAAGATAGAGAGATACTTAAATCTCTTTTTATAACTTTTTTTCTCATAATGAATATTTTTCATGATTATTGCTTCGTACCGAACCATGTTATTTCTTTGTGCTTTTCTTATAATTACTGTTTTTTTCTATCGCATGTAGGAATGGTAATAGGCGTGTCCATGGGTCAATTTTTGACCCGCCATATACAAAATTTTGAATTAGAAAAATAAACTTTCCATTTCTAATTCAAAATTTTTTATTGGACATGCTAAAAATTGATCTATGGACGTGTCCATTACCATCCCTAATCGCATGCTCAATTATTAATTAGGTGGCGTTTCAAGATCAGATTGGATGTTCCATTTCCGTCATCATTACATAGAGAAAGGGACCTTATATTGACTTTTATTACAAATTCACAGGGGGAGCAAGGATGGCCGCTAGAGAACAATTCTTGAATTAAAAAGATAAAAATAAAAAATCACTGCAATGCAACTAATTATCTATTTAAGACAAAATAGTGAGAATTTTTTTTCTTCTTCTACAATTCATCATCAATTTTAGGAGGCTCTGCACTTAGAATTGCGAGGCAACATAGAGTAATAATACTAATTTCTTTATCAGATAAGTAACAATCATACTTTGGGGACTGATTGTTGTTTAGGTTTTTTTAATATTTTTTTTTGTAGTTGTGGGTTGCTATCATTGATAAGAATGACTTTTGTTTCTTATAAATATCTAGTGTAATAATGTGCAAGATTCAAGTATTTCATTGTCAAAACAAACTAATCAATAGCTATTTTTCAAAAGAGTAGTGTCTGAAGCTCCTGCACTCCTCGTACGTATAAATCAAGCATTCAAATTATAAGTTGAACACAAGAATCTGAAGGACCATAGAAACAAAGAAAATGTAATTTTAGTTGTTGACTGTATTTGAATTGATGTGGTTTCATTAATTTTTCCTTAAAAATTAGCCCCCTTCAAAAGGTTCTTTGCCTTATTTTTCCAAACAATTCTCCCTTCATAAATTGACTTATCACCTGAATTTTAAAAATTACATTTTCTTTTGCAAATAAGTACTTTAAAAAATTATATTTCCTTTTCGCTACTAATAAAAATAATAATAAGTAAGTAAAATACTTCTAAATCTTTAGCTACAAGTTTTTCCTTCCTCAAGTCCTAGTTCAACTTTCATAACGAAAAAGTATCAGCATTATAAATCCTCACAAGAAGATGTCAAGGAAGCCTGAAAAAGACACCAAGAGGGTATTCAAGATAAAATGATGATTATAAAACTAGGGCTGAGCAGAAAACCGACAAATCGAACCGAACTGCAAAACCGAACTGAACCGAACCGAACGGTTCTGTTTATTCGGTTTGGTTCGGTTTAAAAACCGAAATTAATTTTGGATTTTGGGTCGGGTTTCGGTGGCTTTAGCTCCAACCGAAACCGACCAAAAAAATTAAAATTTTACAATTATAGTTTTTTTTAATTTATTTTCAATATATTTTTCTTTTAAATTTTTGATAAAAAAACATGTTATTGTTATTTTAATAGGTAGAAAAAGAAAAAAATAGAAAAAAAAATTATTATCTTTCCTATAAAATACAAGTGTTTATCACATATTTAGTTTCAAACCCAAATAACCGAAAACCGACCGAACCGAACCAAAAATTCGGTTTCGGTTTTTTTGGAAGTTCGGTCGGTTTCGGTTTCGGTTCTAATAGTTCGGTTCGGTCTTCGGTGGGAATTTTTTCCCCCAAAACCGAACCGAACCGACCGATACTCACCATATTAAAACTATACATATAATCTGCATAAGAATAGCAAGAAGAGAGAATTCACGTGTGAGGATTTAAAAACATGATTTTTTTTTTTTTTTTTTTTGCTATAGAGTTAAAAGAAGAAACATTTAAGAAACGAAAATCTTTAATTAAGAATTTAGAAGCATTTTGCTCTGTTCAGACGTTATTATCAAATGTTCGAATATAAAACAAAAATTTTCAGTGCTCACTGCAAATTTGAAGTTTGGAAATAGTGACAACCAGTTTTTTTTTTTTTTTTTTAAGAACAATTCAATTTTAAATTCTATTATGCTTATTTAATTACAATTTTAAGGAACAAAAATATGTAAAATTACTTATATTTATTATAATTTAGATGAGAGATATTTCTTTATTTATTATAAGAGAAGATAGATATGTTGAGTTAGAAAGATAGAGAGATATTTAAATCTCTTCTTATAACTTTTTTTCTCATGATAAATGCTTTTTATAATTATTGCTTCGTATCCTGTGTTTTTTCTTTGTGCTTTTCTTATAATTACTAAATTTTTCTATTACATGTAGGAATGGTAATGGGTGTATCCATGGGTCAAAATTTTAGCCCACTATATACAAAATTTTGAATTAGAAAAATAATTTTTTTATTTTTAATTCAAAATTTTTTATTGGACATGCCAAAAATTGATTCATTGACGTATCAATTACCATCCCCAATCGCATGCTCAATTATTGATTAGGTGGCATTTCAAGATCAGATTGGATGATTCCATTCCCAACATCATTACGTGGAGAAAAGGACCTTATATTGACTTTTATGAGAAATTCACATGGGAAGCAAAGATGGCCACTTGAGAACAATTCTTGAATTAAAAAAATTAAAAATTAAAAATCACTGTAATGCAACTAATCTTCTATTTAAGACAGAAACAGTGAGAATTTTTTTTCTTCTACAATGCATCATCAATTTTAGGAGGCTCTGTACTTAGAATTGTAAGGCAACATAGAGTAATAATACTAATTTCTTTATCAGATAAGCAATAAGCATAATTTGGGTGAGAGGTAGGGGAGAAATGAAATGGGAAAGATGAGGGAGAAAGGAGATAGGGATAGTAAGGGGAAAGAAAAGTGGACTCACCAAGAAAAAACCTCCCCTGAGAGTGAGCTCTCTAAGGAAGGTGTGCTCAGTTAGACCAGTGGTGTGCTTGTTTAAAAATTCCCCACATTATTGTATCCACCCCGGAAGAAATGGTTTGCCCATCTAGAAACCCACCAAGAAAAGGGAGTGGGTATCAAAATTACTTCTCTTTCTTCTTCATTGAATTTATGGGCATGGTGGCATGGAGTTTCTAGATGGGCACACCAGTTTAGAAATTCCATGTTTTCCTTCTCCCTTCTCCTCCCTTCTTCTTTTCTTTTCAAACGAGAGTTCAGTTAATCAAAAAAAAAAAAAAAAATACTTGACTCAAAAAGTGGCGAATGAGGATCGGTTACGGCGTTGTTTGGACTGGTGGCGGCGAAGGTGACAGCGGCAAGCAAAAGGAAGAGAAGAGATGTTGAGTAGTGTTGGATTTAGATAAGAGAAGAGGAAGAGGAAGGACGAGTTGAGTATTTGGGTTAGAGAAGATTTTTTGGAATAGAAGAGAAGTGGAAGCAGGAAGAGGAAGAGGAAAAGGGGGATAGAAGGAACGGTTTAATGGGGAGAGAAATGAAGGAAGGACAAAATTAGAATTTTTGGTGTGTTTATCAGGAAAATCCTCTCTTTTCAAAAGAGAGGGTGGGCCCCTATCTTCCTTCTCCCTTCTCCTTCCTTCTTCTTCTCTTCTCAAATGAGAGTTCAGTTAACAAAAAAAAAAAAAGAAAAATCATAAATACTTGACTCAAGAAGTGGCGGATGAGTATCGGCGACGGCGTTGTCTGGACCAGCGGCGACGGCGGGCAAAGGAGAGAGAAAAGAGGTTGGGTAGTATTGGATTTAGAGAAGAGAAGAGAAAGATGAAGGAGGAGTTGAATATTTGGATTAGAAAAGTTTTTTTAGAAGAGAAGAGAAGAGGAAGAGGAAGGAGGAAGAGGAAGAGAAGAGGAGAAGGGGGAGAGAAGGAACAGTTTAATGGAGAGAGAAGGGAAGAGAAATGAAGAAAGGATAAAATTGAAATTTTTAATGTGTTTACTGTTGGATAATCTTATTGCATTGGCTCAACATTTTTAAATAAGAAGACTAGTTCAGTTAGGTTTTGAATTAGTCAAGATAAGAAGACTAGTTCAGTTAGGTTTAGAATTAGTCAAGATTAGTTTAATTAGTAATCCTATTGTTATTTGAATTAGTAACCCGATTGGATTGGTTTTTGTACTCCCTATATATATAGATGAAATAATCAAGAGGAAAAGCTAAGCCCTCTTCTAAAGAAAATCTTCTTCTTCTATTCTTGTTCTTTTTATCTCTACAATTGGTATCAGAGCAAAAAGGGTTTGGCCGAAAAGAAAAAAAGAAAGGAGGCGGCTGCTTGAGTTCTTGAGTTGGCCTTGAGAGAGAGAAAGCAAATAATTGGGTGCTTCTGTATGAATTATTTTGCCGCAGGTGCTGCTGGTGAACTAATTGATTGAAGGGTTGCGGAACAAATAGGTGTTGCTGCTGTTTGTTTCTTTTGACCGAAGGAATCAAAGGGGAGAGTACGACCAAAGACAGAAGGAAGGATTCAGGTATTTCCTTTGTGGTTGCGGCAGAAGTAAAGAGTTTCTTTTGAAGTTGCAGTGGGAGAAAAAGCTCGTAATGTATAATGGATACGATTACTTCGTGACATGTTGAATCGCATGGTAATGTATAATCGTCTATGTCTCTAGATTGGTCATAGTTTTTTGATCAAGATGGAGTACGGTATATCGATCACTTTTGTGTGGTACACAACATAATAAGTGATTGTGAGTACTCGGAGGTCCAGATGTTTTGACTGAGGTGGAGGACGGTGTAGCGATTATGAGCGCTTGGTGAAGAGCGTGGTGTAGTAATCGTGAGTGTTCAAGAGAGTATGATTTAGTGAGCATGAGTGCTCAGAGGAGAGCATGGTTTAGTGATCATGAATACTCAAGTATAGAGGCGGTGATGATTATACAATTTGTTCCCAGTCGGTGGAGCATGGTGATCGTGCGGTGGATGTCTGCGAAGTGGATGACGAGAACAACAGAGTTTCTCCAAGATGCATGGCTCATCGGATACGAGCCAAGGTGGAGATTGTTGGGTTTGTGTCTCGTATCCGTTGAGTATCCAGATGCGATCAAGAATCACAAAGAGTCCCAGTTGGACTTGGGTTAGAAGACCAGAGTTTTAATTGGATTGGAACACCAATTAGATGGTGATAGTGCTATTCTAATGAGATTAGGATAGGAACAATATATATATCTCTAGTATGTGATATGAGAGAATAGAGAGCAATTGGCTGAGAGAGATACTTCTATTATTATGAGAGATGCGAGAGGTAGAGAGATACTTGGATCTCTTCTTGTAACCTATTTTTCTCATAGTGGATATTTGTCTCGTTGTTTCCGTGGACGTAGGTCGAATTTGGTTGGCCGAACCACGTTAATTCTTGTATTCTTCTTGGGTTGTATTATTTTCTTTATCTCTACGATCTCGATGGGGGATTCAATCCCCAACATTTACCAGAAAAATCTTCTATTTTTAAAGAGAGAGTGGGTTACCTGGGAAAACTGAGCTCACTGGGAAAAATGGTGTGCCACTTTGGAAACTCCCTTTTTCTTCCAACCACCGTGCCAATAAATTCAGTGCAGAAGAAAGAGAATAAATTCAGTGCAGAAGAAAGAGAAGTAATTTTGAGTTCCAGAAATATTTTTAAATTCAATGGAGAAGCAAGAGGAAGAGGAAGAGATGGCATCTCCAGATCCCACCATCCCAAGCCCCACCGATTCCTACGACAGCACCAATCCATACCCAACAACAACCGATTCAGCGCAAAAAGGCGAAACCACTCACCAATCAACAACCTCCTTCGTCCCCTCTCAGGCCATCTCCTTCAGGAAGCCGGCAAATACTTCCCCACTTTCATTCTTTGCTGACTTAAAGGAGGTTGTTGTTCGTCAGGAATTCTTTAGCGGCTTTCATGCAATAAGTCCGCCGTCACCTGGATCTTCTTATGAGAAAGGAGAGGGAACTGTCTTCATCAGTGATGCCCATCAGGTTTGATTTGTATCAAGGTGTATTTTATTTTATTTGATTGTATATGATATACACTTATTATTGTTGGGCTACGTAGTATAGAATAAACGAGGGTTCTTTTAAGCAGTTGGTTTGGTTTTGATGTAACGCGTGATTTGCGTGGGTGTGTGAGATGGCCGTGACTCATCCCTTTGTTCACTGGTGGTTTACTTACCTCCAAATCTATAAAATTTCGGCTAGTAAGTGATTATGTAAATCTCCTACTTTCATACCGCAGCGGCAGCGGATATCACATCACTGTCTAGTTGGACATTGACCATGACAAACGAGGAACCCCTAGTTCTTAACTAGGGATGGTAATTGACATGTCCACGGACCAAATTTTAGCCATCTCTATATAAAATTTTGAATTAAAAAATGAAAATTTTTATTTTTAATTCACAATTTTGTATAGAATGGGCTAAAATTTGGCTCGATCATCATCCCTATTCTTAACCCTAGTTTAGTTCTCTTCCAATTTACAAATTTTTCATTACAAATTGTACGCTTCCGTCCTGCATCAACATATTATCAGTGCGAAGTAGCTTTTAACTATAAATGGTAAGTGTAAAAAACTCATACAATATCTGAAATAAATAATAAAAGAAAAATATCTCCATTTATTAATTGATTTTATTCAGTTTTGTGAGTTTCTCCCTTGAAATTTGCCCATTAATTTCAGTTTCTGTGAGATCTAACAACAGCATGGTTTTAGAGATATTTAGTTTCTTTCAATTTTTTTCTACAATACTTCTTAATTTATTTGATTTCTTTTATTGTGGTATCATGTTTATGTGGCCATGTAACACGAGAGCAGTTTTCAATCTCATTCAAAGTATATATGTGTATAGTTTCAAAATACTCAATTAATATTTTTTGTAGCCATTCAAAACTTTCAAGTAATTATGCAATTCTCAAGAAAATATTCTCTCAATTCGGAGAAACCAAGATAATATCCACATATGGAAGCAACAAGGGATGGTACATAGTTGTTGGTAGTGAAAATTTTTAAGTAAAAAGAAATTTTCCACACAGAACGCGGAGTTAACTCTGTAGCTCCGCGTTTGGCTATTTTAGCCTCGCGTTTGAGTAAAACGCAGAGCTAATCCATAGCTCCGCGTTCTAGTTTTCTAGTTTCGCGTTTTGACGCGATTAGCTCCGCGTGAGCAGATAATCAGAATTCTAAATTAATTATGATTAAAATTTGTATTTATCCAATCCCCAAATTGAGTCAAATCAGAATTCTAAATTAAGAGATTTAAATCAAAATCAAATATTTGATTAGAATCCTTGATGAATATAAATTCTATTTAAATAGAAACTCTCATATTGTCCTAAGGCTATAAATACCTACTGAAGGAAGCCTTTGAGGATCTTTTTCGAGCATAAAAGAAGTTCAAGTTACGCGTGAGAACCTTGAACCCATCAAGATCAATAGAAAAAGATCAAGAGTCGGCCGTCATCTTCGTCAAGCAAGAAAACATCGACGACAGATCGTCCAAAGGAGCTACTAGATAGATCTCATCGCTGCGAGAACCCACTATTTTGTAAAAGAGAGTGATAGATTATAAATCTTCTCGTTTGTTCTTTTCTTATTCACTTTCGTTGTAATCAATTCGTATTCAATGGAAGGAGGCAAAAATTTTGCTACGAACAAACTGGCGACCACAGTGGGAGCAGTCTCTTTCACCAAAAAAGAGATGGTGGCGCAATCTGACATCGAGAGAATCAGATCCGACATTAACATGCTAGTCGTGGAGATCGACCAGCAGAAGTACGAGGAGTATCTCTCCTCTAAGTCAGGTAACCTGACCGAAATGCAGCGCTATCGTCGCGTGCGCTCCAATACCCATAAATCAGGTAATCGGGAATCCACTGTTAATCGGGGACCCTTAGAGACCACGACCATAGAGCCGTCTTTGGGCAGGAAACCCTAGCAGAGGATGGCCTCTCTACTGCCAAAAAACTCTCCGGAACTGGATTGACCAGAACCCAACTCCGGAACAGAAATCGGAGAGCCAGGCGAAAGGCCCTCAAAGCCCGCATTAAACGCGAGGCTAATCAGGCAGCAGAACGCGAGGCTATAGTACCTCGTAAACTGGCTTGTGTTAATCGCAAGACCAGTCTATATCGCGTTAAACGCGAAACTGCAATTTGCGTTAATCGCAAGGACAGGCCAGCGTGTGATTATCCACGCGAGGCTATTCGATATGGACTTAAAACCAGTGAAGCTCGGGTTAATAGCGAGGATAAAATACTGACGAGCCAGCATGTGATGGTGATTCTCCACGCGAGGCTAAGACTGAGCTTAGCGTTAAACGCGAAGCCAGTAAGACTTTCGTTAATCGCAAGATTTCTGACACTTGCATAAATCGCGAGGATAAACTTCTCATGAAGCTAGCATGTGATGGTGATTCTCCACACGAGGCTAAAACCGAGCTTAGTGTAAAACGCAAATCCGGTGAAATTTGCGTTAATCACAAAACTCCTTACCTTCGCATAAATCGCGAAGATGATTTTCAGACTTGCGTTAATTGCAAGAATCACGTTAAACGCGAAGATATCACTTGCGTAAATTGCAAGAATAAGCCAGCGTGCAAGAATTTTCTTCCACGCGAGACTAATATTCCAGAAGTTAAACTTCCGCAGAAATGCCAAGCCAACATAAAATGCGAGGCTAGCATACAAAAACGCGAAGCTATTATTCAGCCCCGCATACCAGAACGCGAAGCTAGTTCTCAGCTCCGCATAAATCAACCTGAATACAAAATCAGGATTGACAATCACACGATTAGACCAGAACTTGATACTAATGATTCTAAGAAGCTCCAGTGAGCTCCTGAACCCACTCAACGGATGAGTGGGCCCCACGATCCTGTGTTCAAGGCCACTGACCTCAAAGAATACCTAACCAAGAAAAGAAGCATAAATCAAGTTCAGTCTGATCCTATTTGTCATTGCGAGCAGCTTATGACAGCAGTCTCTGCTGTAATGAATAGTTATTGCTGCAGTAAAAATATGATATCGGTGTTCGACCGATTAACTGAGTCGGACAAAAACCTTGCTAAGAAGACAAAAACTACTCCCCGAGAAAAAGAATGGAGAATTGTAACTTCTAATATGGTCTGAAAGGGGAAGAAAATCGTAGAAAGGGATGATGATTCAGAATCAAGTAATGAAGAACCTCATCATCTTACCTGACTTAAGTCAGGCGCTGTCCCGGCTCGAAATTATAAGAAACTTGTAAAAGAATCTTATGACGACGACAGCGACAATTCAGCCAAAGCTTCTCCTTGCTCTTCGGTGTCATCCAACCTACAAAAATTGACTTTGCATATGGCAGATAAGTCTGACGATATTGATCAGAGATTGGAGGCCCAAGAGCAAATAATCCGAAAGCAGCAAAAGACAAGCAAGGACCTTAAAATAATGCTCTTGAAGGTGGTCGAAAATACTCAAAAAATAGTCGAAGATAAAGCCAAAACTTCTTCAGAACCACCGCCAAAGAAAGAAAAAGAAACTCTTGTTCGTCGCAAAAGTTTTGCTTCCTCCCATTGAATATAACTTAGATTACAATAGAAGTGAACAAAGTAAAAAGAAGAACAAATGAGAGGATTTTATATCTCAATCGCTCTCTTTTACAATGTATCGTGTGGGATCAGTGGCGAAAGGATCTATAGTAGTTCCTTTGGACGATCGGACGTCGAACTCTTCTTCTCTTGAAGGTGGCGGCCGACTGTAGACGATGTTTTCTGGTCTTTCACGAACTCAAGGCTCTGTGCGTAACTTGAATTCTCCAAGAGGAAAAGATCTCAATTGCCGAAAAAAAGACCCCTAGGGCTTCACCAAGAAGGTATTTATATCCCCAGGTTAATGCAAGAGTTTCTATCTAAATAGAACTCGCATTCATCAAGGATTCCAATCAAATATCTTAGTTTTGATTTAAATCTCTTGATTTAGAATTCTGATTGGATTTAATTCGGGTATTTGAATAAGTCCAAATCATAATCTCAATCAATTTGAGTTTCTGGTTATCTGCTCACGCGGAGCTAATCGAATCAAAACGCGGCTCTAAATAACCAGAATGCAGAGCTAACGCGAAGCTATTGATAGCCCCGCATTTTACTCATCACGAGGCTAAAACTAGCCAGTCGCGGAGCTACAGAGTTAGCTCCGCGTTCTGTTGTGAAAAATCCTTTTAACTTAGAAATTTTCACTGGCAACAGAACCCCCTCCAAAGTTTTCAAAATGGCTTAGAACTTAGCAAATTTTGAAATACTTTGGATCTTCAAACAAAAAACCCGGAGTTCAAATACCAAGTTTATCTCGCGTCTTTCGTTCACTTGCGCGGAGCTAATTAGCTTCATATTTTTTTCAGTGAAACGAGTAATTGCTTCATTAGTTACCCTGAACTTCTGTGCCGAATACCAAGCGGCGGATCATCTGTTTAAATAGAGTCTTTGACTCGTCTTCTTCTTCACTTCGTCCGAAGAATTCAATAGCTTCAGAGCTCAGGCCATTCAGGCGAATCAATTTGAAGGGATGATCTTCGACCGAGCTTCCTTCGACTTTTTAAAGATTTTCCATCACTAGGATGTCATCTAAGAAGAGTACGATGTTGCACGCCTCCTCACCATCGGCGGCCGGCGTTAGCGGCCGAGGCAGTGGCCATAATTGCGAGCCAATCCTTACTGCACCAATTGGAAGTAGAAATTCCCAACTTTTAAACTCCTTAAATCAATTTTGGAGTATTTTGGCTCGGTTTTAACGGACCAACCATTTTTGAACCGGCGAGATCGCCGTTCTCCGGCCGTAAGACTTGAGAAGAAAGGAGAAGACGGAGAGGAACTCTGGTCTTCTTCTTACGCGAAGTTATCACGTCATCCTCGTGCTTAAAACACGGGGCTATTTTAACTAGCAGTCGCGTTTCAATAACGAGGCTATTTTGATTAGCAGTTGCGTTTAAATCGAGAGGCTATTTTGATTAGCAGTCGCGTTTAAATCGCGAGGCTATTTTGACTAGCAGTCGCGTTTCAATCGCGAGGCTATTTTGACTAGCAGTCGCGTTTCAATCGCGAGGCTATTTTTGACTAGCAGTCGCGTTTCATTTGCGAGGCTATTTTGATTAGCAGTCGCGTTTCAATTGCGAAGCTATTTTGATTAGCAGTCGCGTTTCAATCGCGAGGCTATTTTAATTAGCAGTCGCGTTTCAGTCGCGAGGCTATTTTGATTAGCAGTCGCGTTTCAGTAGCGAGTCTATTTTGATTAGCAGTCGCATTTCAGTCGCGAGGCTATTTTGATTAGCAGTCGCGGTTCCACGCGAGGCTATTTTGATTAGCAGTCACGTTTCAATCGCGAGGCTATTTTGATTAGCAGTCGCGTTTCCACGCGAGACTATTTTGATTAGCAGTCGCGTTTCCACGCGAGGCTATTTCCTCAACTGCATGCGGAGTTTATCCTTAGCTCTGCGTTTTCATACTTAGAAGATTTTTCGAGTTTTCTCTAACTCTTGATTCTCCTTTTGCAGTGAAGTACTTGGACCAGATCCTTCTTGAAGAGGAGTGCATGAGGCTTTACTGGTCTTCGTCAGCAAAAGTAACTCTAAGGAAGCCAGAAGCATATGCTTTACAATATAGTTGCAGGTTTCAAGCCCTGCCTCCAAAAGATAAACTTTTGAAGGAGTTACAAGAACCATGCAGCAGCTCATTAAGTTTTCTTGAGGACCATTTCTATTAGATGACAATCTCTGTTGCTTTCCAAAGCGATAGAGATGATCATCTAAGGGCTTGTAGCATGTCGAATCCAACTTGTGCATCTTCATTAAGATTCTTGTAGCAGTATCTTCAGATGATCCACTAAGAACTTTAAACAGATCATAGTTGACATTTGCAGAGGAGATCTCTTGTATGTGAACCATGAAATTGGACTTCAACACCCCGCGGAGGAATCTCACTGTTAGGTTATTGATGAGTGATGAATATGTAGAAGCTTTTGGGAGAGATATATCCCCCTCTTCTTCTGTAATCTTTTTCTTTTATGAAATAAAGGCAAATACTTTTTCTCTTTATCTGTTGGCTTCAAAATCTTTGCTTGCTCAACAAATAGATGGTCCATTGTTTTGGTAAAACAATCTAAGGCTCATTTACGTAACTTAGACTGTTAGTACCTGAAATGATCGGATAAGGATCATTTAACTTAGATGAAAGTGCCCAATTGCACATGCCTTAGTTTGATGGAGGCAATTCAAGGCTAAGATGCGTAACTTGAATTGTCCATGCCAAGATACTCAAGTGATGATTATCAGATTTTGGCAGAGACGCCAAATTGCACTTGCCAAGTCCAAGCTTCATAGAAATGTGTAGCTAAAATATCAGGTTAGCTTCGCGTTTTGCATATTTGGGCGGAGCTAAAAGCTTCGCGTTCCAGATGACCACGCGGAGCTAAATAACTTCACGTTTTTTGGGATAACTGATCAATGAGACGTTCCGATTTTCGCGCCGAATATCAAGAGGCGGTTTACTTCATTTAAATAGAGCCTTTTCTCCTTCTTCACTCATCTGAAGAATTTTCAAGATCTCCGGCGACTAGAGCTCAAGCAATTCAGGCGACCAGGCAACCCGATCAATTTCTCCAAGCTTTTCGTCGATTTCCCTTCAAAATTTCAAGATCAATGGCACCCAAGACTCGCGCTTCTTCACGCGCAGTCTCGCCATCGGCGGTCGACGCAAGCAGCGGCGACAGCGGCCGTGGAAGCGACGAGCCAATCCATGCTTCGCCCATCGGAGGTAAGAACCTTACTTTTGGGACTTTTTAGATCATTTAGAGAGTGATTTGGCTCGGTTTTAACCGGCCAATCTTCTCTTTTATCGGCAAGATCACCGTACTCCAGCCATATGGTTTGGAGAAGAAGAAAAGCCTCTGGTTTTCTTCTTACGCGAAGCTATCGCGTCATCCTCGCGTTTTGAAGCGCGGGGCTATTTGACTAGCAGTCGCGTTGAAATGCGAGGCTATTTTGAGTAGCAGTCGCGTCGAAACGCGAGGCTATTTTGAGTAGCAGTCGCTTCGAAACGCGAGGCTATTTTGAGTAGCAGTCGAGTCGAAACGCAAGGCTATTTTGAGTAGCAGTCGGGTCGAAACACGAGGCTATTTTTAGTAGCAGTCGCGTCGAAACGCGAGGCTATTTTGAGTAGCAGTCGCGTCGAAACTGGAGGCTATTTTGATTTCTGCGCGGTCTAATTTTTAGCTTCGCGCGGAGTCACTCTTAACTTCGTGCGGTCTAATTTTTAGCTTCGTGTCTGCATACTTAGAAAAATTTTCTGTTTTATAGAAACTTTTCTAACTTTGATTTTTCCTTTTGCAGTAGGGTATTCGGCGGAAGCTCTTCCCCATAAGCACTACTTTGGTTTTGCTGGGAGTTCGGATTCATCAGCTCAATTTCGCTTCACCACCATTCTGGCCGCGTACAAACCAGATTCAAGAGAGCGTAGGGAGAAGTTGATCAAATATCATCCCACTACTGCACTGGAGATTATAACTGATGCGGCCTTTGAAACCATGAACAGAGAAGCGCTAGAGAAGCCCGCATTTCTCTTCGGATATATAATGGAGCAATCAGACCAAATCCTCTTTGAAGAGGAGAGCAAGTGACTCTATAATTCTATCGAAGCTTTAATGTTTCTGCCTAGAATGGAGCGTGGCTATCCCCTGATTTATCTTCAGAGGCTGGCGATGCATCGTGAATTAGAGTGGGGGTTAACTCAAGAACAGGACGGCGTCCCAACGGGTAAATTGGACTCTCATGGGGCTTATCAAGATGGTCCTACTAGATGCATTACTGGTTTGCTTCTAGGCAGATTTAGCAAGGAGCATCCAGTAGGAGAGGTTCCGACCCGCACCCGAACTTTCCTGAGTGAGTTCCTGGCGAAAGAGGGCCAATACCCGGCTAGTGACTTCAGGATGCCTAGCTGGGTTTACTCATCTGGCAACATGTGGTGGGCCCGCCTCGTTCAATACATGTTGGATTCTCATAAACCCATTCTGAAGGAGATTGGTTTATTCAAGGCCATCAGAAATGTTCAATTTGGGTTCCCTCAGACTGCTTATCATTTCTTCTGCTTTCTAGAGATGTACAACCCTGAGACCTGCACCCTTTTTACGCCAGTGGGTGAGCTAGGGTTCGCTCTCCACGAGATGTTCGAGGTATCTGGGCTTTCCATGGGCGAAGTCCCCTATGAAAAATATATCCCAACTACAGAAGAGTTGAACATGCTGATGGCGAAGGACGAGCGCATCTACGCTACATACTGGGAGATGATGTGCCACTACCGCATCTGTGCTGACCTGGCAGGTGTGCGTAATCAGGGTATTGGCCACAAGAAATGGGCCGAATACCTTTTCGCTAATTTAAACTCTAAGGATAGTTCAACAACTATCCATGGCCATGCCCCTGTCTACGTCACGGAGATCGATCACCGCATCGCCAAGACCCGCCTAATGTATTATACTACTGAATCCAACGAAGGTGGATTCGGTCCTGGCACCTCCTTCAAGAGTTACCACTATCAAGCTCAGTCCCCAGTATCCAATAGAGGTCTTATTGCTGGGTTCTTGATGCTGTGGTTGAAAAGATGTGTTGTGCCGTCATTGCCAAAAGAAGCAATTGTAATGACTGTGGTATATCCAGCAGTTCTCCTTGCATATGGCCGTCCTTTCGGACTTCTTCCCGCCATGGTGTGCAATCTACAGCATGGATTGCGAACACTTTGTAATGACTTCATCCTTGCTGATAAGGGCAAGGAGAAAGGGAAAGGCAAGTCAAAAGAAACTGCCCAGGTGAAGACTACGAACCCTAGGGTGGAGATGCCTTACACCTATCTCATGGCGTTGCTCGTCATGCATTGCCCATCTCTGATGAGTGCTGCTTCACACCGTTCTGGTGACAAGTCCCACTTTGTGGAGTTATACGAGTGCTCTTCATGGAAGCATCACTATATGTCTCAAATCCGAAAGACTCTCCGGCATCACCAAAATTATGAGATCTTCCGGTGCTTCCCCGACTTCCCTGGTGGTGGATATGGATTGAAGTTAAAGGATATTGCGGGAGCAGATAACTTCACTGCCTTATCTTTGGGAGTGTTTTAGTGGCTCCTTAACATCCATCCCGGGCACCTGGTGTATCGTCAAGATGGTAAATGTCTTATTGAACCTTACACTCCGAGCTGCTTCGCTCGCCAGTTTGGATATTCCCAACTTTATGTGGATAATCCGAACAAGAATTTTGCCTATGAGGGGAATCTGTACGAGGGTGCCTGTGGCTGGTTCCATTTTGCAGCTGGTGGAACCGGAGCTAAATTCATCCTGCCACAGAAGTCGCCAGAACTGGCCATGACTCTTAGCTTTTGCACATGGTACAGCATTGCAAATGCTGACGTGCCCCACTTCTCCATCAACCGAAGCTGTTGCAAGGAGATTGACGCTTTCTACATTAGCCGCCAAGGTGCTTCAAGAGTGACAGTAAAAGGAATGGATGAATTCCTTGGCGCAGTGGCCGAACCCTCAGACGTCAGCGAGTCTGATGATGACGATGATAATAATGATGGTGACAACACTGATGTTGGAGGTGCTCCCCAACCTGTCGTCATTCGCCCTTAGAGTCCGACCCTCAAACGCCGCGGTGCCCCAAAGAAAGGGCCTGCCAAGAAGAAGAAGAAGTTGGCTCTCGGAACTCTAGTAGCCCCCCAAGAAGCGGCTGTCAAGTTCGCGTCGGATCTGCTGGCTTCAACTCTACCTCCAACACCGACAGGGGAGGGTGGACCTGCTGGGGCTCCAAGTGCTCCCGAGGTTCCGGCTCTTTCGATGGTAGAAACTGTCGAACACCCTGCGGCGCTACCACTAGGTAGTGAGACGGGTATGCTTCTGGAGACAACGACGGCTCCCCCTTCAAGTCCGACAACTGGACTTGTATCTCTTGATATAGTTCTTTCAGCTTTTGTATTCTATCTTCTATTTATTTTTCTGTATTTGTATGCAACCCTCTTTGTCTTGCTTTTCTGGGGTACAGGTGGCCAGCCCCACTCGCCAATGCATTCGACTACCAAGGGGGAGTCCGAGGAGAGGGTGGACTATTCAGGCACCACTGGCTCAGCGGGTGGATTAGGTAGTTCTGCAAATGATCTTGATGCAGACTACTTCACGACAACTCCTACCTCTGTTCCTTCTTCAGTTCCCCCAATTGATGAACTTGGGAGCGATGACAGGACAGAGTTGATTATCGAGGCTGCAGCAAAAGAAGCTACCCCGTCTCCAAGTTTGCCATCTCCAACACCAAATATCTGTTCCGACGAGACTTTTCCAATAGTTGTCGGTGTGCCTTCTGCTCCTCAGTCAGCAATACTAACGCTTTCTACCATAATGGCTGTTGAGATACCTGCAACTCCTCCAGCTCCAAGTCTTCCAGCAAGTGATGAGGAAAATTTGAAGTTCTCATTTGAAGCTACTTTCGCCACCGGAGGAGCTTCTGGTGGAAATACCCCCTCATCTTCTCCTGTTGGTGGCACTGCCCGTGTGATTTGTACTAGCGACGCTCCTCGGGTTCCTAGTTTTGCCAGATCTGCGTTGGCCTTACTGGCCCCGCATGTTATGAGCCTGGTACAGGGACGGGCTTCTTCTTCTTCAACTCCAGTGGATACCACTCCTCCTCCAGCGACATCTTCTTTAGCGCTGCCTGCTTTAAATGCAGACACCGTGGATCCTTTTGAGGAACTCTTCAACCACAGTGTTAATGATTTTATGCGGTTGCTAAGAAGATGCATCGGGATGATTTCCGGCGGAATAGATTTCTTTAGTCTCGGCCGTCTGATATTATCCAACTATTTGGATAATATTGAAAGAATCTGGGGACAGAACCGATCAGCTCCCTACCGGGCCCGCTTTAATACTTTAGAAGAGCAGGTGAACACGCTAAACACAGTTCGTCAAGCGGACATGGAAGCGATCACCGAAATAGAGTTAGCGCGGTTTCGGATGGAGTTAGCGGCGTGTTGAGAGGAATTGCTACGACAGGAAGAAGGATGGTCTCGGGAGTCGGCAGAGTTCCAGGCTAGTCGGGAGTCCATTCTTAGGGGTTTGGAGGTCGTGGGCTCCGAGATTGAGGGGAGTCAGGCCGCCATCCTCAACGCCCAGGAGACCATTGCTAGATCTCGGGCGGTCTTAGTAGCCAACGAGCTTTAATTAGGGGAATCCGTTAAGAAACATGAAGTGCTGATCCTCCAACGGGAGCAAGTCGAGCAGGAGGAGACAACAAGAAGCCGTGCTATGGAAGAGTCTCGTCAGTGGTTGGCCCAGCAACTGACAATAAGTGATGATGACTTACGCCGATAGGCTCAACACTCTGTGGAGGAGACTCGTCGTCGAGTAATTGACGAGGCGACGAATAAGTTGAGGCGTCTAGGAGACCCATAACTCTCTCCTATTCTTTTTCCTTCATTCTTTTTGTAAGAACTTGTAGTAAAGAGAGAACTTTTTGTAGCTTCATTCTCCATTGATGAATAAAGGTAATTAATTTTTTTTTTTGATTCTTTTACCTGTTGGCTACCAAATTTGCTTGCACAACAGAGAACTTGTCATCAAAAAGATTTAGTTGTTCTAGGTAAGTGGTCCAAGGCTCATCTGCGTATCTTGAACGGAAATGGAAATAATCCAAATCATACTGTCATGACAGGTTTTGTGGGATTTTTAGCAAACCCCCAGCTATCAACGGATTTGATTAGCCTTTACCAATCGCCGTTTGCGTTGGGCTAGCCATGCTATTCCCCTCAGCATGGTGAGTTGTCGAGGAATTAATTTCCTCTCCCATTTGCTTTTAATAGCATTGGGTAGTTAATTTCATACTTTTACCCCCCAGTATGATAGGGTTGGCGAGTAGTTTGATCTCCTCTTCCCGCTGCTATAACCGCATTAGGTAATTGATTTCATACTTTTACCGCCAGTATGATAGGATTGACGAGGAGCTTGATCTCCTCTTCCCGCTGCTATAACCGCATTGGGCAATTCAATGCTCTCATGAGCAAGTGGAGGCGGTTCAAGAGTCAACTGTGTAACTTGAACTGGGCACACCACGATGATCGGGTCAGGATTCATCAAATTTTGGCAGAGGTGCCCATTTGCGCATGCCTAAGAAAGAAGTCCAAGTGCTCATCTGCGTAACTTGAACAAGTGGAGGCGGTTCAAGGCTCAACTGCGTAACTTGAACTGGGCACAACACGATGATCGGGTTAGGATTCATCAAATTTTAGCAGAGGCGCCCATTTGCGCATGCCTAAGAAGGAAATTGGGGGCGGTTCAAGGCTCTCGTGCGTAACTTGAACTGGGCACACCAAAAGATGATCGGGTTAGGATTCATCAAATTTCGGCAGAGGCGCCCATTTGCGCATGCCTAAGAAAGAAGTCCAAGTGCTCATCTGCGTAACTTGAACAAGTGGAGGTGATCCAAGGCTCAACTGCGTAACTTGAACTGGGCACACCACGATGATCGGGTTAGGATTCATCAAATTTTGACAGAGGCGCCCATTTGCGCATGCCTAAGAAGGAGATTGGGGGTGGTTCAAGGCTCTCGTGTGTAACTTGAACTGGGCACACCAAAAGATGATCGGGTTAGGATTCATCAAAGAAGTTCAAGTGCTCATCTGCATAACTTGAACAAGTGGAGGCGGTCCAAGGCTCTCATGCGTAACTTGAACTGGGCACACCACGATGATCGGGTTAGGATTCATCAAATTTCGGCAGAGGCGCCCATTTGCGCATGCCTAAGAAGGAGATTGGAGGCGGTTCAAGGCTCTCGTGCGTAACTTGAACTGGGCACACCAAAGGATGATCGGGTTAGGATTCATCAAAGAAGTTCAAGTGCACATCTGCGTAACTTGAACAAGTGGATGGTTATACTCTTCGTGATCTGCACCAGATGCGGCAGTTACTCTGTCATCATTCTGGTTTAGTTTAAGCATAATATTTCTTCAGAAATTTACCGTTGATCGGCATCATCATCCTATCGCCATTCTGATTCATAAAGCGGTAGGCTCCACTGAAGTATACAGTCTCCACGACGAACGGTCCCTCCCATTTGGGTTCAAATTTGCCCTTAGTCTTGTGGGTCAGAACCATTAGCCTTTTAATAGCCAGAACCAAGTCTCCTTATTTAAAGGTCCTTGGTTTAACGTTCTTATTGAACGTTCGCAAAATTCGGGCTTGATACAACTCAATTTGTTGTTGGGCCCTTAGACGTTTTTCATTCAACGCCTCTAGTTCTTGCAATCTTTGTTGATGGCACTCTTCTGTCGTCATCTTTGCGGCTAAGGCCACTCTCAAAGATGGTATCTAGATTTCAAGAGGCAAGACGGCCTCGCTTCCATAGACCAAAGAGAATGGAGTAGCTTTTGTAGGGGTGCGAACGGTGGTGCGATAAGCCCACAGGCATTCTCCTAGCTTTTCATCCCAATCTCGTTTATTGGAAGAGACGAACTTCCGAAGGAGCTTAATAATCGTCTTGTTGAAGGCTTCAGCTAACCCATTGGCCGCGGGGTTATATGGCATCGAAGCGATGTCTTGATTCTGAATTTATTGCAGAATCTTGAGAATCCCTGGCTGATGAATTGAGGTCCATTATCATGAATGATCCTTCGGGGGACGCCAAAACAGTAAATGACATGATACTTAATGAATTTAATCACATCTATCATTTTTACCTCTCTCATGGGCACGGCTTCGGCCCATCTTGAAAAATAATCGGTTATCGCAAGGATAAACCGATGTCCTCTGGATGACGGGGGAGTTATAGGCCCCACAATATCCATTCCCCATGCCTCGAACGGCCAACTAACAATAGTGTTGTGCAAGTATTCTGGGGGTTTGTGGGTGAAGTTAGCATGTATCTGACATGCATGGCACTGTTTAGCGTATACCATTGCTTCCGTAATCATGTTCGGCCAGTAGTATCCCAGCCTTCTTATGCGGTCTCCAAGTTTTAGACCGGGCTAATGAGCTCCACATACTCCATCATGTGTTTCTCTCAGCACTTCTTCTGCTTCTGCTTTTAACTGATCAATCAACTCTTTTACCGACGAGATTGCCGTACTCCTGCTGTAAGGCTTGGAGAAGAAGAAAAGTCTCTGACTTTCTTCTTACGCGAAGTTATCGCGTCATCCTTGCGTTATGAAGTGCGGGGCTATTTGATTTAGCAGTCGCGTTGAAATGCGAGGCTATTTTGAGTAGCAGTCGCGTTAAAACGCGAGGCTATTTTGAGTAGCAGTCGCGTTGAAACATGAGGCTATTTTGAGTAGCAGTCGCGTTAAAACGCGAGGCTATTTTGAGTAGCAGTCGCGTTAAAACGCGAGGCTATTTTGAATAGCAGTCGCGTTTGAAATGCGAGGCTATCTTTTTTACTTCTACGCGGTCTAATTTTTAGCTTCGCGCGGAGATACTTTTAGCTTCGCGCGGTCTAATTTTTAGCTTCGCGTGTCCATACTTAGAAAAATTTTCTGTTTTATAGAAACTTCTCTAACTCTGGTTTTTCTTTTTGTAGTAGGGTACTAAGCGGAAGCTCTTCCCCATAAGCACTATTTTGGCTTTGCTGGTGGTTCTGATCCATCAGCTCAATTTCGCTTTACCACCATCCTGGCCGCATACAAACCTGACTCAAGAGGGCGTAGGGAAAAGTTGATTAAATATCATTCCACTACTGCACGTGAGATTATCACTGATGCAGCCTTCAAAGATGTGAACAGAGAAGCATTAGAAAAACCCGCATTTCTCTTTGGGGACCAGATGGAGCAATCAGATGAGATCCTCTCTGAACAGGATTGTATGTGGCTCTATAACTCTGGTGAAGCTTTAATGTTTCTGCCCGGAATGGATCGCAGCTACCCCCTGGTCTATCTTCATAGATTGGCGATGCCCCGAGAATTAAAGTGGGGTTTAACTCAAGATCAGGATGGCGTCCCTACAGGAAAATTGGGCGCACATGGGGCTTATCAAGATGGTCCCACTAAATGTATTACTGGTTTGCTTCCAGGCCGTTTTGGCAAGGAGCTCCCAGTAGGAGAGGTTCCGATCTGTGCAGGAACTTTCCTAAGTAAGTTCCTGGCGAAAGAAGGTCAATACCCAGCTAGCGACTTCGGGATGCCCGGCTGGGTATACTCTTCTGGCAACATGTGGTGGGCCCGCCTTGTCCAATACATGTTGGATTCTCATGAACCCATCTTGAAGGAGATTGTCCTGTACAAGGCTATCAGGAATGTTCAATTCGGGTTCCCTCAGAGCGTCTATCATTTCTTCTGTTTCTTAGAGATGTACAACCCTGAGACTTGTACTCTTTTTACGCCAGTGGGTGAGCTAGGGTTTGCTCTCCACGAAATGTTTGAGGTATCTGGGCTCTCAATGGGCGAAGTCCCCTATGAGGAGTATATACCCACTACTGGCCAAGGACGAGCGCATCTATGCCACCTTCTGGGAGATGATGTGCCACTACCACGTCTGTGCTGACTTAGCAGGTGTGCGTAACCAAGGTATCGGCCATAAGAAATGGGCCGATTATCTCTTTGCCAACTTGAACTCTAAAGACAGTTCAACAACTGTTCATGGTCATACTTCTATTTATATCACAGAGATTGATCGTCGTATTGCCAAGACCCGACTAATGTTTTATACGACTGATTCCAATGAAGGTGGATTCGGTCCTGGTATCTCTTTCAAGAGCTACCACTATCAGGCTCAGTCCCCAGTGTCCAACAGAGGCCTTATTGCTGGTTTCTGATATTGTGGCTAAAGAGATGTGTCATGCCATCACTGTCAAAAGAGGCAATTGCAATGACCGTGGTATATCCAGCGGTCCTCCTTGCATACGGCCGACCTTTGGACTTCTCCCTGCCATGGTGTGCAATCTTCAGTATGGATTGCGGACGCTCTGCCAGGACTTCATCCCTGCTGATAAAGGCAAGGCAAAAGGGAAAGGCAAGTCAAAAGAATTTGCCCAAGTGAAGACTCCGAACCCTAGGGTGGAGCTTCCTTATACTTATTTGATGGCATGGCTTGTTATGCACTGCCCATCTTTGATGAGTGCTGCTTCACGCCACTTTGGTGACAAGTGTTACTTTGTAGAGCTATACGAGCGCTCTTCATGGAAGCACTACTATATATCCCAAATTCGGAAGACTCTCCGGCATCACCAGAATTTTGAGATCTTCCGGTGCTTCCCCGATTTCCCTGGCGGAGGATACGGGTTAAAGTTGAGGGATATTGCAGGCGCAGATAATTTTACGGCCTTATCCTCAGGAGTGTTCTGGTGGCTTCTCAATATCCGGCCTGGGCATCTGGTGTATCGTCAAGACAGTAAATGTCTTATTGAACCATACATCCCGAGTCGCTTTGCTCGCCAATTTGGATATTCCCAACTTTACGTGGGCAATCCAAACAGGAGTTTAGCTTATGAGGGGAATCTGTATGACGGTGTCCGCGGCTGGTTTCATTTTGTAGCTGGTAGGACCGGAGCTGAATTCACCCTTCCCCAGAAGTTGCCAGACTTATCCATGACCCTCAGTTTCTGCACCTGGTATAGTGTTTCAAATGCCGACGTGCCTCGCTTCTCGATCAACCGAAGTTGTTGCAAAGAGATTGAGGCTTTCTACATTAGCCGCCAAGGTGCTTCCAGAGTTAGAGTAAAAGGAATGGATGAATTCCTTGGCGCCGCGGCCGAACCATCAGACGTCAGCGAGTCTGGCGATGATGATGAAAATAATGACAACGATAATCCTGGTGCTGGAGGTGCTCCCCAACCTGTCGTCATTCGTCCCTGGAGCCCGACCCCAAAACGCCGTTGTACCTTAAAGAAAGGACCTGTCAAAAAGAAGCCGAAGTTGGCTCCGGGAACCCTAATAGCCCACCAAGAAGTGGCTATTAAGTTTGCTTCGGATCTGCTGGCTTCAACTCTACCTCCAGTGCCGACAGGGGAGATTGGACCCGTTGGGGCTTCAAGTGCTTCCGAAGTTCCGGCTCCTCCAACCACAGAACCCGTTGAGCATCCTGCTGTGCAACCACTTGGTGATGAGACAGGTACACTTCTGGAGATGACGGTGGCTCCCCCTCCAAGTCCGACAACTGGACTTGTATCTCCTGGTATGGTTCTCTTAGATTTTGTATCCTGTCTTCTATTTATTATTATTTTATTTTATTTGTATGTATGCAATCCTCTTTATCTTGCTTTTCTGAGGTACAGGTGGCCACCCCCTCTCGCCGATGTATTCGACTACCAAAGGGGAGTCCGAGGAGAGGGTAGACTATTCAGGCACCACTGGCTCAGTGGGTGGATTAAGCAGTTCTGCTAATGAATTTAATGCGGACTACTTTGTGCCAACTCCTCCTTCTGTTCCTTCTTCGGTTTCCCCAATTGATGAACTTGGGAGCGATGACAGGACAGAGTTGATTGTTGCAGCCGCGGCAAGAGAAGCTACTCCATCCCCGAGTTTGCCGTCTCCGACACCAAATGTCTATTCTGACGAAACTTTTCCAGTAATTGTCGGTGTGCCTTCTGCTCCTCAGCCACCAATATTGACGCCTTCTACCATAATGGCTATTAAAACACATGTAACTCCTCCAGCTCCAAGTACTCTAGCAAGGGCTGAGGAGAACTTGAAGTTCTCTTTTGAAGCTACTTCTGTCACCGGAGGAGCTTCTGGTGGAAATACTCCCTCATCCTCTCCTGTCAGTGGCGCTGCCAGGGTGACTTGTACCGGCGATGCTCCTCGAGTTCCTAGTTCCGCTTCATCTGCGTTGGCCTTACAGGCCCCGCATATCATGAACTTGGTGCAAGGACGGGCTCCTTCTTCTTCAATTCCAACGGATGCCGCTCCTCCTTTAGCAACATCTTCTTTAGCGCTGTCTGCTTTAAATGCAGACACCGTGGATCCTTTTGAGGAACTCTTCAACCACAGTGTCAATGATTTTATGCGGTTGTTAAGAAGATGTATCGAGATGATTTCCGGCGGACTAGATTTCTTTAGTTTCGGCCGTCCGAGGTTATCCAGTTATTTGGAAAATATCGAAAGAGTCGGGGGACAGGACCGAGCAGCTCCTTATCAGGCCCGTTTTAGAGCTTTAGAAGAGCAGGTGAACATACTCAACACAGTTCACCAAGCGGATGTTGAGACGATTACTGGGATCGAGTGGGCTCGTCTTCGGGTGGAGTTGGTGGCTCGTCAAGAGGAACTGAGGCGCCAAGAAGAAGAATGGTCTCGTGCGTTGGCAGAGTTCCAGGCTAGTCGGGAGTCCATTCTTAGGGGTTTGGAGTTGGTGAACTCTGAGATTAAGGGGAGTCAGGCTGCCATTCTCAACGCCCAGGAGACCATTGCTAACGCTCGGGCGATCTTAGTAGCCAACGAGCTTCAATTAGGTGAAGCCGTTAAGAAGCGGGAAGTGCTGATCCTTCAACGGGAGCAAGTTGATTAGGAGGAGACAATAAGAAGCCATACTATGGAAGAGTCTCGCCAGCATCTAACCCAGCAAGTTGCAATGAATGATGATGACTTACTCCGGCAGGCTCAACACTCTGTAGAAGCAACTCGTTGTCGAGTGGTTGACGAAGCGATGAATAAGTTAAAGCATCTAGGAGATCCATAGTTTTCTTTTACTCTTTTATTGCTCATTCCTTTGTAATAAGAACTTGTAACAAAAGAGAGAATCTTCGTAACCTCATTCTTTTTTGTAGATGAAATAAAAATAATCATTTGATTCTTTTTACCTGCTGGCCACAAAATTTGTTTGCACGACAGATATCTTGTCATCAAAATGATTTAATTTGTTTAGGTAATGTGGTTCAAGGCTCATTGGCGTATCTTGAACGAAAATGGGAATAATCTAAATCATACTGTCAAAGGTAAAAGTTTAACATGACAGGTCCACGGGATTTTTAGCAAACCCCCAGCTATCAACGGATTTGATTAGCCTTTACCAATTGCCATTTGCATTGGGCTAGCCATGCTACTCCCCTCAGCATGGTGAGTTGTCGAGGAATTGATTTCCTCTCCCCTTTGTCTTTAATCAGCATTGGGTAATTGATTTCATACTTTTATCCCCAGTATGATAGGGTTGGCAAGGAGTTTGATCTCCTCTCCCTGCTGCTATGAAAGCACTGGGCAAGTGGATTTCATACTTTTACCCTCAGTATGATAGGGTTAGCGAGGAGTTTGATCTCCTCTTCCCACCGCTATAATATCATTGGACAAGTGGATTTCATACTTTTACCCCCAGTATGATAGGATTGGCGAGGAGTTTGATCTCCTCTTCCCGCCGCTATAATAGCATTGGGCAAGTGGATTTCATACTTTTACTCCCAATATGATAGGGTTGGTGATGAATAACATATATTGTATTTTTCCTCTCATACTTTATCTATTTTTGTATATAAATAAATGCTACTCGGGTATTTTTAGTGTCTTTTACAGGTAATCCGAATTATACAAGGAGAAGGCATGAAATAAGAGTCGGAGTCGGAAATCAGAGTCCGAAAAGTTACTAAAGTGGGCAAGACTACGAGAATATGATTCTGTAGAGACTAAAGGTCGAATACAGTCAGGAATATTAAAGCTAGAAGACAATATTTACATGCGTACAAAATTTCATGAATTTATCTCAAATTTGACCCGCTATTTAGCGGTTTTTACCGCTATTTGGCGGTCCACTTTGGGCACCATACGTCGAGATTTTTCCTGTGGCTTTATTGTAATTTGTTTCACTTTTAGGTTCGGATAGAAATAGGGTTTGGTTTCCGATGCCTATTTATTGGCTAACCCTTGTATTTTGACGGGGATTCTGGACACTGGAATTATTTTTGTATTGCGATTTTGCTGTTCAATAAAGTTGGGATTTTTACTGAAGGTCGACGGTCACAACACCGTGTCCAGAGGTAACCCATTGTTTTGAGATTCTTATTTTCTTTCTGCATAGATTTGATTGCATTCTATTTAGGGTTTATTGCTTTCTATATTAGGGTTTATCGCTTTCTAGATTATGGTTTATCATTGTATGAATTAAAATTTGATCTTCCTTAGCAAAAATCATGAGTAGCTAATTAGATCAGCTCTATGATGTAGATGAAGCTAAGATCCACCATGCAATTATTTTCTAATATTTTTCTTCTTAAATAAAATTAATAAAGCCATGATTTTTCAAATGAAAGATTAAAATATAAGGACCCGAAGTTTAGAACTTTGATAGGTTATACTTGAATTAGGATTCTTGATAATCTATGCTTAGTTAGGGATTGGGGTTGCTGGTTTTGTCTTTTTATTTGAATTATCTAAAATATTTAGTTTATTTTTATATGAAGTAGTATCTTTTGATGAGCTATACTTGCACAACACTTGATAGCTCATGCTTAGGGCACTTTAAGTAAAAACTAAACTAAAAAGATTAAATTTTTATGATAGAAGAAAATAGTAGAAGTAAGAACATGGTTGGAAATTAGTGGATTCTATATCCTAGGCTACTTAGATTAATCCGACCTCAACCTAGAACCTTTGGTTAGTCCGGTGAACGATAGAGAAAGTAAGAACGCAGAAACACCCTAGATCCCTGTGAGACGACCTGTACAGCGCTACAACGATACTGTGCGCTTGCAGTAAATATAACACATCAAGTTTTTGGCGCCGTTGCCGGGGATCGACGGTGTTTTTCTTGCTTTTTCTAGCATTTTACGGGTTAACAGTGTGTGTGAGTGTGCAGGAAATAGAAATTGCAGAGACAGGAAAATTTAAAGGATTGGAAGAGCCTCTTAACCACGCAGAAAAAAGCTCGAAGTCAAATTCATCAGTCTAGCCGCTATTCAGCGGCTAGAACCGCTATTTAGCGGTGAAACAGGTACGTTCTGAACCTGAATTTTCTCTGTTTCTGTAGTTTTTCTTCCTGATTCTGTAGAAAAAGTTTAAAAAAAAATATTACAAAAATTAGGAACAGTATAATTAACATTTTTATTTGATCATATCTATTCACCCATTTTATCTCTCCACCATACCCCACTTCTTGCATTAGTTTAGGAAGTTCACGCATACACTCACGGTCGCTGGTTCATGCCACATTGGACTCGTGATCAATTTGGTCGACTTGTAAGATTAGATTTGTTCATGGGAGACAAGATGGACCAGCCGATCCCGATCCTTCAGGATCGATGTTACCCGTTGCGTACATCATTACCATCATGCATCAAACTTCCACACGTAGCGGGTAATCACTATGAATTAAAACCGCAGTACATTAGTATGCTTCCCAAATTCACTAGTTCTGATTCAGAAGATGCATATCTCTTTATCAGTGAATTTCAAGAAGTATGCGTAATGATAAAACTACAAAACTTATCGGAGGACGCAGTTAAGCTCCGCTTCATCCCTTTTGCACTTAAGGATAATGCCAAGAAGTGGTTGTACAGTATGCCTTCTGATTCAATCACTACTTGGGATGAATTCGTTACAGTGTTTCTCAAGAAATATTATCCCATGCACAAGACGGCAAGAATCAGAAATCAAATTAATCAATTCCGTCAAGTGTCGGGAGAACCTTTCTGGAAATACTTAGAACGGTTCAAGAATTTATTAGCTCAGTGCCCCCACCATGCGATAGAAAAGTGGCGGTTGTGTCAAATCATATACGAAGGACTTGATTACACATCCAAAACTCTTCTGGAATCCATGTGTCAAGGGGAGTTTATGAAGAAAAACGAGGATGAAGCATGGGACTTTCTTGAGGACTTATCATGGAAGACTATGCAATGGGAGGGTTCCACTTAGAAGCCCAGTATATCAACTTCTGCTCATAAGAGTGGGATCCATAGCGTCGACAGCTCTATAACTGCTGAAGCAAAGATCGCAGCCCTTATGAGAAGAATTGAGGCACTGGAGACTCCTAGTGCTCAGTCTCCACCAGTGGGTCAAGTGAATCAACTCCAAAGTCCCACATGCTTTAATTGCGGAACTCCCAATCACGTTATGGAGGAGTGTCCATTGTTAATGAATTCCATGGGTCGCACACTTGAGCAGGCTAACGCCTTATATCAACAACAACCCATGAACAATCCTTACGCTCCTACATACAATCCTGGCTGGAGAAATCATCCAAATCTATCATGGGGTCAAGGGCAATATCAGGGGGCCCCTAACCCTAACATGCAACCTCCAGCCACTGGTCAGTTTCCAAGACCTAATATGGGTACTTATCAACACCCAAATATTTCAAACCATGGGA
The DNA here is from genome assembly GCA_036321105.1 of Dracaena cambodiana. Classification (NCBI taxonomy): domain Eukaryota; kingdom Viridiplantae; phylum Streptophyta; class Magnoliopsida; order Asparagales; family Asparagaceae; genus Dracaena; species Dracaena cambodiana. The sequence goes on along the minus strand of JAYEPQ010000002.1, from coordinate 2,812,165 downwards.
ACAACCAGAATAGACCACCTGTACCAAACCACTCATATCCACAACAGGGGTCTAATAATGAACAAGAAAAGCGACTTCAGTCACTTGAGAAGCACGTTGAAAATCTTCTCAAGTCTCAGTCCAACCTTGACACATACATGCAGAATCTTATGAAAGTGTCAACTGATTTTATTCAAAGAACAGATCAGCACCTGCTCGTGAACTCTCAATCTATTAAGAATGTAGAGCAGCAGGTTGGACAACTAGCTAATCAAATGAGTGAACGTGGCAAGGGCACTTTTCCAAGTCAACCCATAACAAATCCTAACGCCAGTTCCTCAAACTCCAATCAGTCGCATGTCCACCAATGCAATGCCATTCACACGCTTAGATCTGGCAAGCAAGTGGATAATAGTGTAGCCGTGCCCCCTGATCCCACTCCTACTATCTCGCAGGCTACATCATCTCTTCCACCCGTTTCTCCACAATCATCTCCATCACCTCCATCACCGTCACGTACTCATTTGGAAGAACCTGTTCCTTAGCCGAAAGTACCATATCCAAATCGGCTTAGGAAGCCTTCACCGCAAGTAGAAAAGATTCTTGAAACATTTCAGCAAGTGAAGGTTAATATTCCACTCCTTGACATGATACAACAGGTTCCTACTTATGCTAAGTTCCTCAAGGATTTGTGCAGTAAGAAACGAGCAAGAAACGTTCATGAGAAAGTTTTTCTTGCTGCAAATATATCACATATCCTCTCTAACTCCTTGCCTATCAAGTACAAAGATCCAGGTTCCCCTACAATCTCATGCACCATTGGGAACACTACATTTGATAGGGCGTTGCTTGATTTAGGGGCAAGTGTCAATTTGCTTCCTTACACTGTTTATCAGCAACTGGGGTTAGGAAAACTTCAACCTACCAAGGTCACATTACAGCTAGCTGATCGTTCAATTAAGAGACCTCTTGGTATGGTTGAAGATGTGCTCATTAAGATTGGCGAGTTTATTTTTCCTGTAGACTTTATTGTTTTAGAAACTGAGCCAATCTCCAATCCACGGAATCAAATTCCCATTATCTTGGGTAGACCATTCCTTGCAACGTCAAATGCATTGATTGATTGTAGGAGTGGTCTCATGAAGTTATCGTTTGGAAATATGACTGTGGCATTGAACATATTTAATATTGATGAGCACGCAACGAGCTCTCTCATTGAGGTCAATATGATTCATAGTTTGCACTCTCATTCGACCTCTTCCACTGATGATGAACCTTTATTTGAGCAAATGTTCAAAGATGAGCTCATACTATTAGAAGAATTGGCACATACTGATTTTATATATGATGATACTTGTGCAAGTGTGCCATTGAATTATGAGCAAACTTTTGAGGATTTGTTTGCAGAGGAGCTCGCATTACTTCATGAGTTAGAAGAGCCACCACCACATTCATTTAATCATATTAGACTCTTCTCACCTCATGATATTTCTACATGTATGCTTGTTGCTAACGATGATTGGTAGGTTTATAATAAAGAATTCTTTAACCCAATTGTTAATGCTTACATGTGGACAAAGAAAAAGCGAGGACGACATAAGAAGCAGACAGGTAATCTCGTGACTTGTAAGAGGTTGATGAAATATAATAATGCACCCACTTCACGTTTAAAACGCACACACTATGAAAGTGGGAAGCGATCGAGAGGTCGTAACCGCTTTTCATGCGTTAATAGGGTGATGATATTGAGATCGTAACTTTTACGACTCTTATTATTTGTATAGTATTTGTATAATAGTTTTCACATTTTGTTTTACCACACTTGGTTTGTGTATGAGGGCATACACAAGTTTAGGTGTGGGGGAGTAGTTTTTAGGAGATTTTTATTTTTAGGACTTTATTTATTTTTAGGACTTTATTTTATTTTTTATTTTTTTTATTTTTAGTATTTTGGGTTTCTTTATTTTACACTTTGGGTAGTTTTACGGTAACTAATTTTAAAAAATTTAAAAAAAAATGAAAAAAATTTTTAAAAAGAAAAATTATATTTTTCATCAGTAGACCAAACTAATTACAGATAAATGGATAAATTTAGATTTGAAATTGGATAGGAGAGTAGATTGGATGATACACTTTGAAATTTATGAAAAAGATCAAAATCTGAAAAATAAATATTGCTAACAGTAGTTTTGAGGCAAGTATACATCTATTTTTCACTTCACAATAGTTTATTAGGTTAAGGACAAAGATGATAACGATTGAGTAAGTTTTCTCTCTCTAAAAAAAATAAAAAAATAAAATAAAAAAAAAGGTGAGAATAAAATAATGGGGTGAGCCTGGTATTAAGGCAATAGCCTCAAGAGTGAAAAAAGAGTATGATCCAAGTAATCGGGTACTTTGCGCCTAAGTAAGCGTGAATATTCGCTTGAAAGGTGAAATATTTTTTTAAAAAAAAAAAAGGAAAAAAAAAAGAAAAAAAATGTTATGAGAGAGGAGATGAATCATGAGTTAGAGTTCAGTCCAAAACCGAAGTAGACTATCACACGTGTACGTAGATGTATAGGAGCCAATGGATTATATGTTAGTGAGTATTGAAAGATAGGATTTAATTTTTTGATTAAAATGATAAGTGTATCTGATATGACGCTCAATTTGAAAATTAATAATCTAGATGCGTTCTTGAGTTTGTACATTAGTGAGATTAATTGATGAAAACATGATTAAAAAAAAAGATTCTTCTTTCTTTTGTATAAAATTTTTATTTTTCTTGATTTTTGGTTATCCTTATTTTTCATTTCTTTATTCCTTAATCTATCTGCTTCATGAATTTTGTGGGTATATTCACTGCAAACCCTCACGAGACAACACTCGTCCACTAGGGTAACCTAGGGGTTTAAAGGCTTGTTGCACGTGCTAAGTGTAATCGCGATTCCTGCGAAAGTGAGTTAGGACTTTTGTTTTTGTTTTCTTTTTTTTTTTTCTTTTTAGATTTAGGTTTTGCTCGAGGACTAGCAAAAGATAGGTGTGGGAGTGTGATGAATAACATATATTGTATTTTTCCTCTCATACTTTATCTATTTTTGTATATAAATAAATGCTACTTGGGTATTTTTAGTATCTTTTATAGGTAATCCGAATTATACAAGGAGAAGGCATGAAATAAGAGTCGGAGTCGGAAATCAGAGTCCGAAAAGTTACTAAAGTGGGCAAGACTACGAGAATATGATTCTGTAGAGACTGAAAGTCGAATACAGTCAGGAATATTAAAGCTAGAAGACAAGATTTACATGTGTACAAACTTTCATGAATTTATCTCAAATTTTAGCCGCTATTTAACGGTTTGTACCGCTATTTGGCGGTCCACTTTGGGCGCCATGCATCGAGATTTTTCCTATAGCTTAATTGTAATTGTTTTCACTTTTAGGTTCGGATAGAAATAGGGTTTGGTTTCCGATGCCTATTTATTGGCTAACCCTTGTATTTTGACGGGGATTCTGGACACTGGAATTATTTTTGTATTGCGATTTTGCTGTTCAATAAAGTTGGGATTTTTACTGAAGGTCGACGGCCACAACACCGTGTCCAGAGGTAACCCATTGTTTTGAGATTCTTATTTTCTTTCTGCATAGATTTGATTGCATTCTATTTAGGGTTTATTGCTTTCTATATTAGGGTTTATCGCTTTCTAGATTATGGTTTATCATTGTATGAATTAAAATTTGATCTTCCTTAGCAAAAATCATGAGTAGCTAATTAGATCAGCTCTATGATGTAGATGAAGCTAAGATCCACCATGCAATTATTTTCTAATATTTTTCTTCTTAAATAAAATTAATAAAGCCATGATTTTTCAAATGAAAGATTAAAATATAAGGACCCGAAGTTTAGAACTTTGATAGGTTATACTTGAATTAGGATTCTTGATAATCTATGCTTAGTTAGGGATTGGGGTTGCTGGTTTTGTCTTTTTATTTGAATTATCTAAAATATTTAGTTTATTTTTATATGAAGTAGTATCTTTTGATGAGCTATACTTGCACAACACTTGATAGCTCATGCTTAGGGCACTTTAAGTAAAAACTAAACTAAAAAGATTAAATTTTTATGATAGAAGAAAATAGTAGAAGTAAGAACATGGTTGGAAATTAGTGGATTCTATATCCTAGGCTACTTAGATTAATCCGACCTCAACCTAGAACCTTTGGTTAGTCCGGTGAACGATAGAGAAAGTAAGAACGCAGAAACACCCTAGATCCCTGTGAGACGACCTGTACAGCGCTACAACGATACTGTGCGCTTGCAGTAAATATAACACATCAAGTTTTTGGCGCCGTTGCCGGGGATCGACGGTGTTTTTCTTGCTTTTTCTAGCATTTTACGGGTTAACAGTGTGTGTGAGTGTGCAGGAAATAGAAATTGCAGAGACAGGAAAATTTAAAGGATTGGAAGAGCCTCTTAACCAAGCAAAAAAAAGCTCGAAGTCAAATTCATCAGTCTAGCCGCTATTCAGCGGCTAGAACCGCTATTTAGCGGTGAAACATGTACGTTCTGAACCTGAATTTTCTCTGTTTCTGTAGTTTTTCTTCCTGATTCTGTAGAAAAAGTTTAAAAAAAAATATTACAAAAATTAGGAACAGTATAATTAACATTTTTATTTGATCATATCTATTCACCCATTTTATCTCTCCACCATACCCCACTTCTTGCATTAGTTTAGGAAGTTCACGCATACACTCACGGTCGCTGGTTCATGCCACATTGGACTCGTGATCAATTTGGTCGACTTGTAAGATCAGATTTGTTCATGGGAGACAAGATGGACCAGCCGATCCCGATCCTTCAGGATCGATGTTACCCGTTGCGTACATCATTACCATCATGCATCAAACTTCCACACGTAGCGGGTAATCACTATGAATTAAAACCGCAGTACATTAGTATGCTTCCCAAATTCACTAGTTCTGATTCAGAAGATGCATATCTCTTTATCAGTGAATTTCAAGAAGTATGCGTAATGATAAAACTACAAAACTTATCGGAGGACGCAGTTAAGCTCCGCTTCATCCCTTTTGCACTTAAGGATAATGCCAAGAAGTGGTTGTACAGTATGCTTTCTGATTCAATCACTACTTGGGATGAATTCGTTACAGTGTTTCTCAAGAAATATTATCCCACGCACAAGACGGCAAGAATCAGAAATCAAATTAATCAATTCCGTCAAGTGTCGGGAGAACCTTTCTGGAAATACTTAGAACGGTTCAAGGATTTATTAGCTCAGTGCCCCCACCATGCGATAGAAAAGTGGCGGTTGTGTCAAATCATATACGAAGGACTTGATTACACATCCAAAACTCTTCTGGAATCCATGTGTCAAGGGGAGTTTATGAAGAAAAACGAGGATGAAGCATGGGACTTTCTTGAGGACTTATCATGGAAGACTATGCAATGGGAGAGTTCCACTGAGAAGCCCAGTATATCAACTTCTGCTCATAAGAGTGGGATCCATAGCGTCGACAGCTCTATAACTGCTGAAGCAAAGATCGCAGCCCTTATGAGAAGAATTGAGGCACTGGAGACTCCTAGTGCTCGTCTCCACCAGTGGGTCAAGTGAATCAACTCCAAAGTCCCACATGCTTTAATTGCGGAACTCCCAATCACGTTATGGAGGAGTGTCCATTGTTAATGAATTCCATGGGTCGCACACTTGAGCAGGCTAACGCCTTATATCAACAACAACCCATGAACAATCCTTACGCTCCTACATACAATCCTGGCTGGAGAAATCATCCAAATCTATCATGGGGTCAAGGGCAATATCAGGGGGCCCCTAACCCTAACATGCAACCTCCAGCCACTGGTCAGTTTCCAAGACCTAATATGGGTACTTATCAACACCCAAATATTTCAAACCATGGGAACAACCAGAATAGACCACCTGTACCAAACCACTCATATCCACAACAAGGGTCTAATAATGAACAAGAAAAGCGACTTCAGTCACTTGAGAAGCACGTTGAAAATCTTCTCAAGTCTCAGTCCAACCTTGACACATACATGCAGAATCTTATGAAAGTGTCAACTGATTTTATTCAAAGAACAGATCAGCACCTGCTCATGAACTCTCAATCTATTAAGAATGTAGAGCAGCAGGTTGGACAACTAGCTAATCAAATGAGTGAACGTGGCAAGGGCACTTTTCCAAGTCAACCCATAACAAATCCTAACGCCAGTTCCTCAAACTCCAATCAGTCGCATGTCCACCAATGCAATGCCATTCACACGCTTAGATCTGGCAAGCAAGTGGATAATAGTGTAGCCGTGCCCCCTGATCCCACTCCTACTATCTCGCAGGCTACATCATCTCTTCCACCCGTTTCTCCACAATCATCTCCATCACCTCCATCACCGTCACGTACTCATTTGGAAGAACCTGTTCCTGAGCCGAAAGTACCATATCCAAATCGGCTTAGGAAGCCTTCACCGCAAGTAGAAAAGATTCTTGAAACATTTCAGCAAGTGAAGGTTAATATTCCACTCCTTGACATGATACAACAGGTTCCTACTTATGCTAAGTTCCTCAAGGATTTGTGCAGTAAGAAACGAGCAAGAAACGTTCCTGAGAAAGTTTTTCTTGCTGCAAATATATCACATATCCTCTCTAACTCCTTGCCTATCAAGTACAAAGATCCAGGTTCCCCTACAATCTCATGCACCATTGGGAACACTACATTTGATAGGGCGTTGCTTGATTTAGGGGCAAGTGTCAATTTGCTTCCTTACACTGTTTATCAGCAACTGGGGTTAGGAAAACTTCAACCTACCAAGGTCACATTACAGCTAGCTGATCGTTCAATTAAGAGACCTCTTGGTATGGTTGAAGATGTGCTCATTAAGATTGGCGAGTTTATTTTTCCTGTAGACTTTATTGTTTTAGAAACTGAGCCAATCTCCAATCCACGGAATCAAATTCCCATTATCTTGGGTAGACCATTCCTTGCAACATCAAATGCATTGATTGATTGTAGGAGTGGTCTCATGAAGTTATCGTTTGGAAATATGACTGTGGCATTGAACATATTTAATATGGATGAGCACGCAACGAGCTCTCTCATTGAGGTCAATATGATTCATAGTTTGCACTCTCATTCGACCTCTTCCACTGATGATGAACCTTTATTTGAGCAAATGTTCAAAGATGAGCTCATACTATTAGAAGAATTGGCACATACTGATTTTATATATGATGATACTCGTGCAAGTGTGCCATTGAATTATGAGCAAACTTTTGAGGATTTGTTTGCAGAGGAGCTCGCATTACTTCATGAGTTAGAAGAGCCACCACCACATTCATTTAATCATATTAGACTCTTCTCACCTCATGATATTTCTACATGTATGCTTGTTGCTAACGATGATTGGCAGGTTTATAATAAAGAATTCTTTAACCCAATTGTTAATGCTTACATGTGGACAAAGAAAAAGCGAGGACGACATAAGAAGCAGACAGGTAATCTCGTGACTTGTAAGAGGTTGATGAAATATAATAATGCACCCACTTCACGTTTAAAACGCACACACTATGAAAGTGGGAAGCGATCGAGAGGTCGTAACCGCTTTTCATGCGTTAATAGGGTGATGATATTGAGATCGTAACTTTTACGACTCTTATTATTTGTATAGTATTTGTATAATAGTTTTCACATTTTGTTTTACCACACTTGGTTTGTGTATGAGGGCATACACAAGTTTAGGTGTGGGGGAGTAGTTTTTAGGAGATTTTTATTTTTAGGACTTTATTTATTTTTAGGACTTTATTTTATTTTTTATTTTTTTTATTTTTAGTATTTTGGGTTTCTTTATTTTACACTTTGGGTAGTTTTACGGTAACTAATTTTAAAAAATTTAAAAAAAAATGAAAAAAAATTTTAAAAAGAAAAATTATATTTTTCATCAATAGACCAAACTAATTACAGATAAATGGATAAATTTAGATTTGAAATTGGATAGGAGAGTAGATTGGATGATACACTTTGAAATTTATGAAAAAGATCAAAATCTGAAAAATAAATATTGCTAACAGTAGTTTTGAGGCAAGTATACATCTATTTTTCACTTCACAATAGTTTATTAGGTTAAGGACAAAGATGATAACGATTGAGTAAGTTTTCTCTCTCTAAAAAAAATAAAAAAATAAAAATAAAAAAAAAATGATGAGAATAAAATAATGGGGTGAGCCTGGTATTAAGGCAATAGCCTCAAGAGTGAAAAAAGAGTATGATCCAAGTAATCGGGTACTTTGCGCCTAAGTAAGCGTGAATATTCGCATGAAAGGTGAAATATTCTTAAAAAAAAAAAAAGGAAAAAAAAAGAAAAAAAATGTTATGAGAGAGGAGATGAATCATGAGTTAGAGTTCAGTCCAAAACCGAAGTAGACTATCACACGTGTACGTAGATGTATAGGAGCCAATGGATTATATGTTAGTGAGTATTGAAAGATAGGATTTAAATTTTTGATTAAAATGATAAGTGTATCTGATATGACGCTCAATTTGAAAATTAATAATCTAGATGCGTTCTTGAGTTTGTACATTAGTGAGATTAATTGATGAAACATGATTAAAAAAAAAGATTCTTCTTTCTTTTGTATAAAATTTTTATTTTTCTTGATTTTTGGTTATCCTTATTTTTCATTTCTTTATTCCTTAATCTATCTGCTTCATGAATTTTGTGGGTATATTCACTGCAAACCCTCACGAGACAACACTCGTCCACTAGGGTAACCTAGGGGTTTAAAGGCTTGTTGCACGTGCTAAGTGTAATCGCGATTCCTGCGAAAGTGAGTTAGGACTTTTGTTTTTGTTTTCTTTTTTTTTTTTCTTTTTAGATTTAGGTTTTGCTCGAGGACTAGCAAAAGATAGGTGTGGGAGTGTGATGAATAACATATATTGTATTTTTCCTCTCATACTTTATCTATTTTTATATATAAATAAATGCTACTCGGGTATTTTTAGTATCTTTTACAGGTAATCCGAATTATACAAGGAGAAGGCATGAAATAAGAGTCAGAGTCGGAAATCAGAGTCCGAAAAGTTACTAAAGTGGGCAAGACTACGAGAATATGATTCTGTAGAGACTGAAAGTCGAATACAGTCAGGAATATTAAAGCTAGAAGACAAGATTTACATGTGTACAAACTTTCATGAATTTATCTCAAATTTTAGCCGCTATTTAACGGTTTTTACCGCTATTTGGCGGTCCACTTTGGGCGCCATGCATCGAGATTTTTCCTATAGCTTAATTGTAATTGTTTTCACTTTTAGGTTCGGATAGAAATAGGGTTTGGTTTCCGATGCCTATTTATTGGCTAACCCTTGTATTTTGACGGGGATTCTGGACACTGGAATTATTTTTGTATTGCGATTTTGCTGTTCAATAAAGTTGGGATTTTTACTGAAGGTCGACGGCCACAACACCGTGTCCAGAGGTAACCCATTGTTTTGAGATTCTTATTTTCTTTCTGCATAGATTTGATTGCATTCTATTTAGGGTTTATTGCTTTCTATATTAGGGTTTATCGCTTTCTAGATTAGGGTTTATCATTGTATGAATTAAAATTTGATCTTCCTTAGCAAAAATCATGAGTAGCTAATTAGATCAGCTCTATGATGTAGATGAAGCTAAGATCCACCATGCAATTATTTTCTAATATTTTTCTTCTTAAATAAAATTAATAAAGCCATGATTTTTCAAATGAAAGATTAAAATATAAGGACCCGAAGTTTAGAACTTTGATAGGTTATACTTGAATTAGGATTCTTGATAATCTATGCTTAGTTAGGGATTGGGGTTGCTGGTTTTATCTTTTTATTTGAATTATCTAAAATATTTAGTTTATTTTTATATGAAGTAGTATCTTTTGATGAGCTATACTTGCACAACACTTGATAGCTCATGCTTAGGGCACTTTAAGTAAAAACTAAACTAAAAAGATTAAATTTTTATGATAGAAGAAAATAGTAGAAGTAAGAACATGGTTGGAAATTAGTGGATTCTATATCCTAGGCTACTTAGATTAATCCGACCTCAACCTAGAACCTTTGGTTAGTCCGGTGAACGATAGAGAAAGTAAGAACGCAGAAACACCCTAGATCCCTGTGAGACGACCTGTACAGCGCTACAACGATACTGTGCGCTTGCAGTAAATATAACACATCAGTTGGCGAAGAGTTTGATCTCCTCTTCCCGCCGCTATAATTGCATTGGGCAAGTGGAGGCGGTCCAAGAGTCAATGGTGACACTTTGAACTAGGCACACCACGATGATCTGGTCAGGATTCATCAAATTTAGGTCAGAGGTGCCCATTTGCGCATGCCTAAGAAGGGGACTGGAGGCGGTTCAAACTTGAGAACTGGGCACACCAGGTTTTAGGTCAGAGGCGCTCAATTGCGCATGCCTAATAAGAAGACTGGAGGCGGTTCAAACTTGAGAACTGGGCACACCAGGTTTTAGGTCAGAGGAGCCCATTTGCACATGCCTAAGCAAAAGAGACTGGAGGCGGTTCAAACTTGAGAACTAGGCACACCAGGTTTTAGGTCAGAGGCGCTCAATTGCGCATACCTAATAAGAAAAGACTAGAGGGGGTTCATACGGACACACCGGGTTTTAGGTCAGAGGTGCTCAATTGCGCATGCCTAATAAGAAAAGACTGGAGGCGGTTCATAACTTGAACTGGGCACACCAGGTTTTAGGTCAGAGGCGCTCAATTGCGCATGCCTAATAAGAAAAGACTGGAGGCGGTTCATAACTTGAACTGGGCACACCAGGTTTTAGGTCAGAGGCGCTCAATTGCGCATGCCTAAGGAGAAGACTGGAGGCGGTTCAAACTTGAGAACCGAACACACCAGGTTTTAGGTCAGAGGCGCTCAATTGCGCATGCCTAAGGAGAATACTGGAGGCGGTTCAAACTTGAGAACTGGACACACCAGGTTTTAGGTCAGAGGCGCTCAATTGCGCATGCCTAAGGAGAAGACTGGAGGCGGTTCAAACTTGAGAACTGGGCACACCAGGTTTTAGGTCAGAGGCGCTCAATTGCGCATGCCTAAGGAAAAGAGACTGGAGGTGGTTCAAACTTGAGAACCGGACACACCAGGTTTTAGGTCAGAGGCGCTCAATTGCGCATGCCTAAGGAGAAGACTGGAGGTGGCTCAAACTTGAGAACTGGGCACACCAGGTTTTAGGTCAGAGGTGCTCAATTGCGCATGCCTAAGGAAAAGAGACTGGATGCGGTTGAAACTTGAGAACTGGGCACTACAGGTTTTAGGTCAGAGGCGCTCAATTGCGCATGCCTAAGGAAAAAAGACTAGAGGCGGTTCAAATTTGAGAACTGGGCACTCCAGGTTTTAGGTCAGAGGTGCTCAATTGCGCATGCCTAAGGAGAAGACTGGAGGCGGCTCAAACTTGAGAACTGGGTACACCAGGTTTTAAGTCAGAGGCGCTCAATTGCGCATGCCTAATAAAAAAAGACTAGAGGTGGTTCATAACTTGAGAACCGGACACATCAGGTTTTAGGTCAGAGGCACTCAATTGCGCATGCCTAATAAGAAAAGACTGGAGGCGGTTCATAACTTGAACTAGGCACACCAGGTTTTAGGTCAGAGGCGCTCAATTGCGCATGCCTAATAAGAAAAGACTGGAGGCGGTTCATAACTTGAACTGGGCCCACCAGGTTTTAGGTCAGAGACGCTCAATTGCGCATGCCTAATAAGACAAGACTGGAGACGGTTCATAACTTGAACTGGGCACACCAGGTTTTTAGGTCAGAGGCGCTCAATTGTGCATGCCTAAGAAGAAGACTGGAGGCGGTTCAAACTTGAGAACTGGGCACACCAGATTTTAGGTCAGAGGCGCTCAATTGCGCATGCCTAAGCATAGTATTTCTTCAAAAACTTGACATTGATCGGCATCATCATCATATCGCCATTCTGATTCATTAAGCGGTAGGCTCCACTGGAGTATACGGTTTCCACAACAAACGGTCCTTCCCACTTGGGTTCAAATTTACCCTTGGTCTTGTGGGTTAGAACCATTGGCCTTTTAACAGCCAGAACCAAGTCTCCTTGTTTAAAAGTCCTTGGTTTAACATTCTTATTGAACGTTCGCGAGATTCGGGCTTGATACAACTCAATTCGTTGCTGGGCCCTGAGACGCTTTTCATCCAACGCCTCTAGTTCTCGCAGTCTTTGTCGATGGCGCTCTTCTATCGTCATCTTTGTGGCTAAGGCCACTCTTAGTGATGGAATCTAGATTTTAAGGGGCAAGACGACCTCGCTTCCATAGACCAAAGAGAATGGAGTAGCTTTTGTCGGGGTGCGAACGGTGGTGCGATAAGCCCACAGGCACTCTCCTAGCTTTTCATCCCAGTCTCGTTTATTGGAAGAGACGAACTTCCGAAGGAGTTTAATAATCGTCTTTTTAAAGGCTTCGGCCAATCCATTTGCCGCAGGGTTATATGGTGTTGAAGCGATGTCCTTGATTCTGAATTTATCACAGAATCTCGAAAACCTCTCGCTAACGAATTGCGGTCCATTATCATGGATGATCCTTCGAGGGATGCCAAAACGGTAAATAACATGATGCTTAATGAACTTAATCACATCTATTGTTTTTACCTCTCTCATGGGCACAGCTTCGGCCCATCTTGAAAAATAATCAGTTATCGCAAGGATAAACCGATGTCTTCTGGATGACGGGGGAGTTATAGACCCCACAATATCCATTCTCCATGCCTCAAACGGCCAACTAGCAACGATATTGTGCAAGTATTCTGGGGGTTGGTGGATGAAGTTAGCATTACCTGGCATGCATGACATCGTTTAGCTTATGACATTGCTTCCATAATCATGTTCGGCCAGTAATATCCCAGCCTTCTTATGCGGTCTCCGAGTTTTGGGCCGGGCTGATGAGCTCCACATACTCCATCATGTGTTTCTCTCACCACTTGTTCTGCTTCTGCTTTCGATATGCAGCGTAGTAGCAGACCATCTCTTTACTTTCTATACAAAGTCTGAAGCTTATGGTCATAATAAAATCTCTGGGCCTTCCTCTTTATCGAGGTGGCTTCCTTTGGATCTTCTGGTAATATCCCATGTAAAGCATAATCCACAAACGGAAATCGCCAATCACGGGGTTCCAACATTAAACCTGTCTGGCATACCTCTTCGGCTTGAGACACCACGTCTGGGTGGAGGAGTTCTCTGCTACCAATGGTGATGCTTTTAGCTTCACCTGGCGGGATTGCCAGTGTTGCGGCTAATGCGGTAAGAGCATCTGCATAAACTTTCTCATTCCGAGATATGTGATATATGTAAAACTGTTCAAAATATCCTGCTAGCTCAATAGCTAGCTGATGATAGGGGATGAGGGCTTCATGTCTGACTTCATACTTACCCGTCATCTGATTGACGATGAGCTTAGAGTCTCCATATGCCTCTAGATGGTTCACCCCCAGTTGCAGAGCTATTTTTAAGCCGATAATGAGCGCGTTATATTCCGCCACATTATTCGTGCACGGTTCTGTTAATGAGTAACCGTTAGGCAATATATGTTTATGTGGGGATATAAGCACAACCCCCACTCCAGCAGTAGATCGTCTGACAGCACCATCAAAGAACATCTGCCAAGGTTGTTCTTTGCTAACTGTGTTGACCTCTGACGTCTGTTTGGACCAGATTGGATGGTCTGCAAGGAAGACGGCGATTGTCTGTCCCTTCATGGATTTTTGAGGGACGAAGTGTATATCATATGGAGATTTTGCCAATCGACCGTTTAAGGATCCTGGTTTTGTCATCAGGATCTTCAAGGGGTTAACCCGTGATATGACATGAATTGTCTATCCTGATAGATAGTGTCGCATTTTCTGAATAGCGAACACTAGGACTAAACATTCTTGTTCAATTGGAGTATACCGACGCTTGGCTTCGATCATTGTCCTGCTTAAGTAATAGAGGGCGTGTTCATGGCCGTGCTCATTATATTGAGCAAGTAACGCTCCTAAAGCATCATCCATGGCTCTTACATATATAAGAAAGGGCTGCCCAGGGACTGGTGCCATGAGTACAGGAGGTTTAGTAAGGTATTCCTTGAGGTCATCAAATGCCTGTTGACATGCCTCATCCCATATGAAAGACACCCCCTTTTTCATAAGTTTTGAGAATGGCTGGCATCGTCCAGATAGGCTGGAAATGAAGCGTCGAATATAGGCGAGCTTTCCTTGTAACCCCCTTAATTCCTTAAGATTGCGAGGAGGCGGCATTTCGCTAATCGCTTTTATCTTTTCAGGGTTGAGAAAAATTCCTTTTGAGGTAATTATGAACCCAAGAAAATTCCCACTGGACACCCCCATGAATGACTTGGTAGGATTCATCTTCAAATGATATTTCTGTATAAGATCGAAGACCACTCTTAAATCATGAAGATGATCTTCTTTGTCTTTGCTTTTGACTGCTAAGTCATCCACATAGCACTCCACTGTTTTGCGCAGGTGTTCTTTGAATATGACACTCATTGCGCGTTGGTAGGTGGCACCTGCGTTCTTCAATCCGAACGGCATCACCGTATAACAGTATACTCCCAGCGGCGTTCTGAAAGTTGTATGCTTTTCATCATCTGGGTGCATCTTGATTTGGTTATAACCTGAGAAGCCATCCATAAAGGACATCCTCTCATAACCACAAGTATTATCAATCATCACATCGGTGATGGGAAGTGGTAATTCGTCCTTAGGACATGCAGTGTTCAGATCTCGAAAATCGATCCATATCCGGATTTTGCCGTTCTTTTTATGGACTGGCACTATGTTAGCCACCCAATCAGGATGTTGTTCTTCACGGATGAATCTGGATTCAATAAGCTTATTGACCTCGGCAACTATTGCCTCCATCAATTCCGGTCGGAAACACCTTTGCTGTTGTTTGACAGGTTTGGCGTCTTCTTTAATATTTAACCGGTGTGTGGCAATTTGAGGGTCAAGTCCGGGCATGTCTTCGTAACTCCATGCGAACACGTCTATATACTCTTTGATAAGAGATATAAGTTCCTCTTTTTCCGAGGGAGTTAGTGTGTTACTTATGAAGATGGGTTTCGGATTTTCTTCCGT
This sequence comes from Dracaena cambodiana, assembly GCA_036321105.1. Classification (NCBI taxonomy): domain Eukaryota; kingdom Viridiplantae; phylum Streptophyta; class Magnoliopsida; order Asparagales; family Asparagaceae; genus Dracaena; species Dracaena cambodiana. The sequence continues at coordinate 2,797,032 of JAYEPQ010000002.1, read as the reverse complement.
TCCCATGTTGACTTGTACTAATATGTCTTCTGTGGGTGGGTCGCGCTGTTCAAAGCGGACATCCTAGAGAGTGTCCATGTGCTTGGCCCAGGAATCATCTTGAACATCAATTGGTTTCTCGTCGCTTTCTGGTGCGGCTGAAGCCATATTAGCTGTCAAAGATTGAAACCAAGCACCGGTACTATGTCCGAATCATGGCCGGGTGAAGATGTATCTTCTTCGACCGAAGAACTCTCTTCATCTTTTGATGGTGATGAGGGAGGGGTAGATACATAACCCAACCCCATGCGAGTCTTTTGATAATAGTTTGGGCTCTTTCCTCTTGGTCTAAATGAGGGTATAAGATTGTGTCGCCCTTTTCCAAAGTTTAACCCCGGCTTCTGGGTAAAATTATAACCCATTTTCTCTATCATTTGCCGAAATTTCTGTTCATATAAGTGAAATTGAGGTGATGTTTGTTCATCACTTTCACTGCTTTGTCTTTGTCGAGGTGACATAATTACCCTGCCGAACATGATCGGCTTTTGGGATTTTTGTCGAGAAGGTACTTCGAAGCAGTGACCTTTTCCCTTAACTATTTTAGACCAAAAGAGGAGGGATGACCTAAGTGGCAGATGGTATGCCGCCAGAACTTCAAGTTCCGGTAGGTCATCCACTTCAGTGGAAGTACAAGAGGGTTCAGACTCAGTAGCTACAGCATGCTCGTGGACTAACTTTATGTTTTCATTTACAATCCACTCTTCCTCTATTACATCAGCTATATCAAGACTCAAATTAAGATCTAAGTGGGTTGATTTCATAATCACCCTCGTCGTCTTCTTCTGGAAGTTCGTATTCAGTATCGGCTTCATTGCCGCCTTCATCAGGCTTTGGAGGCTTGCTCGGATCGTCATTAGAGGCTTCATGGGCTGGCTTATAGAGTGCAGCATCTGTGAAATAATTCTCCAGCCCTTTGAATGGTTGCTTATCTGCAACAAGTGTCCGGACTTCTCCTTCCTCATCGCAATATTTCATGCATTGGTGAAGAGTCAACGGGACTATCATGTGAGCGTGGATCCAAGGTCGTCCCAATAAAATATTGTATGAGGTATCAGCATCAATAACGTAGCATGTAACCTCCGTTCTCAAGTCTCCAATTTGACACCGTAATCGGATCTTACCAAGAGGATGGCTGTTATTAGCGTTAAATCCGTAAATAGTGGTGTTTGTAGGTGTCAAGCGATGAAGGGAAATCCCCAACAGCTGCATCAATTTTCTGGGCACGACACTGAGTGAAGAACCTGGATAAATTTGAATTCGGTCCACCTTTGTAGACCCAACATATCCGGTGAAATATAAAGGCCTGTTATGCTTTATATTCCTCACCTGCATGTCCTCTGGAGAGAAGATGATTTGTGGAATCTGCCTCCTCACTTGATGACAGTTGGGGCATGAGTCCCGTTCTTCGATGGCCGGCTCGACAATCTGAGCTAGGAATGACTCAGAGTCTGCCAAGGCCTCTCTCAACGCCTCACGAGTTGACTTTGACAATCGAAGCAACTCGTACAGCGTGACTCGAGCTGGGATGTTAGCCAGCTGAGCTACTATGTCAAATTTGAAGGTAGTCTCTTTGGCCCCTTCATCTCTAATAGGATTCTTTTGAAAGCGAAGTCCTTTCTGCTTTGCCGGTTTTGAAAGTTCCACATATATATCTTTTGTATCTACTCTGGTGTAGTCCTTGAGATATGTTTCCCAGATCGAGTACCGGAAGGGCCTGCCCCATCTTGATGAGTGGCCATAGTTTCGGGCTCTTCCTCAGAATCTGTGAAGGTTCCCGAAGCTATATATTCTTCCTTTATCTCTGCAGAAATGACATTAATAGTCCGCTTTTTCCCATGACCTGTGGTAGTCCACTGCTCATCTTCTAATAAGTCAGGATGAACCCACATAACTTTCCCCTTCTGAGTTGTTACAGGGACGAGTCCTTCTTGAGCTTTCTTATGAGGATCGAGGTTCTTTGTAACCATCTTACCCTTTGGGATTGGGATCACTCCTGCGGGGAACTCATGGGTTCCAACCACTATCATTGCCATGTTGGCGGTGACCTTTTTCTGCTCTTCCTTAAGCGTCAGAACTCTAGCTTCTATTAGTGCTTGGATTCTGTTCTTAAGAGGGTAACAATCCCTAGTAAGGTGCCCAACATTCCGGTGATAAAGACAGTAATTAGGGTCATTGGTCTTGCCAGCGTCTTCTGGCTTTCTGTTCTCCGGAAGTTTCAGCTTTCCCTTCCTCATGAGGAGGTGAAAGAGGATAGGTGTATGTTCCGCCTTGAAAGTATAATTTCTTTCCTGCTGAGGCCTATTTTGCCTCGTGCCCTGCTGATTTTGGGGCTTTGGATTTGGTAGAGGATTTAACTTTTGAGGAGCAACTTCTGATGCCATCACCACTTTCCCTTTGTTCTTATTGCTATTATTTTGGGTATATGACTTATTACCGCCAGCACTCCTTGATCCACGAGATTCTTCAACTCGACGAATCAAGTCCTCGGCTTGCTCTCCCTGTTTGAGCAAATCCCTCCACGTCTTAGACTCTACGGCCCCCATTTTTAGGAGCACATTAGTCTTAAGATTATGTCGACATGTTTCGACTAGAGTTTCCTAGATCATTCCGTGTTTGCAATGTACGGACTTTTTCCGGAACCTTTCTATGAAATCTTTTATCGTTTCTTGCTCCCCTTGTGTAGTCGCAAGGAGGGAATGAACCGTAATTTCGTTATCATCCTCAAAGAAACGCGAGAGAAATAATTTCTCAACATCGAACCAGGTGTTAATAGAACCTGGGAGCAACTGCATAAACCAAGTAAAAGCAGGCCCTCGCAAAGTACTTGCGAATACTTTGGTCATAATTAGGTCATTACCCATTAGATGTCCTGCTTGGGACAAGAAATAATAAATGTGCTGACTGGGCGATCCTTTCCCGTCATAAGGCTCTAATTTGAGCGGCTTGTACTTCTGAGGGTATGGTATCACATTCCATTCAGGCGGATATAGCCTTGAGACCCCTGAATCTTTCAACTCCTTTTTGTGCATCAAAGCTTCGAGTTGACTTTGTAATTTTTCTATCTTTTCTCCATGCGGATCATGGAAAGAAAATCTATCGTCGTCCTCGTGCATTGAGTGGGATTTCTCCTCCTGTTCTTCTTCATTCAGAGTTTCTTTGCCCTTTTTGGCATTATTCTCAACGAACTTTGAGAGCATCCCCTTAAGATCTTCAATCGTCTTTTGTTGCTCGCGAATCATTCTTTCTTGAGCTTCAAATCTCTGATTGATATCATCAGACTTATCTGCCATATGCGATGCTGACTTTTGTAGTCGAGATGACGTGGAGGATGGAGGCGAGGCTATAGCTGAATTATCACTATCCTCGTCGTAAGAACCCCTTGCAAGTCTCTTATAATTTCTAGGCGGGACGGCTCCTGATTTAAGTCGAGTGACGTGAGGAGGTTCTTCATCACTTGACTCCGAATCATCATCCGTCTCTACAATCATTTTCCCTTTTCCCACCATATTGGAGGTCACAGCTCTCCATTCTTTTGGGGAAGCAGTTTTTGTCCTCTTAATAGGGTTCTTGTCCGACTCGGTTAATCGGTCGAACACAGATACCCTGCTCTTGCTGCAGCCGCAGTTGTCCATTACAGCAGACACCGCTGTCATAAGCTACTGGCAGTGACAAACAGGTTCAGCTTGCAGTTGTTTTATGCCCCTCTTCTTGGACAGATATTCCCTGAGATCAACGTCTTCAGCTATGGAATCATGGGACCTATTCAACTTTTGAGAGGGTCTAGGAACCCACTGAAACTTCTTAGGATTGCTGGAGTCCAGTTCTGGTCCGCTGACGCGAGGATCTGCCCTGATTCTGCAGTTGGGTTGATCCACGCGGAACTTAGAAGTAGCTTCGCGTCTTATTGCGCGGGGCTGAGGAATAGCTCCGCATCTTGCCATGTTAGCCTCGCATTCTTCGCTGGCTTGGCTTGTCTTCAGAAGTTTAGCTTCTAGAATAATAGCCCCGTGTGAAGGAAAATTCTTGCACGCTGGCTCATCTTTGCGATTAACGCAAATCATAGCTTCGCGCTTAGCGCGGTTTTTACAATTGACAACTATTTGCCAATCATCCTCGCGTTCCTCGCGGAGAATCTCGCGTTTCTCGCAAGTATTACTGGCCTCGCTTTTATTGCCTGGCTCAGTGTCAGCCTCGCGTGGAAAATCACACGCTGGCTTTAAAGAATTTTATACTCTCGTTTCTCGCGAATGTCAGGAATCTTGCGTTTATTGCAAGTACTAGCAGCCTCACGTTTCTCGCTTGGCTTAGTATCAGCCCCATGCGGAAAATCACACGCTGGCTTGAGAGAATTTTTATACTCGCGTTTCTCGCGAGTGTCAGATATATCGCGACTAGCACAAATCTTGCTGGCTTCTCGTCTCTCGCTAGGCTCAGCAATAGCCTCGCGTGGAAGATCACACGCTGGCTTGAAAGAATTTCTATACTCGCGTTTCTCGCGAGTGTTAGAAGTTTTGCGTAACTCGCAAACATTACTAGCCTCGCGTTTCTCGCTTGGCTCAATATCAGCCTCGCGTGGGAAATCACACGCTGGCTTTTCCTTGCTCTTAAGGCAAGTTATATCTTCGCGTTTAACGCGATAGTGACTGGTCTCGCGATTAGCGCGAGCCAGTTTGCGAGGGACCATAGCCTCGCGTCCGTTTGCCTTGCGTCTGAGGCAGGCTTTGAGGGCTTTCCGCCTTAGTCTCCGATTCCTATTTCGGAGTTGGGTTCTGGTCAATCCAGTTCCCAGGTCTTCTTCGGCAGTCGGAAGCTCATACTCTGCTAGGATTTCCTGTCCGAGCATCGACCCTATAGCCGCAGTCTCCAAGGATCCCCGTATCTCGGTGGATACCTTTTTACCCGTTGCTCGGGTATTGGAGTACATGCGACGATAGTGTCGGTCTCATCCAAGTTACCTGATTCAGACGAGAGGAACTCCTCATACTTCTGCTGGTCGATTTCAACGACCAGCGTGTCTACTTCGGATCCGATCATATCAACGTCTGATTGCGCCACAATCTCTTCATCAGTGAAAAAGATTTCTCCCACTGTGGTCGCCAGTTTGTTCGCAGCAGAAATTCTTTGCTTTCTTCCCATTGAATAAACTTGAATTACAATAGAAGTGAACAAGATAAAAAGAAGAACAAACGAGAGGATTTTATATTTCAATCTCTCTCTTTTACAATAATTTGTGTGGGATCTGTGGCGATGGGATCTGTAGTAGTTCCTTTGGATGATCGAACGTCGAACTCTTCTCTCTTGAAGATATCGGCCGATTGTAGACGATCTTCTCCGGTCTTTTCCGAACTCAAGGCTCTGTGCGTAACTTGAATTCTCTAAGATGCTGAAAGGAAGAAGAAGAATACCCCTGACTTCAAGGCTCTCTCGCGTACTTGAATTGTCAAAGGATCCAAAAAGAAGACCTTAATTGCCGAAAAGAAGACCCCTAGGGTTTCACCAGGAAGGTATTTATAGCCCAAGGTTAATGCAATAGTTTCTATCTAAATAAAACTCGCATTCATCAAGGATTCCAATCAAGTATACTAGTTTTGATTTAAATCTGATTGGATTCAATTCGGGTATTTGGATAAGCCCAAATCATAATCTCAATCAATTTGAGATTCTGGTTATCTGCTCACGCGGAGCTTTAATCGCATCAAAATGCGGCGCTAAATAACCAGAATGCGGAGCTAACGCCGAGCTATTGATCATCTCCGTGTTTCACTCAAACGCGAGGCTAATACTAGCCAGACTGTGGAATCAACGCGGACCTATTAAACATCTCCGCGTTTTCTTCAAACGCAAGGCTAATATTGTTAACCGCGGAGCTACAGAATTAGCTCCGCGTTCTGTTGTGGAAAGTCATTTTATCTTAGAAATTTTCACTGCCAACACCCACCATATTGGAGGTTACAACTCTCCATTGTTTTAGGGAAGCAGTTCTTGTCCTCTTAATAGGGTTCTTGTCCGACTCGGTTAATCGGTCGAACACCGATACCCTGCTCTTGCTGCAGCCACAGTTGTCCATTACAGAGGACACTGCTGTCATAAGCTGCTGGCAGTGACAGACAGGTTCAGCTTGGACTTGTTCTATGCCTCACTTCTTGGACAGATACTCCCTGAGATCGGTGACCTTAGTCATAGAGTTGTGGGACCCATTCAACTGTTTAGAGAGTCTAGGAACCCACTGAAGCTTCTTAGGATCACTGGAGTCCAGCTCTGGTCTACTGACGCGAGGATCAGTCCTGATTCTGCAGTCGGGTTGATTTACGCGAGGCTTAGAAATAGCTTCGCGTTTTGTCTCGTGGGACTAAAGAATAGCTCCGCCTTTTGCCACGTTAGCCTCGCGTTTCTCGCTGGCTTGGCGTGTCTTTAGAAGTTTAACTTCTGAAATTGTAGCCCCACGTGAAAGGGAATTCTTGCACGCTGGCTCACCCCTGCGATTAACGCAAGTCATATCTTCGCGCCCAGCGTGATTCTTACGATTAACAACGATCTGCCAATCGTCTTCGCGATTCTCACGGATAATCTTGCATTTCTCGCAAGTATTACTGGCCTCACGTTTCTCACTTGGCTCAGTATCAGCCTCGTGTGGAAAATCACACGCTGGCTTTGAAGAATTTTTATACTCGCGTTCCTCGCGAGTGTCAGAAGTCTTGCATTTCTCGCAAGTATTACTAGCCTCGCGTTTCTCGCTTGGCTTAGTATCAGCCTCGCGTGGAAAATCACACGCTGGCTTTAAAGAATTTTTATACTCGCGTTTCTCGCGAGTGTCAGATATTTTGCGACTAGCGCAAGTATTACTGGCTTCGCGTTTCTCACTAAGCTCAGCAATAGCCTCGCGTGGAAAATCACACGCTGGCTTTTCCTTGCTTTTAAGGCAAGTCGTAACTTTGCGTTTAACGCGATAATGACCGATCTCACAATTAGCGCGAGCCAGTTTGCGAGGGACCATAGCCTCGCGTCCATTAGCCTTGCGTCTGAGGCAGGCTTTGAGGGCTTTTCGCCTTATTCTCTGATTCCTATTTCGGAGTTGGGTTCTGGTCAATCTAGTTCCCAGGTATTCTTCAGCAGTAGGAAGCTCATCCTCTGCTAGGATTTCATGTCCGAGCATCGATCCTATAGCCGCAGTCTCCAAGGATCCTCGTATCTCGGTGGATACCTTTTTTCCCGTTGCTCGGGTATTGGAGTACATGCGACGATAGTGTCGTGTATCATCCAAGTCACCTGATCCAGAGGAGAGAAACTCCTCATACTTCTGCTGGTCGATTTCAACGACCAGCGTATCTACTTCGGATCAGATCATGTCAACGTCCGATTGCGCCACAATCTCTTCATCAGTGAAAGAAATGGCTCCCACTGTGGTCGCCAGTTTGTTCGCCGCAAAAGTTTTGCTTCCTCCCATTGAATACAACTTAGATTACAATAGAAGTGAATAAGGTAAAAAGAAGAACAAGCGAGAGAATTTTATATCTCAATCGCTCTCTTTTACAACAGTGTGAGATTAGTAGCGATGGGATCTGTAGTAGTTCTTTTGGACGATCGGGCGTCGAACTCTTCTTCTCTTGAAGGTGGCGGCTGACTGTAGACGATCTTCTCTGGTCTTTCACGAACTCAAGGCTCTGTGCATAACTTGAATTCTCCAAGAGGAGAAGATCTCAATTGCCGAAAAAAAGACCCCTAGGGCTTCACCAAGAAGGTATTTATATCCCCAGGTTAATGCAAGATTTTCTATCTAAATAGAACTCGCATTCATCAAGGATTCCAATCAAATATCTCAATTTTGATTTAAATCTCTTGATTTAGAATTCTGATTGGATTTAATTCGGGTATTTGGATAAGCCCAAATCATAATCTCAATCAATTTGAGTTTCTGGTTATCTGCTCACACGGAGCTAATCGAATCAAAACGCGGCACTAAATAACCAGAATGCGGAGCTAACGCGAAGCTATTGATAGCCCCGCATTTTAGTCATCGCGAGGCTAAAACTAGCCAGTCGCGGAGCTACAGAGTTAGCTCCGCGTTCTGTTGTGGAAAATCCTTTTAACTTAGAAATTTTCACTGCCAACAACTCTATTCAAGATAAATGAAGAAGATAAAGAAGAAAAGGCGTACTCGGCAGATGAAGACGAGGATAAGTATTCTTTTCATGACCCTCATGAAGAGAAAATTAAGAAGTTACAAAGCCAACTTGATGCCTTGATGCACAAAAAGGAATTGAAGGAATCGGGGGTTTCAAGACCGTACCCGCCTGAATGGGATCTGGCATCGTACCCTGAGAAGTACAAACCGCTCAAATTGGAGCCATATGACGGGAAAGGATTGCCCAGTCAGTATATTTACTACTTCTTGTCCCAAGCAGGGTATTTGATGGGCAATGACCCAATAATGACCAAGCTATTTGTAAGTACCTTGCGTGGGCCTGCCTTCACATAGTTTAGCCCCCAGGTACTATTAATACCTGGTATGACGTTGAGAAACACTTTCTTGCACGTTTCTTCGAGGATGATACCGAAATTTCTGTTCATTCCCTCCTTGCAACAAAGCAAGGGGAACAAGAATCGGTGAAGGATTTTATAGAAAGGTTCCGGGAGAAGTCCGTACACTGCACATACGGAACGGTCCAGGAAACTCTGGTGGAAACCTGCCAGTATAATCTCAAGACTAACATGCTCTTAAAAATGGGAGCTGTAGAGTCCAAGACTTGGAAGGATTTACTTAAACAGGGGAAACAAGCCGAAGACTTGATCCGCCGACTTGAAGGATCCGTGGAGCAAGGAACCTTGGAAACAATAAGCCACACACGTAAAACAACAATAAGAACAAGTGAAAAGCGGCAATGGCATCAAATGCCGCTCTACAAAAAACAAATCCTCCAAACCTGAAGCCCCAAAATCAAAAGGGCACGAGAAGAATAAGGCCCAACAAGAGAGGACCTACACCTTTAAGGCGGAACAGACGCCTACACTCTTCCATCTGCTCCTTAAAAAGGGAATGTTGAAACTTCCAGAAAATAGAAAACCGGAGGACGCTGGTAAAACCAACGACCCCAACTATTGTCTATACCACAGGAATGTTGGACACCCTACCAAGGACTGTTACCCTCTGAAGAACAGGATCCAGGTATTGATAGAGGCTGGAGTCTTGATCCTGAAAGAGGAACAGAAGAAAGTTACACATGGCAACCCTGGTGGTAGGAACCCAGGAGTTCCCTGTAGGAGTAAGCTCGATATTAGAAGGGAAACTGGTCATGAAGAATCATGACCCACATGAAAAAGCGCAGAAAGGACTTGTCCCCGTAACAACACAAAGAGGAGAAGTCATGTGGGTCCACCTTGATCTATTATAGGATGAACAATGGACCACCTCAGGAAGCCAGAGGAGAAAGCGAACTAGTAATACTCTCCGCGTGAGCAGATAACCAGAATCCTAAATTGATTGAGATTATAATTTGGGGTTATCCAAATATCTAAATTGAGTCCAATCATAATCCTAAATTGATTGTGATGGAGATTTGATCTTATCCAATACTCAAATTGAATCCAATCAGAATTCTAAATCAAGAGATTTAAATCAATATTAAATATTGGATCAGAATCCTTGATGAATACAAAAATCTTTATTCATATTCCTATGGAAAGCTTTAATCCTATTCCTATGGAACTCTTTATTCCTATTCCTACGGAAACTCTCATAACCACTAAAGTCTATAAATACCCTCTTTGAGGAGACTTTAGAAGAATCAATATATACAAGATCAATCAATCAAGAAGATAGAGGATCAATCAAGAATAGATCAATCAATTCATGATCATCTATCTTCAATCTCTTTGATCCTTCGGCAATTCAAGTACGCGAGAGAGCCTTGAAGCCTTTAGTGATCGTCTTCTTTTTGGCATCGGAGGTCTCCTATCGATCCTTTGGCAATTCAAGTACGCGAGAGAGCCTTGAAGCCTTTGCTGATCATCTTCTGAAATCTTGGAGAATTTAAGTTACGCACAGAGCCTTGAGTTCGTGAAGATCAGAGAAAATCACCATCTTCTTTCTGGAGTTCTTGAGAAGTTCGAGTTACGCGAGAGAGCCTTGAACAAATCAAAGCCAGAGAAGATCGTCTATATTCAGCCGATATCTTTAAAAGAGAAGATTTCAACGTACCGATCGTCCAAAGGAACTGCTTGACAGATCCCATCGCCACAGATTCCACAATATTGTAAAAGAGAGAGATTGAAATATAAAATCCTCTCGTTTGTTCTTTTTATATCTTGTTCACTTTCATTGTAATTTAAGTTAATTCAATGGGAGGAAGCGAAGGAACTTTTGCGACGAACAAAGATGAGGCAGGTCCCTTCGGCACGCGATCCGGTAAAGCCTACCTCAAAGACTACACCAGAGTAGACCCGAAGAATATATACGGGGAACTTGCGAAGCCTGCAAAGCAGAAAGGGCTTCGTTTCCAAAAAAATCCTGGAAAAGACGAAGAGGTCAAGGATGTTACATTTAAATTTGACATAATAGCTCAGCTGGAAAATATCCCAACTCGAGTTATGCTTTACGAGTTGCTGCGATTATCGAAATCAACTCGCAAAGCATTAAGAGAGGCTTTGGCAGATTCTGAATCGTTCTTAGCGCAGATTGTCGAGCCAGCCGATGAAGAACGGGATTCCTGCCCCCACTGTCATCAAGTGAGGAGGCAGGTCCCACAGATTACCTTTTCCCTAGAGGACATACAGGTGAGGAATATAAAGCATAATAGGTCTTTATATTTCACCGAATATGTTGGATCTACAAAAGTGGACCGCATTCAAATCGATCCGGGGTCTGTACTAAGCGTCATTCCCAGAAGATTGATGCAGCTATTGGAAATTTTCCCCCATCGCCTGAGACCAACAATACTACGATATACGGGTTCAATGCCAATGATAGTTGTCCCCTCGGGAAGATCCGATTTCGATGTCAAATCGGAGATTTGAGGACAGAAGTTACGTGCTACGTTATAGACGCAGACACGTCTTATAACATCCTACTGGGGCGACCATGGATCCATACCTATATGATAGTCCCATCGACTCCCCATCAATATATAAAGTACTGCGATAAACAAGGAGAAGTCCGGACGCTAGTTGCAGATAGACAGTCATTCAAAGGGCTAGAAAACTACTTCACTGATGCTATGCTCTACAAGCCGACCCATGAAGTCCCCAATAATAACTGCAAAGAGCCTCAAGAACCTGATGGCAGTGGAAATGAGGCGGATTCTGAGTACGAATCTCCGGAAGAGGATGATGGGGGTGACTATGAGATAAACCCTCGCATAAATTTTAATGTGAATTTTGATAATAATGAAACTGATGTAGCAGAGGATGAGTGGATTATTAATGAAAATATAAAATTAGTCTACAAGCTTACTGTTTCTACAGAGTCTGAGCCTTCCTATACTTCCACCGAGGCGGATGACCTGTTTAAACTTGAAGTTTTGGCAGTATATCATTTGCTAATCAGGTCATCTCTCATCTCTCGATCTAAAATAACGAAGGGACGAGATCACTTCTTTGAAATACCTCCACAACAGGTATCTCAAAAACCAATTGTCTTCGGCAAAGTGATCACGTCACCTAACCAAAGACAAAGCAGCGAAAGTGATGAAAAAATATCACCACAATTTCATTTATACGAGCAGAAATCCCGGCGAATGATGGAAAAGATGGGTTATAATTTTACCCAAAAACCGAGATTAAACTTTGGGAAAGGGCGACGAAATCTCATACACTCGTTTAGACCCAGAGGGAAGAGCCCAAATTATTATCAGAAAACTCGAAGGGGGTTAGGCTATGTATCTACTCCTCCCTCACCGCCATACAAATACGAAGAGAGCTCTTCGGCCAATGAGAATTTACATCCGTTTGATCATGATTCGGATCAAGTACTGGCGCCTAGTTTCAATCTTTAACAGCGAATATGGTTTTAGCCGCACCAGAAAGTGACGAAGAACCAATTGATATTCAAGATGATTTCTGGGCTAAACATATGGATACCCTCTAGGATGTCCGCTTTAAACAGCGTGACCCACCTACAGAGGATAAGTTAGTACAAGTTAACATGGGAACGGAAGAGAATCCGAAGCCCATTTTTATAAGCGACACACTAACTCTCTTGGAAAAGGAGGAACTCATATCCCTTATCAAGGAATATATAGACGTGTTCACATGGAACTATGAAGATATGTCTGGGCTTGATCCTCAGATTGCCACACATTGATTAAATATTAAAGAAGATGTCAAGCCAGTTAAACAACAGTAAAGGCATTTTCGACCAGAATTAATGGAGGCAATAGTTGCTGAGGTTAACAAGCTCATAAAATCAGGATTTATTCGTGGAGAGCAACATCCTGATTGGGTAGCTGATATAGTGCCAGTTCGTAAGAAGAACGGCAAGATCCGGATATGCATCGATTTTCAGGATCTAAACGCTGCATGCCCTAAGGACGAGTTTCCACTCCCGATTACTGATGTAATGATCGACAATACTTGCGGTTACGAGAGGATGTCCTTTATGGATGGTTTCTCAAGATACAATCAAATTAAAATGCACCCAGACGACGAAAAGCACATGGCTTTAAGAACGCCGTTGGGGTGTACTATTATACAGTAATGCCTTTGGGTTGAAGAACGCCGGTGCCACCTATCAACGCGCAATTAGCATTATATTTAAAGAATATCTGCGCAAAACAGTAGAGTGTTATGTGAATGATTTGGCGGTCAAAAGCAAAAACAAAGAAGACCATCTTCAGGATTTAAGAACAGACTTCAATCTTATGCGAAGACATCACTTGAAGATGAATCCCGCCAAGTTCTTCATGGGGGTGTCCAGTGGGAAATTCCATGGATTTATAGTTACTTAGGAAGGAATTTTCCTTGTTCCCGAAAAGGTAAAAGCGATCAAGGAGATGCCACCTCCTCGCAACCTTAAAGAATTGAGGGGGTTACAAGGAAAACTGGCCTATATCGGGCGCTTTATATCCAATCTATCAGGAAGATGCCAGCCATTCTCCAGACTTATAAAAAAGGGGGTTGCCTTCGCATGGGACGAAGCATGTAAGCCTGCTAAGTGGGCCGAGCGGCCCGTTGGGCACGCCCAGCCCGGCACCGGGCACGTGCTCGACACCTTGGCTCGGGCCGTGCCTGGCACGTTCGGCACTGTTCGCAGCAGAAATTACTCGCCTTCCATTGAATTAGCTTAAATTACAATAGAAGTGAACAAGATAAAAAGAAGAACAAACGAGAGAATTTTATATGTCAATCTCTCTCTTTTACAATAATTTGTGGGATCAGTGGCGATGGGATCTATAGTAGTTCCTTTAGACGATCGGGCGTCGAACTCTTCTTCTCTTGAAGGTGGCGGCCGACTATAGACGATCTTTTCTGGTCTTTCACGAATTCAAGGCTCTGTGCGTAACATGAATTCTCCAAGAGGAAAAGATCTTAATTGCCGAAAAGAAGACCCCTAGAATTTCACCAAGAAGGTATTTATAGCCCTAGGTTAATGCAGGAGTTTCTATCTAAATAGAACTCGCATTCATCAAGGATTCCAATCAAATATCTTAGTTTTGATTTAAATCTCTTGATTTAGAATTCTAATTGGATTCAATTCGGATATTTGGATAAGCACAAATCATAATCTCAATCAATTTGAGATTCTGGTTATCTGCTCATGCGGAGCTAATCGCATCAAAACGTGGCGCTAAATAACCAAAATGTGGAGCTAACACGAAGCTATTGATAGCCCCACATTTTACTTATCGCGAGGCTAAACTTAGCCAGTCGCGGAGCTACAGAGTTAGCTCCGCGTTCTGTTGTGAAAAATCCTTTTAACTTAGAAATTTTCACTGCCAACAGAACCCCCTCCAAAGTTTTGAAAATGGCTTAGAACTTAGCAAATTTTGAAATACTTTGGATCTTCAAACAGAGAACGCGAAGTTAAAATACCGAGTTTACCTCGCGTTTTTGTGCTCACCTACGCGGAGCTAATAGCTTCTTTTTCAGTGGAATGAGTAATTGTTTCATTAATTACTCTGAATTTCCGTGCCAAATACCAAGCGACGGATCATCTTGTTTAAATAGAGGCTTTGACTCATCTTCTTCTTCATTTTGAGAAGTTAGAAAATTCCGAGCTCCGGCAACCGAGCGAGCGATGTTGACGAACGATCTTCAATTGATCACCGTTCGACTCTCTATAGATTTTCATCATTAGGATGTCACTCCAGAAGAGTACAGCTTCGTGCACGGTGGCCGGCGCAAACGGCGACGGCAACGGCCGTGGAAGTAGACACAATGGCTTATCAATCCATGCTGTGATTATTGAAGGTAAAAACCTTAACTTTTTGGTTTCCTTAGAACCATTTTGGGATCGATGACAGGACAGAGTTGATTGTCGCCGCCGCGGCAAGAGAAGCTACTCCGTCTCCAAGTTTGCCGTCTCCAACACCAAATATCTGCTCCGAAGAGACTTTTCCAATAGTTGTCGGTGTACCTTCTGCTCCTCAGCTAGCAATCCTAACGCCTTCTACCATAATGGCTGTTGAGACACCTGCAACTCCTCCAGCACCAAGTCTTCCAGCGGGGGATGAGGAAAATTTGAAGTTCTCATTTGAAGCTACTTCTGCCACCGGAGGAGCTTCTGGTGGAAACACCCCCCTCATCTTCTCATGTTGGTGGCACTGCCCGGGTGATTTGTACTAGCGATGCTTCTCCCCAGGTTCCTAGTTCCGCCAGATCTGCGTTGGCCTTACTGGCCCCGCATTTTATGAGCCTGGTACAGGGACGAGCTTCTTCTTCTTCAATTCCAGTGGATATCGCTCCTCTTCCAGCGACATCTTCTTTAGCGCTACCTGCCTTAAATGCAAACACTGTGGATCCTTTTGAGGAACTCTTCAATTACAGCGTTAACAATTTTATGCTGTTGCTAAGAATATGCATCGAGATGATTTCCGACGGAATAGATTTCTTTAGTCTCGGTCGTCCGATGTTATCCAGCTATTTGGATAATATTGAAAGAATCAGGGGATAGGATCGAGCAGCTCCCTATCGGGCCCGCTTTAGAGCTTTAGAAGAGCAGGTGAACATACTCAACACAGTTCGCCAAGCGGATGTTGAGATGATCACTGGGATCGAGTGGGCGCGTTTTCGGGTGGAGTTAGCGGCGCGTCGAGAGGAATTAATACGACAGGAAGAAGGATGGTCTCAGGAGCTGGCAGAGTTCCAAGCTAGTCGGGAGTCTATTCTTAGCGGTTTGGAGGTGGTGGACTCCGAGATTAAGGGGAGTCAAGCCGCCGTCCTTAAAGCCCAGGAGACCATTGCTAGAGCTCGGGCGGTCTTAGTAGCCAACGAGTTTCAACTATGGGAATCTGTTAAGAAGCGGGAAGCGCTAATCCTCCAACGAGGGCAGGTCGAGCAGGAGGAGACAACAAGAAGCATTACTATAGAAGAGTCTCGTCAGCATCTAACCCAGCAACTTGCAATGAATGATGATGACTTACTCCGGCAGGCACAACACTCCGTGGAAGCAACTCGTCGTCGAGTGATTGATGAGGCGATGAATAAATTGAAGCATCTAGGAGATTCATAGCTTTCTTTCATTCTTTTATTCTTCATTCTTTTTGTAATAAGAACTTGTAATAAAAGAGGGAATTTTTGTAACTTCATTCTTTTTATCGATGAAATAAAGACAATCATTTGATTCTTTTACCTGCTGGCTACAAAATTTGTTTGCACAACAGATAACTTGTCATCAAAATGATTTAGTTGTTTAAGTAATGCAGTCCAAGGCTCATCTGTGTATCTTGAACGGAGATGGAAATAGTCCAAATCATACTGTCAGAGGTAAAGATTAATCATGACAGGTTTTATGGGATTTTTAGCAAACCCCCAGCTATCAACGGATTTGATTAGCCTTTACCAATCGCAGTTTGCATTGGGCTAGCCATGCTATTCCCCTCAGTATGGTGAGTTGTTGAGGAATTAATTTCCTCTCCCATTTGCTTTTAACAACATTGGGTAGTTAATTTCATACTTTTACCCCCAGTATGATAGGGTTGGAGAGGAGCTTAATCCCCTCTTCCGCTGCTATAACAGCATTGGGCAATTGAACAAGTGGAGGCGGTCCAAGGGTAACTTGGGCTGGGCACACCACGATGATCGGGTTATGATTCATCAAATTTCGGCAGAGGCGCTCAATTGCGCATGCCTGAGAAGGAGTCCAAGTGCTTATCTGCGTAACTTGAACGAGTGGAGGCAGTCCAAGGCTCTCGTGCGTAACTTAAACTGGGCACACCACGATGATCTGGTCAGGATTCATCAAATTTAGGTCAGAGGCGCTCAATTGCGCATACCTGAGAAGGAGTCCAAGTGCTCATCTGCGTAACTTGAACAAGTGGAGGCGGACCAAGGCTCTCGTGCGTAACTTGAACTGGGCACACCACGATGATCTGGTTAGGATTCATCAAATTTAGGTCATGCCTGAGAAGGAGTCCAAGTGCTCATCTGCGTAACTTGAACAAGTGAAGGCGGTCCAAGGCTCTCGTGCGTAACTTGAACTGGGCACACCACGATGATCTGGTTAGGATTCATCAAATTTAGGTCAGAGGCGCTCAATTGTGCATGCTTGAGAAGGAGTCCAAGTGCTCATCTGCGTAATTTGAGCAAGTGGAGGCGGTCCAAGGCTCTCGTGCGTAACTCGACCTGGGCACACCACGATGATCTGGTTAGGATTCATCAAATTTAGGTCAGAGGCGCTCAATTGCGCATGCCTAAGAAAGGAGTTGGAGGCGGTCCAAGGCTCATCTGCGTATCTTGAACTGGGCACACCAAATTTTCTGAACTAGATGGGACAGTTATTATGTCACCATTTTTAGTTCGTCAAGCGTAGTATTTCTTCAAAAACTTGCCATTAATCGGCATCATCATCCTATCGCCATTCTGATTCATTAAGCGGTAGGCTCCACTGGAGTATACAGTCTCCACGATGAACGGTCCGTCCCACTTTGGTTCAAATTTACCCTTAGTCTTCTGGGTCAGAACCATTGGCCTTTTAATAGCCAGAACCAAGTCTCCTTGTTTAAAGGTCCTTGGTTTAACGTTCTTATTGAACGTTCGCGAGATTCGGGCTTGATACAACTCAATTTGTTGCTGGGCCCTGAGACGCTTTTCATTCAACGCTTCTAATTCTCGCAGTCTTTGTTGATGGCGCTCTTCTATCGTCATCTTCGTGGCTAAGGCCACTCTTAGTGATGGAATCTGGATTCCAAGAGGTAAGACAGCTTCGCTTCCATAGACCAAAGAGAATGGAGTAGCTTTAGTAGGGGTGCGAATGGTGGTGCGATAAGTCCACAGGCACTCTCCTAGCTTTTCATCCCAATCTCGTTTATTGGAAGAGACGAACTTCCGAAGGAGCTTAATAATCGTCTTGTTGAAGGCTTCGGCTAACCCATTGGCCGCAGGGTTATATGGCGTTGAAGCGATGTCCTTGATTCTGAATTTATCACAGAATCTCGAAAACCTCTCGCTAACGAATTGCGGTCCATTATCATGGATGATCCTCCAGGGGATGCCAAAACGGTAAATAACATGATGCTTAATGAACTTAATCACATCTGTTGTTTTTACCTCTCTCATGGGCACGGTTTCGGCCCATCTTGAAAAATAATCGGTTATCGCAAGGATAAACCGATGTCCTCTGGATGACAGGGGAGTTATAGGCCCCACAATATCCATTCCCCATGCCTCAAACGGCCAACTTGCAATGGTATTGTGCAAGTATTCTGTGGGTTGGTGGATAAAATTAGCATGTATTTGGCATGCATGGCACCGTTTGGCGTATGCCATTGCTTCCGTAATCATGTTCGGCCAGTAATATCCCAGCCTTCTTATGCAGTCTCCGAGTTTCGGACCGGGCTGATGAGCTCCACATACTCCATCATGTGTTTCTCTCAGCGCTTCTTCTGCTTCTGCTTTTGATATGCAGCGTAGCAGCAGACCATCTCTTGACTTTCTATATAAAGTCTGAAGCTTATGGTCATAATAAAATCTCTGGGCCTTCCTCTTTATTCTTATTATTATTATTCTGGGTATAAGGCCTATTACTTACAGTACTCCTTGATCCACGAGATTCTTCAACTCGACGAATCAAGTCTTCAGCCTGCTCTCCCTGTTTGAGCAAATCCCTCAATGTCTTAGACTCTACGGCCCCCATTTTTAGGAGCACATTAGTCTTAAGATTATGTCGACATGTTTCGACTAGAGTTTCCTGGACCATTCTGTGCTTGCAATGCACAGACTTCTCCTGAAACCTTTCTATGAAATCTTTTACCGTTTCTTGTTCCTATTGCGTAGTTGCAAGGAGGGAATGAACTGTGATCTCGGTATCATCCTCAAAGAAACGCGAGAGAAATAATTTCTCAACATCGAACCAGGTATTAATAGTACCTGGGGGCAGCTACATTAACCAAGTAAAAACAGGCCATTGCAAAGTACTTGCGAATACTTTGGTCATAATTGGGTCATTACCCATCAGGTGTCCTACTTGGAACAAGAAGTAATAAATATGCTGACTGGGTGATCCCTTCCCGTTATATGGCTCTAATTTGAGCGGCTTGTACTTCTAGGGGTATGGTACCACAGCCCATTCAGGTGGGTATGGTCTTGAGACCCCTGACTCTTTCAACTCATTTTTATGCATCAGAGCTTCGAGTTGACTTTGTAATCTTTCTATCTTTTCTCCATGCGGATCATGGAAAGAAAATCTATCCTTGTCCTCGTGCATTGAGTGGGCTTTATCTTCTTTTTCCTCTTCGTTAAGAGTTTCTTTGCCCTTTTTATCCTCAACAAATTTGGAGAGCATCACTTTGAGGTCTTCAATCGTCTTTTGTTGCTCGCGAATCATTCTTTCTTGAGCTTCAAATCTCTGATTGATATCATCAGATTTATCTGCCATGTGCGATGCTGCCTTTTGTGGCCGAGATGACGTAGAGGATGGCGGTGAAGCTATAGCTGAATTGTCACTGTCATCGTCATAAGAACCTCTTACAAGTCTCTTATAGTTTCGAGGCGGGACGGCTCCTGATTTAAGTCGAGTGATATGATGAGGTTCTTCGTCACTCGATTCTTAATCATCATCCGTCTCTATAATTTTCTTCCCTTTCCCACCATATTGGAGGTTACAGCTCTCCATTGTTTTAGGGAAGTGGTTCTTGTCCTCTTAATAGGGTTCTTGTCCAACTCGGTTAATCGGTCAAACACCAATACCCTACTTTTGTTGCAGCCACAGTTGTTCATTACAGCGGATACTGCTGTCATAAGCTGCTGGCAGTGACAGACAGGTTCAGCTTGAACTTGTTTTATGCCTCGCTTCTTGGACAGATACTCCCTGAGATCAGTGGCCTTAGCCATGGAGTCGGGGGACTCATCCAACTTTTGAGAGGGTCTAGAAACCCACTGAAGCTTCTTAGGATTACTGGAGTCCAGCTCTGGTCTACTGACGTGAGGATCAGTCCTGATTCTGCAGTCGGGTTGATTTTCGCGAGGCTTGGAAATAGTTTCGCGTTTTGTCTCGCGGGACTGAAGAATAGCTCCGCCTTTTGCCACATTAGCCTCGCGTTTCTCGCTGGCTTGGCGTGTCTTCAGAAGTTTAGCTTCTGGAATAGTAGCCCCGCGTGAAAGGGAATTCTTGCATGCTGGCTTACCCTTGCGATTAACGCAAGTCACATCTTCGCGCCTAGCGCGATTCTTTTGATTAACAACGATCTGCCAATCGTCTTCGTGATTCTCGCGGAGGATCTTGCGTTTCTCGCAAGTATTACTGGCCTCGCGTTTCTCGCTTGGCTCAGTATCAGCCTAGCGTGGAAAATCATACGCTGGCTTTGAAGAATTTTTATACTCGTGTTCTTCGCGAGTGTCAAGAGTTTTGCATTTCTCGCAAATATTACTAGCCTCGCATTTCTCGCTCGGCTCAGTAATAGCCTCGCGTGGAAAATCACACGCTGGCTTGAAAGAATTTTTATACTCGCGTTTCTCGCGAGTGTCAGATATATTGTGACTAGCGCAAATCTTGCTGACTTCGCGTCTCTCGCTAAGCTCAGCGATAGCCTCGCGTGGAAAATCACACGCTGGCTTGAAAGAATTTTTATACTTGCGTTTCTCGCGAGTGTCAGATATATTGTGACTAGCGCAAATCTTGCTGGCTTCGCGTCTCTCGCTAGGCTCAGCAATAGCCTCGCGCGGAAAATCACACGCTGGCTCAGCAATAGCCTCGCGTGGAAGATCACATGCTGGCTTTCCCTTGCTTTTAAGGCAAGTCGTAACTTCGCGTTTAACGCGATAATAACCGGTCTCGCAATTGCGAGGCAGTTTGCGAGGGACCATAGCCTCGCGTCCATTAGCCTTGCGTCTGAGGCAGGCTTTGAGGGCTTTTCGCCTCATTCTCTGATTCCTATTTCGGAGTTGGGTTCTGGTCAATCCAGTTCCCAGGTCTTCTTCGACAGTAGGAAGCTCATCCCCTGTTAGGACTTCCTGTCCGAGCATCAGCCCTATAGCCGCAGGCTCCATGGATCCCCGTATCTCGGTGGATACCTTTTTACCCGTTGCTCGGGTATTGGAGTACATGCGACGATAGTGTCGTGTCTCGTCCAAGTCACCTGATTCAGAGGAGAGGAACTCCTCGTACTTCTGCTGATCGATTTCAACAACTAGCGTGTCTACTTCGGATCCGATCATGTCGATGTCCGATTGCGCCACAATCTCTTCATCAGTGAAAGAGATGGCTCCCACTGTGGTCGCCAGTTTGTTCGCAGCAGAAATTACTCGCCTTCCTTCCATTGAATTAGCTTAAATTACAATAGAAGTGAACAAGATAAAAAGAAGAACAAATGAGAGGATTTTATATGTCAATCTCTCTCTTTTACAATAATTTGTGGGATCAGTGGCGATGGGATCTATAGTAGTTCCTTTGGACGATCGGGCGTCGAACTCTTCTTCTCTTGAAGGTGGCGGCCGACTGTAGACGATCTTTTCTGGTCTTTCACAAATTCAAGGCTCTGTGCGTAACTTGAATTCTCCGAGAGGAAAAGATTTTAATTGCCGAAAAGAAGACCCCTAGGGTTTCACCAAGAAGGTATTTATAGCCCCAGGTTAATGCAGGAGTTTCTATCTAAATAGAACTCGCATTCATCAAGGATTCCAATCAAATATCTTAGTTTTGATTTAAATCTCCTGATTTAAAACTCTGATTGGATTCAATTCGGATATTTGGATAAGCCCAAATCATAATCTCAATCAATTTGAGATTCTGGTTATCTGCTCAAGCGGAGCTAATCGCATCAAAACGTGGCGCTAAATAACCAAAATGCGGAGCTAACGCGAAACTATTGATAGCCCCGCGTTTTACTCATCGCGAGGCTAAACTTAGCCAGTCGGGGAGCTACAGAGTTAGCTCCACGTTCTATTGTGGAAAATCCTCTTAACTTAGAAATTTTCACTGCCAACAGGCACGGGTTATATATATATATATATATATATTTAAAAATAGAGCTGTTGGGGATTTGGGGGGTTTTTGCAATTTTTTCATGTAGTCTGTAGATGTAGATGTGTGTCTGGCACGGGTCAATGTCATTTTTCATACAAATTTTTCATGTAGTTATGTCATTTTTCATGCAAATTTTTCATGTAGATGCAAATTTTTCATGTAGATGATTTGGGGGGGTTTTTGCAAAAAAATAGAGCCCTGCACGGGTCAATGGTGCCGGACACATTGAAAATTTGTGTCTGCTTGAAGGATTGGTACAACGCAGAAAATAGAGAACAAGATTAAAAGTATCAACATTTGTTCGGATTTTCATGTATTTTCTAATTTTTTTTATAATTTTTAACTCATAAATCTCTTAGAAAAAATACTAAGAACAAATTGAGCGTGACGGCCAGGGTCCTCTTCCCTCTCTTCGGGCTTTGTATAACTTCTAAAAAGATTTATAGAGCAATTATATCAATGTAATGTAATTAAATATAATATAATATTTTTTATTGTTATTACTTCTTTTTAAATCCAGTTAAACGAAGCTAAATAGTCTCATAAACTTATTATTTTTTTTAAATAACATGGGCACGGCACGGGCCCGCCGTCCCGTGCCGGTGGGCCAAGCCCGGGCATACGTGCCGTGTCGGCGACACGGCACGTCCCAATTTTGGGACATGCCGGGCACACCCGTGATAGGCACGGGCCGTGCTCGTGCCGTGCTCGACACGGCCCACTGGGCAGGCCTAGAAACATGTCAACAGGTATTTGACGATCTTAAAGAATACCTTACAAAACCTCCTGTCCTCATGGCACCTGTCCCTGGACGACCATTTCTTATATATGTAAGGGCCATGGATAACGCATTAGGAGCGTTGCTCGCTCAGTATAATGAGCACGGTCATGAACATGCCCTTGACACTATATTTCAGGGCAAACAATTCATATCATATCACGGGTCAATCTCTTGAAAATCCTGATGACAAAACCAGGATTTTTAAATGGCCGATTGGCAAAATGGGCGTTACTGCTATCGCCGTATGATATCCACTTTGTTCCTCAAAAAGCTATGAAGGGACAAGCGATTGCTGATTTCCTAACAGATCATCAAATTTGGTCCAACCCTAAATCATTAGCAGATATCTCCAAACAGACGTCAGAAGTCAACACGACTACGAAAGAATAACCGTGGCAGATGTTCTTTGATGGTGCTGCCAGACGATCTGCTGCTGGAGTGGGGGTGGTACTGATCTTCCCACATAAACACATACTGCCTAACGGTTACTCATTAATAGAGCCGCGCACAAATAATGTGGCAAAATATAATGCGCTCATTATTGATTTAAAAATGGCTCTGCAACTGGGGGTGAACTATCTAGAGGCATATGGAGACTCTAAGCTCATCATCAATCAGATGACGGGCGAATACGAAGTCAGACATCAAGTCCTCATCCCCTATCATCAACTAGCCACGGAGTTGGCAGGATATTTCGAACAATTCTATATTTACCATATACCTCGAAATGAAAACATCTATGCAGACGCTCTTGCCGCATTAGCCGCGACATTGGCGATCCCACCGGGCGCAGCTAAAAGTATAACTATTGGGAGTAGATAACTCCTCCATCCGGATACGGTTTTCCAAACTAGGCAAGTGTGCCAAGCAGGCTTAACTCTGGAACCCCATGATTGGCGATTTTCGTTCGTGGATTACGCCTTATACGGGATGCTGCCAGAGGATCCAAAAGAAGCCGCCTCAATAAAGAGGAAGGCTCAAAGATTTTATTATGATCCTACGCTTCAGACTTTATATAAAAAGTTGAATGACGGTCTCCTACTACGCTGCATATCAAAAGCAGAAGTCGATGAAGTGCTGAGAGAAACGCATGATGGAGTGTGTGGAGCTCATCAGCCCGGTCTAAAACTCGGGGACCGCATAAGAAGGCTAGGATATTAGTGGCCGAAAATGATTACCAATGCAATGGCATACGCTAAACGGTGTCATGCATGTCAGGTACACGCCAATTTTATTCATCAACCCCCAGAATACTTACACAATACTATTGCTAGTTGGCCATTTGAAGCATGGGTGATGGATATCGTGGGACCAATAGTGCTCCCGTCATCCAGAGGACATTGGTTCATACTTGCGATAACCGATTTTTTTTCAAAATGGGCCTAAGCCGTGCCCATGAGAGAGTTAAAGAAGACAGATGTTATCAAATTCATTAAACATCATGTCATCTACCGTTTTGGCATTCCTCTAAGAATCATTCATGATAACGGACTGCAATTCATCAGCCACAGGTTCTCACAATTCTGTGATAAGTTCAAAATCAAGGATGTTGCTTCAACGCCATATAACCCCGCGGCAAATGAATTGGCCGAAGCCTTTAATAAGACGATTATTAAACTCCTTCGGAAGTTTGTCTATTCCAATAAACGAGACTGAGATGAAAAGCTAGGGAAGTGTTTGTGGCATTATCACACTACAGTTCGCACCCCAACAAAAGCTACCCCTTTCTCCTTGGTATATAGAAGCGAGGCCATTTTGCCTCTAGAGGTCCAGATACCATCATTAAGAGTGGCATTAGCCACAAAGATGACAACAGAAGAATGCCATCAACAAATATTACAAGAGCTAGAAGCACTCGATGAAAAGCGTCTCCGGGCTCAGCAACAAATTGAGTTGTATCAAGCCCGAGTCTCACAAGCGTTCAATAAGAACGTTAAATAAAGAACCTTTAAGCAAGGAGACTTGGTTCTGGCTGTTAAAAGGCCAATGATTTTGACCCACAAGATCAGGGGTAAATTTGAACCAAGTGGGAAGGACCATTCATCATGGAGACGGTATACTCTAATGGAGCTTATCGCTTAATGAATCAGGATGGTGACAGAATGATGATGCCAATTAATGGCAAATTTTTGAAAAAGTATTATGCATAAAAAAAATTACTGTCACATTTTGTTCATATCCCTATGAGTATAACCATCCACTTTTTCAAGTTACGCATATGAGCACTTGAACTTCTTTACCGAACAAAGGCATGTGCAATTAGGTGCCTCCGTCTAAGTCAATGATCATAATCTGATCATTCCGGTGTATGCGTTTAAACGCTTTCACCAAACTATCAGTTTGCTCTATTAAAGAGCTTTACCGTGGTCAATAATTGTAATCCGGTTGGTATCAGCAATCTAAGTTACGCAGATGAGCCTTGGATTGTTTTACCGAAACTATGAACTATTTTACGTAAATTATTTGTCGAGCACAAAAAAAAATTTGTAGCCAATAGATAAAGGAATCAAAAGAATTATCTTTATTCATGAATTGAAAGAATAATGTTACAAAAACAAAAGAATTCAAAGAATTGTTGGGTTCTTTATTGCAAAGAATAAATAAATATGTGTAAGAAAATAGGGGAGTTAAGGCTCTCCCAAAAACTTCAATTTATTTATCGTCTCATCAATAACGCGACAACGGGTTTCTTCTACCTAGTGTTGTGCCTGCCTGCGTAAATCATCGTCATTTATTGCAAGTTGCTGGGCCAACTGCTGACGAGATTCTTCGATAGAACGGCTCCTCATCATGCCTTCCTGCTCGAGCTGTCCTTGTTGAAGGATCAGCTCTTCCTGCTTCTTCACGGATTTTCCTAGCCAAGACTCGCTGGCTTCTAAAATGGCCTGAGCTTTGGCAATGGTCTCCCTGGCTCTGAGGATGGCTGCTTGGATCCCCTCGATCTCGAAATCCACCATCTCTAGCCCTCTGAGGACTAACTCCTGACTGGCTCGCAGCTCTGCCAACTCTCGAGACCAGTCGTCCTCTTGACGCTTTAAATCCTCCTGACGAGCTGTCAACTCTACTCGCAGTCGCGCCAGTTCAATCTCGGTGATCGCTTCCACATCCGCTTGGCGAACTGTGTTTAGCGTTTGCACCTACTCTTCTAAAACTTCTAGGCGGGCTCGGTAAGGAGCTGCTCGGTTACGTCCTCCAATCTTTTCAATATTGTCCAAATAATTGGACAACATTGGGCATCCAAGCTCAAGGAAGTCCCTCCCATTCAGGATCATTCCAATGCATCTCCTTAGAAACCACATAAAATCATTAACATTGTGGTTGAAGAATTCTACAAAAGGATCAGCAGTGTCCAAATTAAGCGCAGGTAGTGCTAAGGAAGACGTGGTTGGAGGAGTTGAAGTTTCCGTGGGAATAGAAGAGGAGGAAGCTCGTCCTTGCACATAATCCATGATATGTGGGGCCAGCAAAGCCAGTAAGGAACTGGCTGAACTAGGAACATGAGGAGAAGATGCGCTGGTGCCAGTTATTCCAGTAGCTTGACCAACAGGGGTAGATTCTGATGGAGTGTCTCCGCCTGAAGCTCCTTCTGTAGCAGAAGTAACCTCAAAGGAGAACTTTAAGTTATCTTCATCTCATGTTGGCAAGCGAGCTGGAGCGAGAGGAGCAGATGGAGTCTCCACGGCTATAACTGTCGAAGATGTTAGTATACCTGGTTGGGGAGCAGACGACGCGCCGACGACAACCGGAAAGGTGTCTTCAGAACAAACAGCCGGTGTCGGTGACGGAAGGCTTGGAGATGGGGGAACCTCTCTTGCCATAGCCACGACGGCCTCTATCCTATTGTCACTCCCAGGCTCATCAACAACGGGAGTCGAAGTAGAAACAAAGTGAGGAGTTGGCGTGAAATAGTCTACTACGCCGAACTCCTCTGTCGAACTACCCAATCTACCCACCGAGCCGGTGGTGCCTGAGTAGTCAACCAGCTCCTTGGACTCCGCCCTGGTAGTCGAATGCATGGGCGAGTGAAGTTGACTACCTGGATCTCAGAAAGCAAACAGGGAGTGTCACATATATGTGAAAAGAATAAAAAGTTAGAATACAAAGTTAAAGATCAAAACCATACCAGCGGATACAAGTCCTGTGGTTGGACTTGAAGGAGGAGCTGAGGCCGTCTCCAGGAGCACACCCGTTTCGCTACCTATAGGTTGCGTCATAGTATGCTCAGCAGACTCCGTGGTTAGCAGGACCGGAGCTTCGGTGGTGCTTGAAGCTTCAACAGCCCTGTCTTCCTCTGCCGTTGTTATTGGCAGAGTTGAAGCAAGCAAGTCCGTAGCAAACAGGACCGCTGCTTCTTCGGGGATTACCAGGGTATCCCCGGCCAGCTTCTTCTTTTTGCGGACTGGCCCATCTCTAGCGGGTCCACGGCGCTTAACAGTCGGACTCCGAGAACGAGTGACGACAGGTTGGGGAGCACCTCCAATATCAGCATCGTCGTCACCATCGTCGTCGTCACCATCATCATCGTCACCATCAGAGTCGCCAGCATCTGATGGATCGGCCGCCGTGCCAAGAAATTCATCCATTCCTTTTACTCTAACTCTTTTTACCCCTTTTCGGCAAGAGTAGAATGCCTCTATCTCCTTACAGCAGCTATGGTTGATAGAGAAGTTAGGTATATCAGCGTTGGCGATGCTGTACCATGTGTAGAAGCTGAGCACCATGCTTAACTCTGGCGATTTCTGGGGCAGTATAAATTCAGCTCCAGTTCCGCCAGCTACAAAGCGAAACCAACCTCAGGCTCCCTCATACAAATTCCCTTCATAGGCTAGCTTCTTGTTCGGGTTACCCACGTAAAGTTGTGTGTATCGGAGCTGGCGAGCAAAATGGCTCGGGGTGTATGGCTCAATATAACACATCGTGTCTTGCCTATACACCAGGTGCCCCGGACGGATAGCTAATAACCACCAAAAGACTCCTGAAGATAATCTTGAATAGTTATCCGGGCCACGAGCATCCTTGAATTTTGGTCCGTATTCTCCACCCAGAAAATTGGGAAAGCATCGGAAGATCTCATATTTCTAATGATGATGGAGCGTCTTCCGGATTATCGACATGTAGTGGCTTTTCCAAGAGGAGCGGTCGTACAACTCCACGAGGAATGGCTTGTTAGCTAGGGAATATTCTGCTGCGCTCATTAAAGAAGGGCAGTGCATGACAAGCCACACCGTTAAATGTGTAAGGCATCTCTACCCTGGGGTTCGGCGTCTTCACCTTGGCAGCTTCTTTTGACTTGCCTTTAACCTTCCCCTTGCCCTTGTCAGTGGGGATAAAGCCATTACAGAGTGCTCGTAGCCCACTCTGAAGGTTACTAACCATGGCAGAGAGGAGTCCGAATGGTCGTCCGTATGCCAGTAGAACTGCTGGATAGACCACGTTCATCGCAATGGCATCTTTTGGTAGTGACGGGACGACACATCTCTTTAACCGTAGCATCAGGAACCCATCGATTAGGCCTCTGTTGGACACTGGGAACTGAGCATGGTAATGATAGCTTTTGAAGACGGTGCCGGGATTGAATCCACCTTCGTTTGACTCGGTGGTATAGAATACAACACTTGTTTTGGCTATACGACGATCAATTTCTTTGAGGTCGATAGGCTTGTACCCACAGATGCCTTACAAACCCTCCTTAGAGTTTAGATTTGCAAAAAGATAATCGGCCCACTTCTTGTGGCCGATACCTTGGTTACGCACACCTGCCATGTCGGCACAGATGCGGTATTGGCAGATCATCTCCCAATAAGTTTCATAGATGCGCTCATCCTTTACCTTCAGCATATTCAGCTCCTTAGTGGTGGGGATGTATTCCTCATAGGGAATTTCGTCCATCGATAAACCTAAGATCTCATACATCTCATGAAGAGCAAGCCCCAGTTCACCTACTGGTGTGAAAAATATGCCGGTCTCAGGGTTGTACATCTCCAGGAGGCTGAAGAGATGATAGGAGCTCTGAGGCAGCCCAAACTGGACATTTCTAATAGCCTTGAATAAGCCAATTTCCTTCAAAATTGGCTCATGAGAGTCTACCATATATTGGACAAGACGAGCCCACCACATGTTGCTGGAGGAGTAAATCCAGCCAGACATCCTGAAGTCGTTGGCTGGATATTGGCTACCCTTAGCCATGAACTCGCTCAGGAAAGTCCGTGCACGAGTTGGAACTTCCCCCACTGGGTGCTCCTTGGTGATTTTACCTGAAAGCAACCCAGTAACACATCTAGTTGGACCGTCTTGTGCGCCAAACTTGCCCGTAGAAACACAGTCATATTCTTGAGTTATTCCCCACTCTAACTCACGATGCATGGCCAGCCTCTGAAGATATACCAAAGGGTAGCTGTGCTCCATGCTAGGTAGAAACATCAGCAAGTCGCCAGATTGGTAAAGCCATTTGCTCTCCTCTTCAAATAAAATAGCGTCTGAATGCCCTATTGCGTTTCCGAAGAGGAATGAAGGCTTCTCCAACGCCTCTCGGTTAGTTGCCTCAAAGGGAGTATCGGTGATGATCCCCCTTATAGTAGCATGACTGTATCTGATCAATTTCTCCCTGCACTCCCTTACACCTGGTTTGTAGGCAGAGAGATCTGTCGTGAAGCGAAACTGGGTTGCTAGGTTTGCACCCCCAGCAAACCCAAAGTGGTGCCTATGAGAAAGAGCATCCACTGAATAGCCCACTGCAAAAGAAAAATCAAAGTTAAAATCCAGAAAATCTCCTAAGTGTAGAAACGCGGAGTTAAGAATAACCTCACGCGAGGCTAAGAAAATAGCTTCGCATTATGATAAAAACGCGAAGTTAATAGGCTAAAAATGCGAAGCTAAGGGAATAACTTCGCGTTCAGCTTAAAACGGGAAGCTAAGGTGATAACTTCGCGTTCTCAAACGCGAAGTTAAATTTGTAACCTCGCGTAAAAACGCAACGGTTAGCAAAAATAATTCCACGTACAAAACGCGAAAATAACGTGATAGTTTCGCATAAAAGAAGACCAGAGGTCTCTTCTACTCCAAAGCCGTACGACCTGAGTACGGCGATTTCGCCGGTGAAAGAAGTGATTGGCTGGTTTAAACCAAGCCAAATCACCCTCAAATCATCCTAAAAGCCCCAAAAATTGAGGTTTTTACCTCCGATGGGCGCGGTGTGGACTGGATCGCCGCTACGGCCACTCCCTCGGTCGCTGCCACCGCTGCTTGCGCCGGCCGCCGATGGTGAGGAGGCGCGCGATGTCGTGCTCTTCTTGGGTGCCATTGATCTCGGAGAAAAACTCGAAAAATCGACGAAAATCAACGGAAAATCGCTCGGGTTGCAAGTCGTCGGTTGCCTGAGCTCCGAGTTCTTGAATTCCTTCGAATGAAGTGAAGAAGAAGAAGAGTTAGAACTCTATTTAAATGAAAAAACCCACCCCTTGGTATTCGGCGTGAGAATCAGAGCGATTGCTCGCTGAAACGCGAGGCTATTAGCTTTGCTTGATGAACGAAAACGTGAAGATAACTTGGTGTTTTAACTCTGCGTTCCAGTTCGAAGATCCAAAGTATTTCAAAGTTTGCTAAATTCTAAACCATTTTGAAAACTTTGGAAGGGGTTCTGTTGGTAGTGAAAATTTCTAAGTAAAAAGGAATTTTCCACACAGAACGCGGAGTTAACTCTGTAGCTCTACGTTTGACCATTTTAGCCTCGCGTTTGGGTAAAACGCGGAGCTAATCCATAGCTCCGCGTTCTAGTTTTCTAGTTCCGCATTTTGACGCGATTAGCTCTGCGTGAGCAGATAACCAGAATTCTAAATTAATTATGATTAAGATTTGGGGTTATCCAATATTCAAATTGAGTCCAATCAGAATTTCAAATCAAGAGATTTAAATCAAAACCAAATATTTGATTAGAATCCTTAATAAATACAAATTATATTTAAATAGAAACTCTCATATTGTCCCAAGACTATAAATACCCACTAGAGGAAGCCCTTGAGGATCTTTTTCAAGTATAAAAGAAGTTCAAGTTACGCGTGAGAGCCTTGAACCAATCAAGATCAACAGAGAAAGATCAAGAGTCGGCCGTCATCTTCGTCAAGTAAGAAGATATCGACGTCAGATCGTCCAAAGGAGCTACTAGATAGATCCCATCGCTGTGAGAACCCACTATTTTGTAAAAGAGAATGATAGATTATAAATCCTCTCGTTTGTTCTTTTCTTTTTCACTTTCGTTGTAATCAATTCATATTCAATGGAAGGAGGCAAAAATTTTTCTACGAACAATAGTTGACTCTTTTACATGCTATTGTCGAGACATCATGAAGTATTTTAAAGGTCACTTGTGAATTACTAGCCGACAACTTCTACCAACTCTAGCATAGCGAAATGGTGGAGACTGCCTGATCCACCATGAAATGGACTGCCGACAACTGAACATTCATCCATACCTCCCTTACATGTTCACACTTACATAAAGTCTCCTTCTTGTATAGTATTCATCTGCTCTGTACAGTGTTTTAATCAGTTGTAGAGGATATACTATACAAAAATATTTCACAACGGACATCGGTTATCGTCAATATTTAATAAATATAGGATATCTATAGAAATATACTTGTTCACATGTCCTAAATCATATATGAATAAGATAATACATGCATACATCATCTAAAACTACATAAAACATTATATGTAATATACATGTTTAGGAGATACTTATCTTGAAAACTTGCATTAAGTCCATAAATCTATAGCCACTATTCAATTGTAGAATTTTCTTAAATGCCTAACGACACATTGCCACATCCCATAAATCACTCGAATGCCTAACGTAGGTGCATGTAAACATGCCGAGTTTGGGTCTATTGGGTTTGATTTGCAATTTTTTTCACCCAATATTTAATAATCCAATACTAAGTCCGGTTATCGGAAGAGACCCAATATATCACCGATAAATTTCCAAAAAAGATAAATGCTTTGAAAGTATGAATATTGTAGTGGGTAGGGTCCTAATCCGCGACTGCTGTATCCAATATAGCAACATTATTTAAAACATTAGCTCTGAACATATTTGTGTCTCTTAACAAAAAGGGATACTTTATCTGCCCTTTCCTAAAAGGAAAAAAAGAAAGGAAAAAAAGGAAAAAAAAACTCCTTACCATAAACCAATACTTGAAGGCAGATATCATAGAATCTACCCGTGTGCAAGTTTTAGCCTCAATGATTTGTTGGTATCTCTTTTCTTTGTATTTCTTTTTTAAAGATAACGAGTCATGGATGGTTTTTCTGGTATTCTCCCTGTCAATTTTTGCAGTTTACGTATCAATCTGAAAGCTGAATTCTTGTGTTTATGTAAATAATATCAACTGCAGAGTGATGAAACATCATCAGAGAAAGAAGCGCTTAATTTTATGGAGCCAACCTCTGAATACAAATCTGGGTCAAGAAGCACATTTATTCCTTCTTTGTTTCCAGTTTGTGACAGTCATTATATAAAAAATAAGGTCATTGATTTTGTATATAGCGATGACTGTATGGATCATAATGTCTCCGTCATTCGCATAGTTGGTATTGGTGGTGTGGGGAAGACTGCCCTTGTCAAACGTCTTTATGACACCTTAATTGCATATGGGATCTTTGAGGCAATGGCATGGGTTCGTGCGAGTGAAAGACTCGATACCAAGGGGCTTACGAAAGCAATCATCGAGTCACTGGCTGGTACTCCCTGTGGACTTACTGAGCTAAGGGAAGTTCAAGAAGCTGTGAGAGAGGAACTGATGGGCAAAAGATTCTTACTTGTATTGGATAACGTCTCTGATGATGCTCCAGGCTTCTGGAGTAGCCTACTGGTGCCACTAAGCATTGGTGCCAAAGGAAGTATAATCATAGCAACTACCCCGTCTGAAAAGGAATCTGTTATGGGTACAATGCAGCATCATAAACTGAACAGATTATCTGAAAACAAGTGCTGGTTGGTTTTCCGGCAGCAGATATTTAGTACAGGGGGTCAGAAAGTTTGTCCTAATTTGATGGACATCGGTAGGCAGATCATCATGAGGTGTGAAGGCCTTCCTTTGGCTGTGAAGGCATTTGGAGGCCTTCTAAAATATGATCTTAATGAAAGATCATGGAATGCAGTGTTGGAAAGTAATCTGTGGTATGAATACGAGGATTTGCCCGCTCTTAGAGTATGCTGTGATCACTTAACAGTTCATCTTCAGCAATGCTTTCGATACTGCTCCTTGTTTCCTAAAGGTTATATGTTTGATAGGGATCATTTGATTAGGTTATGGATGTCGCAAGGCTTCATAGAGCTTGAAGAAGGAAAGCATGAGCGAGACACAGGCCATCGATATTTCTATCAGATGTTAGAGATGTCATTCTTTCAACAATCTCCAATTCCTGGCCCTGCTGAAAGCAAGTATATGATGCATGATCTCGTTCACGATCTCGCACAATCTATATCAGTGGACAAGTATTTGAGAACAGAGACAGGGAAGTTATCTAGCATACCTGACACAGTCTGTCATGTGTCACTTGTTCCTTCTGAATCTGATGCCACCTTAAAGTTCGCATCCCTCCAGGAACTTAAAGATATTCAAACACTACTGCTCATAAATTCCTCAATTATGAAATGGCAAGCGAGTGTTTTGCATGTTGAAGATCCTGCAGTCCTAAATGATCTGTTCTATCGTTTAGGAGGCTTAAGAACTTTGGATTTGAGTTTTACTGATATTGAAGATGTGCCGGAATCAATTGGCAATTTGCAACATTTATGTTATCTTGCTCTCAATAGAACCAACATTCGCAAGCTTCCCGAGTCAATATGCAGCCTCTACAATCTACAGACTCTGGAACTCCAAGGCTGCAACTCTCTCTCCGAGTTACCTGCACAGTTGAATAAACTTACCAATCTGCAGCATCTTGTTGTCTGGAAGGAACATGGATTTATTTCCATGTCTCCTGGGATCGGGCAATTGACAGATCTTCAAACATTGTCGACATTTGCGATTGGGAGAGGTGAGCAGTGGTGTGGGATTAGGGAGTTGAAGGACTTGATGAATCTCAGCGGAGCTTTATGCATTGGAGGTCTATGTAATGTGGTCAGTGGTGAGGAAGCTGAGGTGGCCCAACTGAAAATGAAGAAGAACTTGAGAACTTTGACAATGCAATGGGTTAACTTTGGAGAGGACTTAGAGGATGATCAAAGTGCGGAGACTGCTTCTGTGGTGCTTCGGAGTCTCCGGCCTCACAGGAACCTTGAACAACTGACGATACGTGATTATCCTGGCAATCAATTCCCTCGTTGGATGGCTTATCGCTTCTTCTCGAAGCTAGCGACAATTACACTTGATAACTGCTATGAGTGCACCAGCCTTCCACCGTTAGGTCAACTGTTGTCTCTCAAGCACCTCTCCATACGAATGATGGACTGTGTTCAATGCATCGGGCGGGATTTTTGTGGCACTGGTCCTCTTAATGGGTTCTGGTCACTAGAGACGTTGAAACTCTGGGATATGCCTGAATTGGTAGAGTGGTCTCCAGTGGAGGAAGGGTGCTTCCGTCGCCTCCGCAATCTTTCCATCAGTAGGTGTGACAAACTGAGGGGACTCCCCTGTTTTACTTCTCTGCTGGAGTTGTCGATTCACTGTTGTGCACAATTACCTGATCTTCCAACTCTTCCAAGTCTCAAGTCTTTAAAGATTGAAAGCGTGCAAAGTCTTGCTTACCTTCCACAACTGAATTTGCCTGTACTTGAGATTCTGGTGATCAGCAATTGCAACCAGCTCTTGCAAGTGAATAGCTTGAGTCGTCTTCCATCTCTTAAACGGCTAAACCTAACTAGATGCCCGAAGCTATATTTCTCACATCTTATAAGCTGCCCTCAACTCTCCAAGTTGTGGAGATCCGTGGTGACTGTGCTCTGCTTAGCAATTGGAACCCAGATGGTTTTGAAGACATAACCAATGCCCAGGTAAATTTCATCTATAAACACCAGCTGAATGAAAATTTTCAGTTTAGTTTTCACAAAAAGAATTCTATTAGTTACCCCTTTTGCATTACTAATAGTTAAACAATATTGAAGAGAGTCCAAGAATGATAAACGAAATCATGACTAATGAATATTAAA
The DNA here is from genome assembly GCA_036321105.1 of Dracaena cambodiana. NCBI lineage: Eukaryota > Viridiplantae > Streptophyta > Magnoliopsida > Asparagales > Asparagaceae > Dracaena > Dracaena cambodiana. The sequence goes on along the minus strand of JAYEPQ010000002.1, from coordinate 2,762,451 downwards.
ACAAAAGGATCGATCTTGGCTTTGGTGTATGAATGCTCATAGAAATCCAAGTTTTGTTAAGTGTTGAATTCCCATTTAGCGAAATTAGCTTCTCTTGTGGAATTATGTCTATTTTGCTTTTCTGATTTCTGAACAAACTTTCATTCGGAATTTCCATGATTGTCATTTCCTTTGTTTCTTCCAGGCACGCCTGAAGTTCGTGAGGAACTTGAGAAGAGCAAGAATGGGGAGAATTCGCAATCTCAAGAGTAAATGAGGAGAATTCACTATAAGAAGCAGCAGCATGACTGCAGTTTAGCTGGACGAGAATATATTGGGTACCTGTGCAACTAACAGAACTTGCTGTAGAATTACATCACTCGTAATCCAATTCTGTTTTTATGATCTCTCTACAATTAGTTCTGGTTATTATTTTCGGTCAGATATTTGTGATGGTGATTAAAGTTGTAACTGAATCTTGTATAAGATGTTTAACAGAGTAGCTTATATAGCTAATCTATTGTATTGCCCACTTTTTTAAGCATAAACACTGGATTAGTCCTTTTGCATTCTATTAATCAGATATTAACAAAACAAGTTATATAACTTTTGTGTTCTATGTAACAAGGATGGAGAGTCCACCGATCATCTTTTGTTGAATTGTCTTTTTACCTGTGAACTGTGGTTGAACTGTGCCAGCAAGTTTGGGATCAGTATCAACACAGGGGTATGCACTAGTCTTGAGGACAAATTATGTGTTAGAGATAAAAAATCACATTTGGCTAGAACCCTAGTAGCAGCATTATGTTGGAATGTATGGAGTGAAAGAAATAGTAGAATCTTTAATTCTACCGCATGCCCATTACACATATGTTTACGTGCGATTATTCATGATATCTTTGTTTGGGCAGATATACCTTCAGATAATGAGCGGGTGCAGTTCTCAGGTGGGACATCTGGGGAAGACGACAGCGATAATCTTCCATCTCTAGCCCAGACTGGATAGACGGTTTTTAGGGATCTTACGGTGACCTTTGGCTACTTTTGGTGAACTTTTCGAAGATCGTGTGATGTTTTTGTTATACTTTTTAGACTTCTTTGTTGTCATTTGAAAACTTATTTGTATTCTTCGTCCTCCTTCTTCTAGCTAAGTCTTACTGTTTACTTTTATGTATTTTTACTTTATTTAAACGTTTTTTATTGTAGTTCTATTATCTGCTTGTTAATGGAACGCGGAAGGTTTCCATCCGCCGTCTTTACTCAAAAAAAAAAAAAACAAAACAAGTTATATATATATATATATATATATATATATATATATATATATATATATATATATATTCCCTCTCATATGAGTGGTAGTTACAAGCTAAAACATTGCCTTACTTTGAGTGGGACGACGGAGACTACTCCTCAGATTTATACAGTTATTACTGTACAATAGACATGCAAGAACTTGATTGTGTTGTGATACTTAAAAGAACTTGATTGTGTTGGAGCTATTTCATGAGAATTGAGTTGCTGACACCATTAGCTCATAGACTACAGGTGCAGTGACTCAGGAGGAAGAGCTTCAGGCTAGACTGCAATCGGGGCATTGCAACCCGAGATGTCAAAACATTACGTACATAGTAACGACTAGTATCAAATTGAACCGGACTAAGGAAACAATTATGGGGATCACTCGCTGTGCATCTGAGTGTTGTCACCGGTTGCGACGATAATCATTAATAGTAGTGATTGTTGTCTGCCTATCAAAATGCGCGCGATGCATGGGTCCTCAGGATCTCTCTCTCCATTTGGATGAGTTCCTGACTAGAAGATAACATCAAGATGAGCAAAAAGGTGTGTTGATCTCATGGCATGCGAGGACTTCTTTTTGGTGTTTAAGATTGTGTAGTAAAAAAACTTTTCTCATTTACTTGTTAATCTTGTGATGAGGAATGTTTCCGGGTAAATCATGTGAATATGAAAGTATATATAGTGTCGTCTAACCAGTTAAAACTAATTAAAATGATTCAATTACTTCATTAATATTCATGATTCCTGATAATATATATTACTAATCATGACTCTCACATGTTTAGATTCTTTGTTTATATTTTATATGTTATGTTATTATATAGGGTATTTACAGGTTTGTTCCTTAAATCTTTATAAATTATGATTTAGTCCCCCAAATCTTCATATTTAGAATTTAGTCCACAAATCGTCTAAATTACTATAATTTAGTCACTTTGTTAGTTTTTCCGTCTAAATAAATGGCAGAATTTAATTTTTACTTTTTTTTAAATAATGAAATGACTTAAATACCCCTATAAAGAAAAAGAGGAGAAGAATAGAGAGATAGAAGAGAAGAAAAAAGGAGAAGTCAATAAACCCAATGAAGAAAAGAAGAAGAGAGGAGGAAGAGAGAAGGAAAAGAGAGGAGTAAGAATGAGAAAAGAGAAAAGATAAGGAAGAGGGAAGGAGAAGAGAGGAGGAAGAGGAAAGAAAAAATTAAGGAGGGGTAAAATGGAAAAATCAGATCAAAAAATAAACTGGGCTAAAGGAAATTTAGGAGGGTTACTAAATTGTAGTAACTCAGAGGATTTGAGGGACTAAATCCTAAATATGAAGATTTTGAGAACAAAATTATTATTTATAAAGATGTAAAGGACAAATCTGTAAATACCCCTATTATATATACACATTGTATATATGCTATCTCTTTTTTTTTTTTCTGAATACACTTGCTAGGTCATTATAACAACCGAAGGGAAAAGTTATTATTATTTTTTTGGGATATTTACTGGTTTGTCCCTCAAATCTTTATATATTATGATTTAGTCCCCCAAATCTTTATATTTAGAATTTAGCCTCCCAAATCTCTTAAGTTACTACAATTTAGTCCCCTTCTCTAATTTTTGACTGATATTACCATTTTACCCCTCTTTATTCATTCATTCTCTTCTCCTCCTCTCTTCTGCTCCTCTCTTCTCCTCCTCTCTTACTCCTCTCTTCTCATTTTCTTCATTATTCCTCATCTCTTCTCCTTCTCTCTTCCTCCTCTCTTCTCCCAATAAAGAAAAGAGGAGGAAGAGAGAAGGAAGAGAAAGGAAAAAGAGGAGGAATAATGAAGAAAATGAGAAGAGAGGAGAAAGATAGGAGGAGAAAAGAGGAGGAAGAGAAATAATGAATAATGAGGGGTAAAATGGTAATATCAGGTCAAAAGTTAAGGAAGGGACTAAATTGTAGTAACTTAGGAGATTAGAGGGACTAAATGCTAAATATAAAGATATTTGGGGACTAAATCATAATCTATAAAGATTTGAGGGACAAACCTGTAAATACCCCTAATTTTTTTGTGGGTCCCCACTAAAGGAAACAGTGATTGACGACTTTAGCAGTAGCGACGACTTGGCGTGGGCTTCTCCATTATCACCCAACTCACAAACCCTCTCTCCTCTTTTTTAATTTTTTTTTCACGTCACTTGATACGATCCATTCTCAGTAATCATAGTATTATGGAGGCTCAATCGGAGTCGGAGTCGGAGTCGGAGGAGTTCTCCAAAAGCTACGTCTCATTACTACTGTGGAGGATGGATCGGTTGGTGAAGCCGTTTCTCGAGCCCTTCGGAGTGAGATCCGAGCCAACCTGCGTCTACCAAGACGATCTCGAAGCACTGAAGAGGAGGCTCGCAAGGATCAAGGCCACTCTCAGGGACTACGAAAGCCGATCAGTGCATACTAATAACACTCGGGAGGCCTCCCACAACCTGTGGCTGTCTGAGCTCAGAGACCTGGAATGCCGCTCCCAGGACATAATCGAGGTTCTTGAATTCGAAGCCTTGCGGACCACCAAGCTGGAACACTACAAGCGCGAGCTCAGGAGTCGCCACAGAACGTACTGTTTGCTAACTCTTTGTTCTTTTCAATTGTATTCATTTATGATTTTGTCGTCTTGGCAAATCTAATCTGATACATGTTCTAGTGTAATCGATTTCTTTTGCTATTTAATTTTCACTAGTGTTATAAAATAAAATTAGTGAATCTAGGATGTTGGTTCCGTGGGATGAAGTAAATTAATACTGGATCTTCTTTCCATATGTCCTGCTGCAATATTCGATTGCGAACTATGTACTTCTCATATTATGAGTATATGAATAATGTCTTCTGACTTTATTTGGTGCATATCTGTTTCTTTTATGTTAGCATGAACAATAAGAGGAGGCGCGAAGAGCACGAGTTTGCTATCTATTTCTCTTCCCCTCCGGTGAAATATCTCGGTAACAAGATTCAAGAGCTCTGGAGGCTGTTCAATGGTATTGCCTTCGACTGGAATGCGCTCCGTTTGAGAGAGGAGGATGGAGAGAAGCTTCGTTCTTACTGTCCTAGGCGGCCTGCAACCACCTCCTCTATGTCCGGGGCTTTCCATGGCAGGGCCGACGAGGTGAAGGAGATGATTGAATTGCTGATCTCTAACGAAGGTTCGTCCGAAGATAACATCTCTATCATTCCGCTGTGTGGCATGGGAGGTGTGGGCAAGACTAGTCTTGCTCAGCGCGTGTATAGCGACGAGAGTGTGAAGTCTCACTTCCATCCAAGAATGTGGATCAGCATCACTCAGGCCTTGGATGCGGAAAAAGTAACGAAATCCATCAGAGAGGCACTTGAATTGGATACTTGTTGCCCGTCTGAATTCGATTTGCTGCAACGAGACGTGAGGAGCAAGTTGAAAGAGAGGAGATTCTTGCTAGTTGTTGATGGTCTGTGGAATGATGGAGGCTGGGAGAGGCACTGGGAAGCAATCCTAAGCCCTTTAAAAGTCGGCGCAAAGGGGAGCAAAGTAATTGTGACTACTAGGGACATGAGAGTAGCTAAACTAATTGGAACGGTGCAGTTTAGAAATCTAAGCTGGTTGCATGATGATGACTGCTTGCGGATCTTCCGTCAGCATGCTTTTGGCTGTTCATATCCTTGTGCGGATCCCAACTTAGCAAGAATTGGCAAAGAGATCAATCAGAGGTGCGGAGGCTTGCCACTGGCCGCCAAGGTACTCGGATGCCGCTTGAAGAATGAACTGAATGAGGAGCACTGGGAAAATGTATTGAAAGATCTCTGGCATTGCGAAGAACATGGAAAGGATGTACTGCAGGATCTCAGGCCCAGCTACGATCATCTCCCGATGCAACTGAAGCGCTGCTTTCTCTACTGTTCCTTGTTTCCGAAAGGTTACAAGTTCAAGGAAGAACAACTGTCCAAGCTGTGGATGGCGCAGGGATTTCTGGAAACCGATGGGAGTTCGAAACTCGAAGAGAATGGTAGCAAGTACTTTGATGAGCTGGTGGAGAGGTCATTCTTTCAGCCTTGTGGCCTCAGTAAGCATGTGATGCACGATTTACTCGATGAGCTAGCACAGTCTATCGATGCCCTTCAATGCAAAAGAACGGAGCACGCTGTGCGACCTGAAACACCCAAAGGAACTCGGCATTCTTCTTTTGTCCTGGATGAGAGCCACTCGGAAAAGGGTATACAGTTTGAGGTCGCTGATGCACAGGATCTACGTACCTTGTTATTCATCAGACGGTATGAAGATATCAAAACAACCTTTCATTTTGAGATCAGACGTTTTCTGCCCCTCCAATGCTTCAGGGCACTGGATCTGAGCTACACTGATATACGAGAGCTGCCACCTTCAATTGGCCATCTGATACACCTGCGCTACCTTGGCCTGAGGAACACCAAGATTAAAAGGTTGCCTGAGTCGATATGCGGGCTCTTCAAATTGCAGACGCTGGACCTGAAGCAATGCCATGACCTCCAACAGTTGCCCCAAGGAATGAATCTTCTCTCCGACTTGCAGCATCTACAACTACCCGCTCAGTGCAGAACCAATGATCAGACGTTGTCAGCAGTTATTGAGTATGATGAGCCCGTAAGTGAAGCTGGAGGGCTTGTAGAATGCGATGCATCTGGAAACAATTTTGATGGGCAGAAAGCCATGGAGGGAATCTTGACTGCAGAATCCAAAAAAGAATTGGTCAATATGCTTATTCAGTTGGGTGAGCCTCCAAGTGTCTCGGATCGGATCGAAAAAATAATATGGATGAAAATGTTCTGATTCGTGATCATATGATATGCCATAAGAAGGGAACTCACACTGAAGAAATGCTAAAAACCCTGAAAGCAAATGATGCTTACTGTTCAGTTTCGAGGGCTGGCACTCAGAATTTGGAGTCAGTGACTGAGGAGCAGGAGGAGGTAAATTCTTTTCTGCTCTATCCAATTTTTATGTTGACAATTATAACTATAGTAAACTTTAGCCACTAAAGTTGATACAGTGGCTAATCGGCTTAGAATCAATATTTATAGAAAAGGAGAGATCCCTATAAGAGTCCTCTCTCTTTTTGTCATAACACAATATAATCTCAAATATAATATCTCCAAAGAAATGTGAATTAGAGTTTTTTTTTCTTAGTTTGTTGTCTTTTTTCTCCTTAATAACAAGAATAATGTTTCATGATTTACCATCTTACTTTATTTTATTTACAGGAGGAAACTCGTACAGTCAGTGTGTTTTGCAGGTTGGCTTATGACTCCAAAATTTGTAATCGTAACAATGTTTCTACTTTCTATATGTGGTCGTTAACATACTTCACTTTTGTTACTTATCGATCATATGATGGATGTTTTTTTTTTTTTTGCTTCCACCACAGGAGTATAAAGTTTGTGTAGCTCATGCCATGAAACGGATCATCAAATGAAATGTAAAAGAGTGCTTAAGGTTCCTTTGGACTGCCTATGTTCGAGATTCGGATATGAGGCTTACAATGTCAAAAGGATGAGAATCTGTCAAGGTGTCGAGGTCCTTGATGGTCTCTGTTGGTTCTAGGAGTCGGTTAGCATCCATTAATCGATACGCATTTCTGCTTCTTTCATGTTTTTCTTATCCATAACTTGTCTAGAGAATTTGTACAATATCGATATGTTTGACATGTTTGTGTTGCATAAGAGATGTTTCTGTTGTACTCTTTGTGATGTGCTTTTTTGCAATCCTTTGTTATCCACCCTTTAACGAAGCATAATGAGTGTATGCTACCAATCTACCTAAAAAAAACAGAAGAGAAAAAAATAAATAACGGACATAACTAAAATTTCAAGCAATGCACTGCATCAAAGCAACTGTTCTAGTTACAATTTTTTTTTTTTTTTTTTTTTTTGTAATTCTGTTATACCGTACTAATGGAATGCAAAGAATGCAAAGAGTATTAGCTCATTGTAATTACTTCTAAAAAAAATGTATACCATATCGGATTTCTTTATAATTTAACAATAATCACTGCATATTTTCGTATGTAACTTACCACTGCACAGTAGATATGTCACACTCTGATGCTACTGGAAAATTTTCTTTTCTTTTCTTTTCTTTTCATTTTTTGTTAAATTGATGTTGTTGGAAGGCGAACCATCTATCCAATAATCATCCAAGTTTAAGTCAAGTTCGAAGACTATTCTAAGGAATGGGAGGGCATCAAAACACCACTGTCGGAGACAGAAGAGGTAGCATGACATGAATAAGCCTCCTGGCATTATGAAACCAGCCATTGTAAGCTCCTACGTCAAAGAAGTAGGAGGATGGTGATGTTGTTGCTGCATTCGTCTTATCATTCTGATTAATAGAACACAGGGAATAATCGACAATTTGTGCTAGTAAGTAGCTTATATCCAATATGATTTGGAAACAAAAGACAGTGAACATTATTCCAACTGATGAAAAAGCTCTCTCAAGTCGTCCAGGGCTTCAATCTTTCAAGATTATTTCAATATCTGCACAGTAGTTTCAACAAAAGCTTTTCAACATCACTTGCCATAAATCAGAAGTTTCAGATATATCCAACAAAATCCTCTAAAAGTTTGTATCTGCTGTTTGAGACGCTCGCATCCTCCGAATGATTATACATATGATACATAATTTATATACGGTTCAGGTCAGATAGGACATGATCAACATACACCTCTGCAGGCATTTGTAAGAAACAACTTGGCATCAACATTACTCACCAGAGGTATTTGTAAGAAACAACTTGGCATCAACATTACTCACCATTTAATCGCCTCACGATTGACTCCATTTGCTCTGATTATCGTAAAGGTCCGAAGAAAAATATCCTACCAAGCATAGATTGGCAAGTAAACAGATACTTGTACCAAAGGTGCTTCAGTCTCTGCAACAACTAATACAGGTAAAGCTACAGAGAATCATTTACTCTAAAACTATAACTAGTGTGTCCTATATATACAAAAGCTTCAGAAAGGGCTCAGTTCACTAAACCATCTACATTTTTCCACTTACTCAAAAAAAAGAGCAACAGATCTCACTTGTGAACAATATTTATATTGCTTTCATCAAAATCCCGAGCCAATTTGTGACCTTTCCTATACAAAATTTTGAGTTAGAAAAATAATTTTTTTATTTTTCTAATTCAAAATTTTGTATAAACGCGCCAAAAATTGACTCACGGACACGTCCATTGTCATCCCTACTCCTGAAGCTTATAGCAACAGTAGAATTTGGGCGAAAGGAAAACAAATAGCTAGTAAAGTAGATAGAAAGGAATAATTGGAGTTCTAATTTTAGTTTCCAGAAAACAAATTTAAAAGTGAATTTGAACCCGGATGTCATTATATTACTATTTCAAATTTATTTCATATTACAACAAGCAACAAAATAATAATAAGAAGAAGCAACAAGCCACATCCTGTTAGTCTGGAATTAGCAGTAAATTAAATGGGAATATTTTACAACCTATGGACAAGCTAACTAATTTCCAGCAAAACGGTATTTGTAAAAACTACTTAATTTAGAATTGCTGCAACAACTTTGCAATTGCAAGAATGATGCATGCAAAGCGTCACAGCAAGCGACTATCAGCTAGCAACAAAAAAAAAAAAAGGTTTGTTGGATATTAGTTGACCAGGACAAAGTCGGGTCATCCTGGGTCTTTCTTTTCTTTTCTTTTCCTTTTTTCCCTAAATGATCATTAATCAGATTTCTTCATTGATCGTAATCCTGGGATGCTGCAGACCCCAATAGAGGTTGAACTGGCTGAGCATGAACGCTGACATGACATGGAAACTGGCAAAAGAAGCCCATTGCAGAACAATTACAGAGCCCTGCATTTGCCAAATAGCTATACCTAATACAGAACCAAACAGACTAATTACAATAATCACTTAAATAAATAAAAATAACAATTAGATGCCCAAGCATAAAAGGAAAAGGATGAGCACAATATCCAATAACAAAAAAACTATTAAATAAATGTAACTCCCTCTTAGCAGCATGTTTATTTGAACCAACATTAGGGTAAATTCTATTTAAGCACGGCTATTTACCCTTAGCGCCCAAATTGCTATTTACACCAAACTTTCATTTTGAAATATTACCTCTTATTCTCTGCACCCAAATTTGTTTTTCAATTTTAACTCTCATTCTATTTTATCTCTATTTCATCGATCATGGGTGCAATTTTTTTCCCCAAATGTGAAAACTTCCGATCTTCCTTCCCCGACCCACCAACTGGTCTCTGTCGCCACCCCAGAATCGACCGGCGCACTTCATTGCCGCCCCTAAATTCGTGGCCAACCCCCGCCTTCCTTGCTCGGCCTTCTCCTCCATCGCTGTCGACTCCATCAACCCACTCCGTTGATTCCCAGTGCCCGCTGATCCAAATGGGAACAGCGGGCACTGAGTGCGGCAAGCTGTTCGTGTCATGCAAGGCTCTGTTCGGCCACATGCGATGCCATCCCAAATGACAACGGCGCGGTGGAATCGTCAAGCCACCGCTCAATTCTCCTCGACGTCGTCGTCGCTCTCGACCTGCGATTAGCTTCACCATCGAGGAGCACGAGGTCGTATCCAGCCTCATATTGCTTGCCAATGGATCGCCAAAGCAGGAAGATGGAGGCTCGATGAGTACTCATTCTGATTCCTTTGCTGCTGCTGCTGCCACCGCCGCTGATGGTGATTCTAGGGATTTTGTGTTGTCGGACCTCAACTTGCCATCTCCATTTTTCAATAACGATGTGGATGTGGAGTTGAGACTAAGCATCTGAATGGAATTTTGATTTAATGTTTAAATTCATGTCCTTCGAATTTTTGTTAACTGAAAGATGCACAACATGTAGATTTTGATGATGATGACGTTGTCAATTGCAATTAGTGCTAATTATTATTAATGTGTTTGTGTCCTTTTTTCAGTTACAATGTCATTTATTTTTGTCAATTAAAAGATTAATTCCAAGGATAAGCAAAACTTGGAGAGCGGGATTGGGACATAGGGCAAATTTGATAATTTTTGTGAATTAAAAATTTGATCTTTTTTAACTTAAAAAAATTAGATCCTTTCTCAGGAGTGGTGATTAGATGGATAGGAAGTTAAAAATATAAGAGAACAAAGGAAAACTTAGTCAAAAAAAAGTGGCAAACATATAATTATTTACAAGTTTTAAAACAGTACATGAAGAGTAAATTTCCTTGTGCAAATAGAATTTTTCCAACATTACTATCAGACTAAAAGGTTGTAAATTACAAAAAATAAACAAAAAATAACAGTGTTACTTACATCGAATGCAGTTAAATTGCATTCTTCTTCTTCTCCTCTTCTTTCTCTCTGTATTTTTCTTTGTTTTTCCATTTAGTGAACAAAGAAACAGTGGGTGAAAAATGTCTGCTCTTAAGGAATGTGGTTACGTAAGCTCAAAGGGTAATTTGGTAATTTTAATCCATGACTTATTATCTTTTTCTCCAAAGGGAGACACCTAAGTACCCCCAATTGCCACAGCCTCCTCTCATGTGACAACGTAGAAAACCATCACCGCTTCTCTCTTGAGATCTCAATTAATTATTTTATATATTTATTTAATAATTTAATAATTTTGGTTTCGTGTAACGTTCTCCAGATATTATCAAATTAATGCAAGGCGTAGTGCTCAATGAGAAGAATACTATAAAATTATCCGTTTGTTATTTCAATGTCTGAAATAAATGAATCAAAATTTCAAAGTAATTAGAAGAATAATTTAATATTATTAAATTAGCAAATTTAGGAATATTTTTCCGGGCTTGCAAGGAAAATTTCTAAAATCCTAAATATTAGAAAACTGATAACCGCGAGGGCCGAATGTTAGTTGAAGTTTCGAATTTAATGTTACGCCCACCAAAAATTCTTTTGGTGTCCAAAATTAACTTCGGTAGTCTTATTCAGCACGATCGGTGTCAAAAGAAAGATATAGATAGCACAAAATTTAGAATATTACATTTCTCCTTAGTGCAAGATTACAAGGACTATATTTGGCAAAACCTAAACAGCCAATTAAGTTTTTTGAGACTGTCATGGTGAATCGAAATTGTTCGTTTTTCATTAAAAATAATGACAAAATTAGAAGGTTTTAGTACAAAGACAAAGACAAATAAGATATCAAAACAAGATATAAGAGTACAGGAACATAATAATATACATAGTGATGTACTGGGTTGAACCTGATTGAGGAAACAAATATCAATTTTTTTTTTTTCAAATTTAGTATGAAATGAACAATAAACATGTAAAGTTTCAATTTCAATGGTTCATTTTTGAATCAGTTTAAAATGGCACAAGGAGATTGATTATTCTTATAAATGTCTTGTCTTGATTTCCAAGAATAATCAATGGAATTCGAGTGTTATGATTTCTCAGCATATTTATTGGGACTTGTGTCTCACATACATTGAGTATCTATATATGATTAAGAATCACAGTGATTTCAGCTTGAATTTAGGATCAAATGACCAACACTCTAATTGGTTAGGAAATACCATTTAGATGAGCATAATGTTATTATGATAGGATTTGAATTGTAAAATTACGTATATTTATTATAATTTAGATGAGAGATATTTCTTTATTTATTATAAGAGAAGATGGTTATGTTGAGTTAGAAAAATAGAGAGATACTTAAATCTCTTTTTGTAACTTTTTTTCTCATCATAATGAATATTTTTCATGATTATTGCTTCGTACTGAACCATGTCATTTCTTTGTGCTTTTCTTATAATTACTGTATTTTTCTATCGCATGTAGGAATGGTAATGGACGTGTCCATGGGTCAATTTTTGACCCGCCATATACAAAATTTTGAATTAGAAAAAAAAAAATTTCATTTCTAATTCAAAATATTTTTATTGGACATGCTAAAAATTGATCCATAGACGTGTTTATTACTATCCCTAATCGCATGCTCAATTATTGATTAGGTGGCATTTCAAGATCAGATTGGATGTTCCATCTCCGACATCATTACATAGAGAAAGAGACCTTATACTGACTTTTATGATAAATTCATCGGGGAAGCAAGGATGGCCGCTAGAGAACAATTCTTGAATTAAAAAAATAAAAATAAAAAATCACTGCAATGCAACTAATCATCTATTTAAGACAAAACAGTGAGAATTTTTTTTCTTCTACAATTCATCATCAATTTTAGGAGGCTCTGCACTTAGAATTGCGAGGCAACATAGAATAATAATACTAATTTCTTTATCAGATAAGTAACAATCATACTTTGGGGACTGATTGTTGTTTAGGCTTTTTTAATTATTTTTTTCGTAGTTGTGGGTTGCTATCGTTGATGTGAATGACTATTGTTTCTTATAAATATCTAGTGTAATAATGTGCAAGATGCAAGTATTTCACTGTCAAAACAAACTAATCAATAGCTACTTTTCAAATGAGTAGTGTCTGAAGCTTCTGCACTTCTCGTACGTCTAAATCAAGCATTCAAATTATAAGTTGAACATAAGAATCTAAAGGACCATAGAAACAAAGAAAATGTAATTTTAATTGTTCAATTGATGTGGTTTCATTAATTTCCCCTTAAAAATTAGCCCCCTTCAAAGGGTTCTTTGCCTTATTTTTCCAAACAATACTCCCTTCATAAATTGACTTATCACATGAATTTTAAAAATTACATTTTCTTTTGCAAATAAGTACTTTAGAAAATTATATTTCCTTTTCACTGCTAATAAAAATAATAATAAGTAAGTAAGTAAAATACTTCTAAATCTTTAGCTACAAGTTTTTCATTCCTTAAGTCCTAGTTCAACTTTCATAACGAAAAAGTATCAGCATTATAAATCCTCACATGAAGATGACAAGGAAGCCCGAGAAAGACACCAAGAGGGTATTCAAGATAAAATGATGATTATAAAACTATACATATAATCTGCATAAGAATAACAAGAAGAGAGAATCACGTGTGAGGATTTAAAAAACATGATTTTTTTTTTTTTTTGCTATAAAGTTAAAAGAAGAAACATTTAAGGGACGAAAATCTTTAATTAAGAATTTAGAAGCATTTTGCTCTGTTCAGACTTTACTATCAAATGTTCGAATATAAAACAAAAATTTTCAGTGCTCACTGCAAATTTGAAGTTTGGAAATACTGACAACTAGTTTTTTTTTTTTTAAGAACAATTCAATTTTAAATTCTATTATGCTTATTTAATTACAATTTTAAGGAACAAAAATATGTAAAATTATGTATATTTATTATAATTTAGATGAGAGATATTTCTGTATTTATTATAAGAGAAGATGTATATGTTGAGTTAGAAAGATAGAGAGATACTTAAATCTCTTCTTATAACTTTTTTTCTCATGGTAAATGCTTTTCATAATTATTGCTTCGTATCGAACTATGTTATTTCTTTGTGCTTTTCTTATAATTACTGTATTTTTCTATCACATATAGGAATGGTAATGGACGTATCCATAGGTCAAAATTTTGACTCAATATATACAAAATTTAAATTAGAAAAATAACATTTTTATTTTTAATTCAAAATTTTTTATTGGACATGCCAAAAATTGATTCATTGACATGTCAATTACCATCCCTAATCGCATGCTCAATTATTGATTAGGTGGCATTTCAAGATCAGATTGGATGATTCCATTCCCAACATCATTACGTGGAGAAAATGACCTTATATTGACTTTTATGAGAAATTCACATGGAAAGCAAAGATGGCCACCGGAGAACAATTCTTGAATTAAAAAATTAATAATTAAAAATCACTGTAATGCAACTAATTTTCTATTTAAGACAAAAACAGTGAGAATTTTTTTTTCTTCTACAATACATCATCAATTTTAGGAGGCTCTGTACTTAGAATTGTAAGGCAATATAGAGTAATAATACTAATTTCTTTATCAAATAAGCAATAAGCATAATTTGGGTGAGAGGTAGTGGAGAATTGAGATGGGAAAGATGAGGGAGAAAGGAGATAGGGATAGTAAGGGGAAAGAAAAGTGGGCTCACTAAGAAAAAAACCTCCTTGAGGGTGAGCTCTCTAAGGAAGGTGTGCTAAGTTAGATCAGTGGTGTGCTTGTTTAAAAATTCCCCACATTATTGTATCCACCCGGGAAGAAATGGTGTGTCCATCTAGAAACCCACCAAGAAAAGGGAGTGGGATTCAAAATTACTTATCTTTCTTCTTCATTGAATTTATGGGCATGGTGGCATGGAGTTTCTAGATGGGCACATCAGTTTAGAAATTCCCCTCTCTTTCTTCTCCCTTCTCCTCCCTTCCCCTTCTCTTTTCAAACGAGAGTTCAGTTAATAAAAAATAAAAAAATCCTAAATACTTGACTCAAGAAGTGGCAGATGAGGATCAGTGATGACATTGTTTGGACCGGTGGCGGCAAAGGCGGCGGGCAAAAAAGAGAGAAGAGATGTTGGATAGTGTTGGGTTTAGATAAAAAAAGATGAAGAGGAAGGAGGAGTTGAGTATTTGTGTTAGAGAAGATTTTTTGAAAGAGAAGAGAATAGGAAGAAGGAGGAAGAGGAAGAGAAGAGGAAAATGGCATAGAATGAACGGTTTAACGGGGAGAGAAATGAAAGAAGGACAAAATTAGAATTTTTGGTGTGTTTACGAGGAAAATCCTCTCTTTTCAAAAGAGAGGATAGACTCCTATCTTCCTTCTCCTTTCTCCTTCCTTCTCCTTCTCTTCTCAAACGAGAGTTCAGTTAACTAAAAAAAAAAATCTTAAATACTTGACTCAAGAAGTGGCGGATGAGTATCAGTGACGGCATTATCTGGATCAGCGGCGGTGATGGGTAAAAAAGAGAGAAGAGAGATTCGGTAGTGTTGGATTTAGAGAAGAGAAGATGAAGAAGAAGGAGGAGTTGAATATTTGGATTAGAGAAGATTTTTTGGAAGAGAAAAGAAGAGGAAGAGGAAAAATGAAGAGGAAGAGAAGAGGAGAAGATGGAGAGAAGGAACGGTTTAATACAGAGAGAAGGAAGAGAAACGAAGATTGGATAAAATTGAAATTTTTAATGTGTTTATCAGAAAAATCTTCTATTTTTAATAGAGAGAGTGGGTTAGTTAAAAAACTGGACTCCCTAGGAAAAATGGTGTGCCACTTTGGAAACTCCATTTTTCTTCCAACCACCCTGCCAATAAATTCAGTGGAGAAGAAAGAGAAGAAAATTTGAGTTTGAGAAATATTTTTAAATTCAATGGAGAAGCAAGAGGAAGAGGAAGAGGAAGAGATGGCATCTCCAGATCCCACCATCCCAAGCCCCACCGATTCCTACGACAGCACCAATCCATACCCAACAACAACCGATTCAGCGCAAGAAGGCGAAACCACTCACCAATCAACAACCTCCTTCGTCCACTCTAAGACCAGCTCCTCCCAAGAGCCGGTGAAGATTCGCACATCAACAACCACCATCCATGCTACGGCCAGCTCCTTCAGGGAGATGGTCTCAATGCTCACCGGCTTGCCTGCAAACACAGACAATTCCATCCATTCTAACAAGAGGAAGAGACGTCCATCGTCACCTGGATCTTCTTCTGAGGAAGGAGAGGGATCTCTCAACAGTGATGCCCATCAGGTTTGATTTGTATCAAGATGTATTTTATTTTATTTGATTGTATATGATATGCACTTATTATTGTTGGGCTACGTAGTATAGAATAGCCGAGCGTTCTTTTAAAGACGTACGTGTGATTTGCGTGGGTGTGTGAGATGGCCGTGACTCATCCCTTTGTTCACTGGGGGTTTACTTACCTCCAAATCTATAAAATTTCGGCTAGTAAGTGATTATGTAAATCTCCTGCTCTCATACCGCAGCGGCAGCGGATATCACTGTCTAGTTGGTTATTAACCATGACACGAGGAACCCCTAGTTCTTAACTCGAGATGGTAATTAACGATTTCACGGGCCAAATTTTAGTCATCTCTATACAAAGTTTTGAATTAGAAAAAGGAAATTTTTATTTTTAATTCACAATTTTGTATAGAACGGGCTAAAATTTGGCTCGTGGATGCATCCATCATCATCCCTACTCTTAACCCTAGTTTAGTTCCTTTCCAATTTACAAATTTTCCATCACAAATTGTAAGCTTCCGTCCTTCATCAACATATTATCAGTGTGAAGTAACTTTTAACTACAAATGGTAAGTATAAAAAATTCATACAATATCTGAAATAAATAGTAAAAGAAATATATCTCCATTTATTAATTGATTTGATTCATTTTTGTGAGGTTCTCCCTTGAAATTTGCCCATAAATTTCAGTTTCTGTGAGATTTAACAAAAGCATGGTTTTAGAGATATTTAGTTTCTTTCCATTTTTTTTCTACAACACTTCTTAATTTATTTAATTTCCTTTATTGTGGTATCATGTTTATGTGGCCATGTAACACGAGAGCAGTTTTCATTCTTATTCAAAGTATATATGTCTACAGTTTCAAAATAATCAATCAAAATACTTTATAGCCATTTAGTAATTATGCATTTCTCAAAAAAATATTCTCTCAATTGGAGAAACCAAGATAATATCCACATATGGAAGCAACAAGGGATGGTACATAGTTGGCTCTTTTACATGCTATTGTCGAGACATCATGAAGTATTTTAAAGGTCACTTGTGAATTACTAGCCGACAACTTCTACCAACTCTAGCATAGCGAAATGGTGGAGACTGCCTGATCCACCATGAAATGGACTGCCGACAACTGAACGTTCATCCATACCTCCCTTACATGATCACACTTACATAAAGTCTCCTTGTATAGTATTCATCTGCTTTGTACAGTGTTTTAATCAGTTGTAGCGGATATACTATACAAAAATATTTCACAACGGACATCGGTTATCATCAATATTTAATAAATATAGGATATCTATAGAAATATACTTGTTCACATGTCCTAAATCATAAATGAATAATGCATACATCATCTAAAACTACATAAAACATTATATGCAATATACATGTTTAGGAGATACTTATCTTGAAAACTTGCATTAAGTCTATGAATCTATAGCCACTATTCAATTGTAGAATTTTCTTAAATGCCTAACGACACATTGCCACATCCCATAAATCACTCGAATGCCTAACGTAGGTGCATGTAAACATGCCGAGTTTGGGTCTATCATGTTTGATTTGCAATTTTTTTCACCCAATATTTAATAATCCAATACTAGAGGAAACAGGCACTATTTTAAGCCCGGTTATCAGAAGAGACCCAATATATCACCGATAAATTTCCAATAAAGATAAATGCTATGCAAGTATGAATATTGTAGCGGGTAGGGTCCTAAACCACGACTGCTGTATCTGATATAGCAACATTATTTAAAAAATTGGCTCTGGACATATTTGTGTCTCTTAATAAAATGGGATACTTTATCTACCCTTTCCTAAAAAGAAAAAAAAGAAAGGAAAAAAAAAACTCCTTACCATAAACCAATACTTGAAGGCAGATATCATACAATCTACCCGTGTGCAAGTTTTAGCCTCAATGATTTGTTGGCATCTCTTTTTCTTGTATTTCTTTTTTAAAGATAACGCGTCATGAATGGTTTTTATGTTATTCTTCCTGTCAATTTTGCAGTTTATGTATTAATCTGAAAGCTGAATTCTTGTGTTTATGTAAATAATATCATCTGCAGAGGGATGAAACATTATCAGAAGCGCTTAATTTTGTGGAGCCAACCTCTGAATACAAATCTGGATCAAGTAGCACACTTACTCCTCCTTTGTTTCCAGATGCTAGGTTCAAACTCTATAGAGAAGCTCCAGTTTATGGTAGAGATGATATAAAAAATAAGGTCATTGAGTTTCTATCGAGGGTTGACTATGTGGATCATAATGTCTCCGTCATTCGCATAGTTGGTATTGGTGGTGTGGGGAAGACTACCCTCGTCAAACTTCTTTATGGCATCTTAATTCCATATGGGATCTTTGAGGCAATGGCATGGGTTTGTGCGAGTGAAAGACTCGATACCAAGGGGCTTACGAAAGCAATCATCGAGTCATTGGCTGGTACTTCCCGTGGACTTACCGAACTAAGAGAAGTTCAAGAAGCTGTGAGAGAGGAACTAATGGGCAAAAGATTCTTACTTGTATTGGATAACGTCTCTGATGATGCTCCAGGCTTCTGGAGTAGCCTACTGGTGCCACTAAGCATTGGTGCCAAAGGAAGTATAATCATAGCAACTACCCCGTCTGAAAAGGAATCTGTTATGGGTACAATGCAGCATCATAAACTGAACAGATTATCTGAAAACAAGTGCTGGTTGGTTTTCCGGCAGCAGATATTTAGTACAGGGGGTCAGAAAGTTTGTCCTAATTTGATGGACATCGGTAGGCAGATCATCATGAGGTGTGAAGGCCTTCCTTTGGCTGTGAAGGCATTTGGAGGCCTTCTAAAATATGATCTTAATGAAAGATCATGGAATGCAGTGTTGGAAAGTAATCTATGGCATGAAGACGGGAATTTTCCAGCTCTTAGAGTATGCTATGATCACTTAACAGTTCATCTTCAGCAATGCTTTCGATACTGCTCCTTGTTTCCTAAAGGTTACATGTTTGATAGGGATCATTTGATTAGGTTATGGATGTCACAAGGCTTTATAGAGCTTGAAGAAGGAAAACATAGGCGAGACACAGGCCATCGATATTTCTATCAGATGTTAGAGATGTCATTCTTTCAACAATCTCCAATTCCTGGCCCTGCTGAAAGCAAGTATATGATGCATGATCTCGTTCACGATCTCGCACAATCTATGTCAGTGGACAAGTATTTGAGAGCAGAGACAGGGAAGTTATCTAGCATACCTGACACAGTCTGTCATGTGTCACTTGTTCCTTCTGAATCTGATGCCACCTTAAAGTTCGCATCCCTCCAGGAAATTAAAGATATTCAAACACTACTGCTCATAAATTCCTCAATTATGAAATGGCAAGCGAGTGTTTTTCATGTTGAAGATCCTGCAGTCCTAAATGATCTGTTCTATCGTTTAGGAGGCTTAAGAACTTTGGATTTGAGTTTTACTGATATTGAAGATGTGCCGGAATCAATTGGAAATTTGCAACATTTATGTTATCTTGCTCTCAATAGAACCAACATTCGCAAGCTTCCCGAGTCAATATGCAGCCTCTACAATCTACAGACTCTGGAACTCCAAGGCTGCAACTCTCTCTCCGAGTTACCTGCACAGTTGAATAAACTTACCAATCTGCAGCATCTTGTTGTCTGGAAGGAACATGGATTTATTTCCATGTCTCCTGGGATCGGGCAATTGACAGATCTTCAAACATTGTCGACATTTGCGATAAGGAGAGGTGAGCAGTGGTGTGGGATAAGGGAGTTGAAGGACTTGATGAATCTCAGCGGAGCTTTATGCATTGGAGGTCTATGCAATGTGGTCAGTGGTGAGGAAGCTGAGGTGGCCCAACTGAAAATGAAGAAGAACTTGAGAACTTTGACAATGCAATGGGTTAACTTTGGAGAGGACTTAGAGGATGATCAAAGTGCGGAGACTGCTTCTGTGGTGCTTCGGAGTCTCCGGCCTCACAGGAACCTTGAACAACTGACGATACGTGATTTTTCTGGCGATCAATTCCCTCGTTGGATGGCTGATCCTTCCTTCTTGATGCTAACGACAATTACACTTGATAACTGCTATGAGTGCATCAGCCTTCCACCGTTAGGTCAACTGCGGTCCCTCAAGCACCTCTCCATACGAATGATGGATGGTGTTCAACGCATCGGGCGGGAGTTTTGTGGCTCTGCCCTTCTTGGACGGTTCCGGTCACTAGAGACGTTGAAACTCTGGGATATGCCTGAATTGGTGGAGTGGTCTCCAGTGGAGGAAGGGTGCTTCCCTCGCCTCCGCAATCTTTCCATCAGTAGGTGTGACAAACTGAGGGGACTCCCCTGTTTTACTTCTCTGCTCGAGCTGTCGATTCACTGTTGCACACAATTACTTGATCTTCCAACTCTTCCACGTCTCAAGTCTTTAAAGATTGAAAGCGTGCAAAGTCTTGCTTACCTTCCACAACTGAATTTGCCTGTACTTGAGATTCTGGTGATCAGCAATTGCAACCAGCCCTTGCAGGTGAATAGCTTGGGTCATCTCCCATCTCTTAAACGGCTAAAAGTAACTAGATGCCCGAAGCTATATTTCTCACCATCTTATAAGCTGCCCTCAACTCTCCAAGTTGTGGAAATCTTTGATGACTGTGCTTTGCTTAGCAATTGGAACCCAGATGGTTTCGAAGAAATAGCCAATCCCCAGGTAAATTTAATCTATAAACACCAGCTGAATGAAAAAATTAAAACAAAAAGGGATCAATCTTGGCCTCGGTTGTATAAATGCCCGTACGAATCAAAGTTTTGTCAAGTGTTTAATTCCCATTTAGCGAAGTTGCCTTGTCTTGTGGAATTATATGTCTATTTTCCTTTTCTGATTTCTGAACAGACTTTCTTTTATAATTTTGATGATATCCTTTTCCTTTGTTTCTTCCAGGCATGCCAGAAGTTTGTAAGGAACTTGACAAAAGCAAGAATGGGGAACCCAGGAGATGATTTTAGTACCGGCCAAGGAGTTAATTCTGCAATGCCACTTCAGGGGTCGTCGTCAGGGTTGACTACTGCATCTGCAGGCCGTGTGGCACTGGGAAAGAGGTATGAATCCAGTGTTTGAGAACATTTGATGTGTTCACATGAGGAGTTTCTCTCGCATGTGATGGTGATGGTGATGGCGAAACAACTGTGGAACTACAATGCTTTTAACATATCAAGAGTATTGTTGTTTTTTGAGATAAATAAGGCGAGCTGGGACTCACCGCGTTCCATTAAAAATATTATTGTTTACAAGAAATTTTTTTTATAGGTGAGATCTGGCTCTCTGGTAATGCGGGGGTTTTCTTTCCCATCTTCAAGGCCTGGCTATGACCATTTTAAATAAAGAAAGAAGACCATTATATTTCTTAGGACTTAGAGCCTGCCTGGCTTTGGAGTTAATTTTTCATAACTGTAGTTTCTTAACGTTAAAGTCCTTTTGCTCCGGCGAGCATATTCCGGCCTGTTACCTTTGGCAGGCAAGATAAGGAGCGAGGATGAAAGAGTGAAAGTGACCATCGACCAATTCAACTTTTGGTTTTCAAGAAAGTAGGAGTGGGAAGTGGTCAAGTGAGAAAAGTAAAATGGAGTTGGAGATGATTCCATTCTTATGCAAACATGTTCTGGAGTTAACATAACTCCAGTTTGTGAAACTTCTTTTTGTTAATTTCTAATTAATTTTTGGGAACTTAAAGCCAAACAGGCCCATCTAATTTAATTACAGTTAACTACTGGTTTAACTAACTGCATGCTGTTCAAATTTTTGAAGGGTGAAAGGTGCAGAACCGAAGCCGGTTATGGTTGCGACTGTCATGGAGAATTCGCTGGATGATGGTTACACTTGGAGGAAGTATGGCATGAAAGCAATACAAGGCATCAAGAGGTAATATTTGTTTCATAAAAATTACTAAGTTGCTCAAAATGCCAAATTGCGGTTGTCCATGACACAACATGCATTAGAAGCTTACACAGGTAGATTGTGTCCACTGGTTCCATGGTTTCTGTGGAACCTGACACTGCCCTTATATTGGGTGGGCGATTAGGATGATTGGAATGAAGAGTTTTGGATTTTAAGATTGAAGTCATTTGGACTAGATCTATATTCCTTTGGGTTGGAACCCTTTAGGATTAAATTCCAAAAGCTTGGTTGGATAACACACGCAAGTAATTTTGAGATCAAGCGGCGAGCAAGGAGCCCTCCGAGTTCTATTAATAAGCCATAACAGAACGGGTTACATTAATACAAACTAGAGTGGAGTTCATAATTCACTTAGACATAAAGATAACAAAATCAAAATACAAGAACCACTAAAATAAAGATCACTGCCTTCAATGTCGCCATCTGGTCTACTTGTCACGATCAGTTCTGCCCTGCTTCTACGTGCAAATCCTCATTCTCCAGTCCCTGGTCGTCTTCCTCTGTATCCTGTTCTTCAGAAAGACATAGTTTCTTCCTGTCTGACAAAAGACCTGTCCAGAAGTGTATATCAATATATGTGTGATAGAAACATGTAAGTATGGAATGCTTTTGTGGTCTAAAAATCATGTTATTTCGTTCTCTCCATACATTCCAGCATACTGCTACAACTACTATATGACAAATATGAGCACCCTTACTTGTGTTATTACTAACTACTTTAAACCATATATTAGACTTCTCGGACCGTCTGAATGTAAGCCCTAAAACTACCGCAAACTTCTCCCATAGACAGGATGTGAAACTGCATTCAAGGAATAAATGCGTAGTTGTTTCAGCCGCAACTCCACACAAACTGCAAATATTCGGTCCTTTCCACACAAGCACGCAAGTAATTAATTGTTCTTCACTGAGTGGTTACAAAACCAAGAAAAATCCTGCCTAACTGTCCTTTTCTAATCCAAGGGATTGAGGTATTTATTTTTGGATTATAATCCTTTTGACTTTAGGCTATGTTTGTGTGACATCAAATATCATGAAATACACTGATCTTTTGAGATTTCTTAGATCCTAAATCTGAGAAAAGAAACCTATTTGGTTGTTAAAATCCCACTTTGCAAAATTATGGTCTTAACCAAAATACCATGGCATTTGAGTTCTAATCCGAGTCGAGATCTCTCAAACACCTGAGAATCTCTCTGCTATGATTCCAAAGTTCAAGCAGCAACTTGATGCATTGGCAAATCAAGAAAATCATCAGTTTTGCCTCACCTTTTGTAGCTCTTGCAACTCCTGCCCCCTGGTTTTAACATTCAGTTAAATGCAAATGTTGCTCTGTGATTTTCGTGGTTGATAAGATTGTTCGGCAGACATCCTGCCACTTGATCCACCAGCCTGGTAAACCACTTGCAAATCATCAGAAAGCAACAATGGATCTAAGAATGAATATCCTTATCTAGTTCTTTCAAATGAGATTGATCAAACTCGAATGATTCAGTCAACTTGGCTGCAGTTGAGCTTGTGTGAACAACAATTAATTACTTGTCGAAGTGTTATTCTTCTAGGTTAGGCCTGGTCCGTGTTGGCATAGCAAGCTTCTTTTTTACTTTCAGGTTTTGGGTATTGCTGTTAGATTTAGATTCAACTCAGTTTTCTTTTATACGTATGCAACCTTCTTTTATGGGATTTCTTGTTTCATATTTCTGTACTAACTTTATTATTATATTCATGTATGGGTATATTTGCCCTTTCTATGAAAAGCCTAAGAGACTGATGGTTGCAAATTAATAACTAATGCTGCGAAAGGAAAACAGAAACGGAAGATCTTCTTACTAAATACAAATGTACACTATAGGGTTTCATATATGTGTAAACCCCAAAATTTGATGATGTTTCAATACACCTAAGATAGAACATCTAAGTCTTTTATCCCAATTACTTTGGGTAGGCTACGTTAACCAAAAGTGATTCACATCATCTATAGCACATGGTGATGATCCTTCTTCACTCATTCCTGTCGAGAAATTTATCTTCATTTAAATCTCCAACATCCATATCTTTTCGTATTACCTCCATCTATATTTTCTTC
Source organism: Dracaena cambodiana (assembly GCA_036321105.1). NCBI lineage: Eukaryota > Viridiplantae > Streptophyta > Magnoliopsida > Asparagales > Asparagaceae > Dracaena > Dracaena cambodiana. The sequence continues at coordinate 2,738,513 of JAYEPQ010000002.1, read as the reverse complement.
GGTTCGCGCTTTTAACTTGTCATACATTCATAAGCTCCACTCGTCTAATTCGTGCATTTGTAGGTCTACGTTGCACATGACCAAACCACTATTGGTGACTTTCTCGCATCTTCTTTACTATAGGGGTTATCTCTACTTTAGCACGAACATCCTCATTTATTGCACATTCAACGATGCATGTGTATCTTTGCTACACTTATCTTTTATGATTGAAGTCCCTCTATAGCCCAGCATTCACATCGATAAATATAAGATATATTTGAAAAAGCTACGGAAGTGCGGATAATTCGATGGATAACCAATTAACACCAATTACCGATATAATCAACTGTGACACCTCAAAATACACCCCTAAAGTTTCGACAATGTATCCCACTTCTGGGTAAGGTATTACTGACGGGTACCCAAAAAGAGAGTACATAAGGCCTTTTATAAGGAGCCACACTATCAGAATATACAGCACAAGAATCAAATCTTGCTACAATTCATCCATAACATAACATTATCCATAATACAACCTTAAAAGGAAATACAAACTTGGATATTTAACAACAGTGAGTAGCTTGGTTGTGTTTAGATACAAACACCAAATCTAACAAACGGCTACCCACCTTACAAAAAGATTACAAGTTTAGTGCCATATAAAAAGCAAAGAGGACAAGTTAATTACAGCAAAAGGAAGCCTCTATGATGCTCTAGTAGTTTGCGAACTCCTGGAAATAAGTGTCATTGATTGGTGGTTCAGCTTTGTCCTCCAGTGCATGCTCTGCGACACTTGGGTGTGTAGGGGAAACTCAGGGGTCAGACCCGACAAGAAATAGAATCGCACACGTGATGAAGTATAGTAATGTCGAAATATGACAATAAAAGTTCTTTGATTAAAAGCAAAAGAGACTCTAACATGCATGTAAATTAAGAATACCTATCATATAGTTATGTAATTAGAAGCACACGATAAAACATTATGACTTATTATTAATGCCATAAGTTTTGGAATTGATTGATGGATGGATCCCATGTGTTCTAGGAGTGTACCATGCATACCCGGTACTACGGCTACGAATGTTGGTCTCCCTTGAACCAGTCGCACCGCTAAGTGCTAGTTATCCCGTGCATACCCAGGATTACTGCTCCAGATGTTGGTCTCTCTTGAACAAACCGCACTGCTAAGTGCTAATTTTATCCCATGCATACCCGGGTTATGACCACAGACGTTCATCTCTCTTGAACCAACTACACAGCTAAGTACTAGTATTATTTGGAAATAGACAACAACACGGGGCCGATGCGGTTGCACAACCTGACGCCCACAATATGTGGTTCATCCCATCATTTAGTTCCCCCATGCCCCATTATTTTATTAATGCATTTGTTCAAGAATAAAGTCATGTCAAGTTAAAGGCAGTATCATACAAGGTCAGTATCACGGTAGCATATCATACAAGTTGAGTCAGATAACCACAATAATATAAAAATTATGCAATTAAAATTGTGATTGAGTTCATATATGAGGGTCGTGGTTGGCCGGAGTTCGTAAGGGGGGATGGTAAACTACAAGGGATCAATAACTTCATTGTTATTTAGCCATCTCGTAACTGTTGAGACTTTAAATGCTTTTATCTTTTTTTATTAGAATTAGGAAGAAAGTATAAATGGGATTTGTAGACGACTGAGTTCTCTTCCCAACGTGTCATAGATGGACATAATCGGTGTTCGGAATCAGAAGATATCATGGGTTTATCGAATATGATACAAGACCCCTGCTGCTTTGCAGCAACTTCATCTTCAAGCTCAGATTTGATTAGTACAGAGCAGGAATTAGGAAAGCATCTAGTTAGAAAATTTGTAGATCATTAAATTTTCTTTCCAAACGAATCCAAGATCAGTCGAAGCTGTAGATAAAAAGTTATGTGCGTTTTAGTGAGACTGTACCAAGCTCTCAACTAGCAGCGCTCTATAGTTTTGGCAGAGTTTAAACATGTTCTGGCGAAGTTAAACATGTCCTGGCGGGGTTAAAGATATTTTGGTGGAGTTCAACATGTTCTGGTGGAGCTAATTGCCCGGCGGAGCTAAGCTCTGCACGCAAGATCGACTTTGAGAGCCGTTTTAGTGGGGTTTGAGACGGAATTAGCGGACATGTTACATGAAAATTGAAGAGAATTGAATTTTATTTCCGATGAGACCAAAATCAGATCATTTGAAGTTCTAGATCAAAAGTTATGATCAAAAAGACCGAAGATGTGTACATATGGCAGCAAATCTGCTTTTGCACCAGTACTGACTTCTACCCCGATTTCGAAGGGGTTAGAGGCAGCGTTACTAGACAAGTAATATATGAAATTGTAGGTAATTGAATTATCTTTCTAATGAGATTAAAATCAACTCATTTGGAACTCTATGGCAAAAGATATTATAGAAGAACCGCAGGGGTATATAAGTATGCACTGGACAGCAATGCAACAAATTGATTTGTATTTGGATTTCGACTGAGCTCGAGTTAAAATTGATGAGGGTGATATAAAAGAAAGTTGTAGAGAATCGAGTTCTAAAATAAATAAAAGAAGAATGGACTCATTTGGAGTGGTAAATAAAAAAATATGTCTATTTTACCGAGATCAGCCGAGCTAATGGCTAGATCTCTTCTTCAGGATAAATAACTTGGAGATTGGGAGACCCGAGAAATAACTCGGAGATTGGGAGACCCGAGAATTGTTTTTCTTGCAGGAGAAACTTAAAGGAAGAGTTTCTTAATAAAAGTCACATTTTCATATAATCACATTTCTTATACAATTAAATGATGATGCCTAACTAGAGAAATAGGTAAGATATGTGATTTGTTGCTAAAAGGAGAGAAGCGTGATTACTTGCCTGGTTGAAGAGTGAGTTCTAGGCTTCTTTTGATCCAGCTAGATCCAAAATTTAGCTTTATTGCAAAAGTGAAGTGAAGAAGAGAAGATGAAGGGTGGAGAGGGGAGGATGGAGAAAAGTATTGGATGTGGGAAGTTTGAGGTGGTGCAAGAGGGTTAGGGTTAGGGTTAGGAGTGGTGTGCATGAGTTGCATTTAATGCAACATGGCTTGGGAGTGCTTCCCAGCCACTCCTTATAAAATTGCAATTTTGCCATTCTGAAAATAAGTTAGGAAAATAACTAGCTCAAAATTAATTAGATTCTTGCGATGAAATAAGGTAAGCCTAGAAAGTGAAGCTTGGGGGATGGTCACCGTTAGGGTCGTTACATTCTACCAACCTGCAAAAAGAATTTCGTTCTCGAAATTCAGAGAATGATGAGTTTGTAGGATAATGATTATGTTATGTATGAATGTACTAAATATGAATATGAATGAAGATAGATACCAAAATGTGTTATTGAAACAAGTCAGGATATTTCTCCCTAATTGCTTCCTCCAGTTCTCATGTGGCTTCCTTAGGTGAATTTCTATTCCATGATACTAAAACAAAGGGGATTGGGCGATTCCTCAATTTCCCTTCTTGTCGATCTAAATACCTACTGGCTTCTCTTCATAGGATAGATTTTTCCCTAACTCCACTTCAATCAGATCGAAGACATGACTTTCATCACCAACATACCTTCTCAATTGAGAAACATGAAACATATTATGAACCCCTTCTAATGTTGGTGGTAGAGCAAGTCCCACTCTTTCAATTACATCGAAGGGAGCAATGTACTGAGGATTAAGTTTTCCTTTCTTCCCAAATCTGATCACTCCATGGTTAGGTGACACTATGAGAAAGACATGATCTTTAACTTGAAATTCTAGTAGTCTGCAATGTATATTTGTCCACTTCGTCTGCCTACCCTGAGCTGCTCTAAGGCGATCTAGTACAACTTTAACCTTCTCCACTGTCTGTGCAACCATCTCGGGCTTGGCAAATGCCTTCTCTCCCACATCATCCCAACAAAGGGGCGACCTGCACTTTCTTCCATAAAGGGCTTCATATGGCGACATTCCAATGCTAGCTTGTTAACTATTGTTGTAGGCGAACTCCACCAAATACAAATTATCTTCCCATGAACCTTTAAAGTCCATAACACACGCCCTCAACATGTCTTCAAGAATCTGGATCATTCTCTATGACTGACCATTTGTTTGTGGGTGAAAGGTTGATGACAGACTCAATACAGTGCCCAAAAACTCTTGTAGGCTATCCAATATTGTGATCTGAACCTGGTGTCTCGATATGATACAATCTCAGTCGGACTCCATGTAGCTGCACTACTTCTTGCATGTACCTCTTAACTAGTACCTCTGTCAACTGACCTACTCAGAAGGGGATAAAATGAGCAAACTTCGTTAGTCGGTTTACGATCACCCATATTGCATTACTCCCTTTTGGACTTCAAAAAAATCCTGTCACAAAATCCATCGTCACCTTCTCCCACTTCCATTGGGGAATAGGCAATGGTTGAAGTAGTCCTGCTTTCCTCTGGTGTTCTACCTTAATCTGCTGACAAGCAAGACATCTGGAAACATATCGAGCTATACTCTGCTTCATCCCTGGCCACCAGAAGTGTTGTCTCAAATCTCTGTATATTTTTGTGCCCCCTAGGTGAATTGAGTATTTTAAACTGTCTTGGATAAGAGATCCTCCTTAATTTCGTCATGTGGTACACAGTCTACCTCTATAGTGAAGTGACCCATCTGGGTGAACGGATACTCATGTCTCTCTTCCAGCCTCTATCTTATCTCTTAACTTCTGCAGTTTTGGATCACCAGCCTGCGATTCCTTAATTATGTCGGTTAGTGGTGATTGAAATTGCAGATTCATTAGTTGTGAAATGACTCTGAGAAGCACCATCTCCAGCTTCAAAGTTTCCATATCCTTCAGTATCTCCTTCTGCGATGTCAGGGGCATCGTCATTGGCTTCCTACTTAGAGCATCTGGTATCACGTTCACCTTACCTGGATAATACAGGATGTCCAAATTGTAGTCAGCCACTACCTCTAGCCACCTTCGTTGTCTCATGTTAAACCCCTTTTATGAAGATATACTTCAAACTCTTGTGATCTGTGTATACTTCCACCTTCTGTCCCAAAAGACAGTGCCTCTAAATCTTTAGAGCAAAGATCATTGCCGTTGGCTCCAAGTCGTGAGTGGGATAGTTCTTCTCATGTGGCCTTAGTTGTCTTGAGGCAAATGCTATCACTTGATCATGCTAGGTCAGTACACAACCCAGCCCTTGGCCGGAGGCATCACTATAAATTTTCATGCCACCTGAGCTATTAGGTATAATCAATACTGGTGTAGTAGTCAGTCTATGCCTCAATTCTTCGAAGGCTTCATTATAATCCTCTGTCCACTCGTACTCCATTCCCTTCCTAGTTAGCTTCGTTAGTGGCTCTGCAATCTTAGAGAAGTTCTGCACGAACCATTTGTAGTATCCTGCCATCCCGAGAAAACTACGAATCTGAGTAACCGATTTTTGCATTGGCCAGTCCAGTACCACTTCTACCTTCTTAGAATTAACTGAGATTCTCCCTCAGACACTATGTGACCCAAGAAGGTTCTCCAACCAGAATTCACACTTACTAAGTTTTCCATATAATTTCTCCTGTCTTAATGTCTGCAATACTGTCCTCATGTGCTCAAATGTTTTTTCTGACTCTTGGAGTACACCAATATGCTATCAATGAATACCACTACAAACTCGTCCAAGTACTGAGAAAATACTTGCTTCATTAGACTCATGAATACGGCAAGTGCATTAGTCACTCCAAACGGCATCACTAGGAATTCGTGATGGCCGTATCGAGTCCTAAAGGCAGTCTTCGGAATATCCTCAGTGCTCACTCCAACTTGATGATACCCTCAACGAAGATCTATCTTAGAGAAGACTTTGGCTCCGCCTAGTTGATCAAACAAGTCATCTATCCTTAGTAATGGGTACTTGTTCTTGATAGTGACTCTGTTTAGCTCCATGTAGCCTATGCACAGCCTCTTGCCACCATCCTTCTTATTCGTTAGTAATACTGGAGCTCTCCATGGCGAAACACTAGGTCTGATAAGGCTTTTGCTCGTCAGCTTGTTAATCTGCTTGTTTACTTCATCTAAATCTGGCATTACCATTCAATATGGTGCCTTAGAAATTGAGGTTGTACCCGGTATAAGTTCAATGGAAAATTCTCCAACTCTTTTTGGGGGTAGTTCGTATTCCTCTGAAAAGACATCTACAAACTCTAAGACTACCAGAATGGATCTCTCAACGATCTCCATAGTAGTAAGGACTCCCTCAGTGGCCTTAGCCTTGTACTTTGTGGGCTCTAGAGGTTTGCTCCCTCCGATGGACTCAAATTATGGATGATTGAAATCCTGAATACCACAGATCTTTTTCGACAGTCAATTATGGCGTGAAGGTGCTTAACCAATCCATCCCAAGTATTACGTCAAAACCACTATTTTCTATTCCTAGTAGATTTGCGTAAAACTCTCTGCAACATATTACTATTGGACATAACTTGCAGTCTTTATTGGATATTATCATCCCATTTCTCGTGCTAATATTCCACCCAGAAGTTAGTGTTTCGTAGGGTATGGAGTGCATAGTTATGAATGTTGATGATGCAAAACAATGAGGTGCACCAGAGTCAAACAACATGTATGCAGGCTTAAATCCAACTAAAACTGTATATGTCACCACATCACCTGAGACTTGTGCTTCCTCAGTGGTTAAATTGTAAGCCCTTCTTTGTCCACGGGTTGGGGCTCCTCGGCCTTAAGCTCTGTTAAGGGCCTGTTGCTGAGGCATTAGTGGCCTTCCTTGGTTTGGTTTTGTGGGTCTTGGAGGTTATTGGCGTTGCTGTTGATGTTGTGGTGGTCCATTATTCCTCTGCTGGGGTGATTGATATTGCCTCTGAGGTGGTTGTGCTGGCCTTGAGCCTGTAGCACCTTCAAATTGCCTTCTTCTGGGGCACTCTCCCAGTTGGTGGCCTGTTGCTCCACAAATGAGGCATAGTCCCAGAGCCCTCTTGCAAGTTTGCTGAGTGTGACTAAAAATCTGGCAGAATTTGCAAACAAGGGGTGGGCTCAATCTAGGGAGGGTCACCTGGCGCTATACTGCGAATGCGAATGTCCTGTTGCTTGATGGCCTTGATACTTGATCAAAGGGGCGCTTCTGGGTTTGGGTTTGTTCCTCTTTCTTTTCCTCAACAACTTGTTCTATTCGTCGGGCTGCTTCCAGCACCTCAGGGTAAGTCCCTATATTTGCGATAGCCATATGTTGTATTTTCAACCTTAACCCTCGCTGGAGCCTTCTAGCTCTATTCCTTTCCTCAGTGACCATGTGAGGGGCAAACTGAATGAGCTTCAAAAACTCGGCTGCGTAACCATCTATATTTTGGTTCCCTTGGTTCAGTTCTATGAATTTCCGCTCCATCTCTTCCTGAGCGGTGGCAGAAAAGAATAGAGTGAAGAACCCTTCAGAGAAAACATCCCAAAGTATTGGTCTTACCAGCCTTGCTTCCTCTGTCTGCCACTACGTTCTAATCACATTGGTGAGCTGTATCTTAACAACTCTCATCTAGTTCTCTGGAGGTATGCGAGCGATCTTCAAAAGATTTTCCATATCCACCATCCACTGTTCTGCCTCCAATGGAGTCTCAACTCCGAAGAAGGTTGAGGGCTGGAGTCTCCTAAAGTTGGCAATACCGCTCGCCTTCTCTTGTGTTGGGGATGCTGTAACTATTTCAGGCACTGCAACAATAGTTTCTTACGCTGACTCCATCCCAACTCGTAGCAGAGCTGTCTGTTCCATTGTTCTCTTTATAACTCCACCAGGGCTTGGAGCAACACTTGCATTCCATTGCTATTGCCACTTCCACTGGCAATACCACTCCCGCTACCCTCGTCTTCCCTGTTGGTCCTAACGGGGCGATGTCCAGCCAATTCTCTAAAGTTTGGTACTTGCGACGACCACCAACCATTGTTCTGAAAAGGAACATGAATGGTATTGGGACGGGATCCAAGGAATGGAATGAGGAGGCAAGGAAAGGTTGTTATATAATTTGTACATGGATGTAGCAGATTCCCAAAAATTATCTAAATCACTTAGAATACTCCATGGGAAACTTGAGCTCTGATACTACTCTGTAACGCCCCAAAGTACATCCCAAAAGTTTCGACGATATATCCCACTTCTGGGTAAGGTATCACTGGCGGGTATCCAAAAAGAGGGTACATGAAGTTTTTTATAAGGAACCATACTATCAGAATACATAGCAGAAGGATCAAATCTTGCTACAATTCATCCATAACATAACATTGTCCATAATACAACCTTAAAAGAAAATACAGATTTGGATATTTAACAAAATAAGTAGCTTGGTGGGGTTTAGATACAAACACCCAATCTAACAAAAGGCTACTCACCTTACAAAATGATTACAAGTTTAGTGCTGTATAAAAAGCAGAGAGATAACAAGTTAATTACAGCAAAAGGAAGTCTCTACGACACTTTAGTAGTTTGCAAATTCCTGGAAATAAGTGTCATTGACTGGTGGATCAGCTTCGTCCTCCGCTGCACGCTCTGTGACTCCTGGGTGTGTCGGGAAAGCCCAGGGGTCAGATCCAGCAAGAAATAGAATTGCGCACGTGATGAAGTATAGCAATGTCAAAATATGACAATAAAAGTTCTTTGATTGAAAGCAAAGAAGATGCTAACATGCATGTAAATCAAGAATACCCTTCATATAGTTATGTAATTAGAAGCATGCGATAAGACAATATGACATTATTAATACCATTAGTTTTGAGAATTGACTGATGGATGGATTTCACGTGTTCTAGAAGTGTGCCGTGCATATAAGGTACAACGGCCACAGACGCTGGTCTCCCTTGAACCAGCCACACCGCTAAATATTAGTTATCTCATGCATACCTAGGATCACTGTCATAAACGTTGGTCTCCTTTGAACAAACCACACTGCTAAGTGCTAATTCTATCTCGTGCATATCTGTGATCACGGCCATAGACGTTGGTTTTCCTTGAACCAACCACACCGCTAAGTGCTAGTACTATCCGGAAATAGACATCGACAACATATAGCCGATGCGGTTGTACAAGCTGACTCCCACAGTACATGGTTCATCCCATCATTCAGTTTCCCTTATCCCATTATTTTATTAATGTACTTGTTCAAGAATAAAACCAAGTCAAGTTAAAGGCAGTATCATACAAGATCAGTATCACGGTAGCATATCATACAAGTTGAGTCATATAACCAAAATAATATGAAAATTATGCAAATAAAATGGAGATGAAGTTCATATATAAGGGCCGCAGTTGGGCGGAGTTCATAAGAGGGGATGGTGAACTACAAGGGGGTCAACAACTTCATTGTTGTTTAGCCATCTCGCAGGTACTGAGATGATTTTTATTTTTTTAGTTAGAATTAGGAAGAAAGTATAAATGGGAGTTGTAGAGGACTGAGCTCTCTTCCCAACGAGTCATAGATGGACATAATCAATGTTCGGAATCAAAATATATCATGGGTTTATTGAACATGATACAAGACCTCTGCTGATGTGCGGCAACTTCATCTTCAAGCTAAGGAATTGACCTGCCTATCAACGAAACATCTCAAAGGGCTCGCTTCGCCGCGCCAACAATGGTATGTGTCGACGATGCATGGTATGCCAAGGCACAAACCATTTACCAGATTCAGATTGAAAATATTTTGTCAACACTTGTGATGACTAATTGTTGCAAACTGTAAGAGTTGAGCAAATTCCCTAATATCTATTTCGTATCGGGAATGTTTATATAGATCTCTGACTGTGCGGAACTTCTTCTCCGTTTGATATAGATCTTGCACGGAGTCAAAGTTCTGTACAAATGAGTGGTCGTGTTAGAATTCTCCATCCAACTGGATACTTTGATTGCTTTATGACATTTATATAATGAGATGGTTTGACTTTAATGTCATAATCATACGTTTTTTACGAATTTGACGTTTCATCATTCAACCCTCCAAACGTTTTTGACTAACGCTTGTCCCTCGAAAGTTGCTCAGCACGTTTCTGGCTTCGAGCTTCGGCCAAGTAGTGATCCGGAACCCTGGGGTTCTCAAGGGCGTAATGGAAGTCTAAGTATGTGATGAAGTCAGTCTCAAAAGAAAGAGTTTGGTATGGAGGACAGGAATTAGAAAGGCAACTAGTTAGAGAATTTGTAGGTCATTGAATCCTCTTTCCAACGAATCAAGATCAGCTCAATCGGAACTGTAGATCAAAAGTTATGAGCATTTTAGTGAGACTGTACCATACTAAAGTTATGAGCATTTTAGTGAGACTGTACCATACTCTCAACTAGCAGCGCCCCATAGTTCTGACGGAGTTAAATATGTTCTGGCTGAGTTAGACATGTTCTAGCAAGGTTAAACATGTTCTGGGGGGTTTAAGATGTTCTGGCAGAGTTAAACATGTTCTGGTGGAGTTAAGCATATTCTGGCAGAGCTAACTGCCCGACGGAGCTAAGCTCTATGCGCAAGATCGACTTTGAAAGCGTTTTTAGTGGGGTTAGAGATAGAATTAGGGGTCATGTATATAAAGATTGGAGAGAATTGAATTATATTTCCAATGAGACCAAAATGAGATCATTTGGAGTTATAGAATAAAAGTTTTGATAAAAAACCAAAAATGTGTACATATGACAGTAGATATGCATTTGCACAAGTACTGACTTACCTGATTTCTAAGGGGTTAGAGGCAGTGTTAGGAGACAAACAATATATAAAATTTTAGATAATTGAATTATCTTTCCAATGAGATTAAAATCAACTCATTTGGAGCTCTAGGGAAAAAGATATGATAGAAAAACCGCAGGGGTATACAAGTAAGCACAGAGCAGCAATGCAACAAATTGATTTCTATTTGGATTTCGACTAAACTAGAGTTAAAATTGATGGGGGTGATATAAAGGAAAGTTGTAGAGAATCAAGTTCTAAAATAAATAAAAGAAGAATGGACTCATTTGGAGTGTGAGGCAAAAATTATGTCCATTATACCGAGATCAGCCGAGCTAATGACTAGATCTCTTCTTAAGGATAAATAACTCGGAGATTGGGAGATCCAAGAATTATTTTTCTTGCAGGAGAAACTTAATGGAAGAGTTTCTTAATAAAAATCACATTTTCATATACTCGCATTTCTTATACAATTAAATGGTGATGCCTAACTAGAGAAAGAGGTAAGATATGTGATTTCTTGCTAAAAGGAGAGAAGTGTGATTTCTTGCTTGGTTGAAGAGTGAGGCCCAGGCTTCTTTTGATCCAGTTAGACCCAAAGTTTAGTTTTGTTATAAGAGTGAAGTGAAGAAGAGGAGATGAGGAAGAAGGATGGAGAAGGATGGAGAAAAGTATTGGATGTGGGAAGTTTGAGGTGGTGCGAGAGGATGATGGGTAGGAGTGGTGTGCATGAGTTGCATTTAATGCAACATGACTTGGCAGTACTTCCCAACCACTCCTCATGAAGTTGTAATTTTGCCATTTTACAAATAAGCTAGGGGAATAACTAGCTCTAAATCAATTAAATTATTGTGATAAAATAAGGTAAGCCTAGACAGTGAAGCTTGGTGGATGGTCATCATCAGGGTCATTACATTATACTCACCTACGAAAAGAATTTTGTCCTCAAAATTCAGAGGAGGAAGAGTTTGAAGGAAAAACCACAGAAAAAATTGCATTATGATATTATGTCAATTACAAAATTTTGACTAACCACTACTAGATTGCCATGACTACACAATAGTCTAAAATCTAACTCCTCTACTAGACAACTACAGACAGAGTTTTATGCTTAAACTATTTCAAACCCTAATAATGATTCACGACGCACAATTACAGATCTACAAATTGAGAAAATTGTGAAATTACAAACAAGTACAATTTTACCATATAAGTTGATCTTGTCTATAAAATAGAGATTTTGATTGGCATTGATCTCCACAAATCACGACCAGTAATAGATGAAGAAAATATTTTTTTTTTCCTTCAATCTCCAAGTCTCCCATAATTCTCTACAAAAGTTCTTTCAAATGTTCAGTCAATGGAGTATATAGGTGATTATCTCCTTTCCAAATAAACTTCATCTATTTCTTTTACTTCTATCCATCCAACATTAATATGATGGTTCAAATAACAATTTGAAACCAATCCGAACACCAAAATCCCATCAAAAAATCGATCTAAAAAATTGAAATTCGTTGTTGTAGGCCTAAGCCATCAGTGGGGTCACTAGTTGCTTTACCGATGGTTAGGCTCGGGTTGGCTCAACTTATTGAGCTAATGGTGTCTGTAGTGATGGCTAAGCTATGACTGGCTTAGTTTATAAGCCATCGGTGGGCTTACTGGTAGGGACACCGGTAGCCTGGGTTTTCCTAGCCACCAGTTTCTTCAGTGTTTCACTGATACGATGCTAACTTCTTCATCCGACTTTCATTATGGTTGAGTTTGGTATCGTTACGAAAATTATTCCGAGCTCCGCACTTTTTTAGTTGCCACCGTCATGAGATTCACGTTGTAGATTTTTCAAATCAATCGTATCAGTCGTATTGGTTTTTATCTAACTTGATTTTCAGTTTCACTCAATTGCTTGGCCTTTGTCTTTATGATTTTTGACACAATTTGCCATATATATATAATCAAAAATCCTTACAACATTTAAGATTAAAAAATCATCTAAATTATAGTAACTAGTATTAGAATATCTCACCAATTTAGGATATTTTTCTAAATTAGGATATTTGACAAATTCTCTAATTTATTAGCATATCTCAAGATATCTTCCTAAATTAGTATATTTATCAAATATCTCTAATTAGACTGATTATGCTGATTGAGAATTATATGTAATTATAATCAAATTATATATTTTTTTTGTATTTACCTTTTATGTATGTCTCCATCTATAAAAATATGACCATTGTACTGTTTTATTTACACTTCAGAATACAAAGTTATTCTCTACTTTTTCAGGTCATAGTTTTATCATGGTATCAAAGTCAGGCTGAGATCCAACTTCTTTTTATTTTGAGGTCTTTGACCCGCACCTTGACCCGATATTTGACTCGCGCCTCAATCCCGTCTATGACTCGCGCCTTGATCAGTCGACCCGCGCAGAAGACTCGTCGTATTCATTCTACTGATTTCGTCATGGCCATTACAACTCTTAACTCTTTCACCAAAGTTCTCTCAAATCTCTCAGGGATCAAGCAATGGCATCTTTTGCTCTTGCAACTGTGATGGCGTTGGCATTGTTCGTTAGCGCTAGCATTGCCTCCACTGCAGACATAGCCCTTGCTCTGTCCCCCTGCGAGTTATCTGCCGCCTCGCCGTTGCCAGCTACAACTCCTAGGCCTGTGGTTGCTCTTGTTTCGTCGTTGCTGTCATCTTGAAAGGGTCGCCTTTGCTTGATCCTTGTGAGAGAATAACTTTGCGTTTTCTCCTCGAGGCCCGGTGACTCCACCTGCTGTTCCGTCGTTGAAATCTAATGTGTCATTTTTGGCTTCTACTCTGTCATCACTGCCATCTTCAAAGGTATCGCCTTTGATGTCTCTGTCTCATATCCCAGTGACTCCACTGACTCCACCTGTTTCTCCATCGCCGAAATCTAGTGTGTCATTTTCAGTTCCTACTCCGTCGTCACCGCCGACTTCAAAGGTATCGCTTTGACGTTTCTGTTTTGTGTTCAAGTGACTCCACTTGCTGCTCTATCTCCGAAATCTAGTGTCATTTTCGGCTCCTGCTCCGTCATTACCGTCATCTTCAAAGATTTAGCCTTTGCTATCTTTGTCTCCTCCTCTGGTGACTCCGTTTGTTGCTTAATCGCCGCCTTATGTGCCGAAGATCCCATCTGCTGCTCCCCCACAAAAATTTGATGCAACGTCTCTAACTCCACCGCCTTCGTCTTCTGTGTTGCTACCCTCGGCAGGGCTGGCTGTGTTGCCTAACAGTGCCAAGGACGTCGGCTCTGCTGCTGGCGACGTCGCTCTCCCTGTTCTCTCGCAGTTTGCAGCCGTCGCGGGATTGTTGCTCAATCCTTAGCTTTTTTAGATGCTCCTCCTGTCATCCATTACATCTGATCACCCTGATTGTCCACTGGTTTTCTCTTTTTATCAAGGCCGATCCATCTGGTCGTCATCATGATCTCATTTCCAAACTCAAATTGGTGTCTTTCAAATCATCTTGAGTTTGAGGGGGATATTATAATATCTCACTAATTTATGATATTTTTCTAAATTAGGATATTTGACAAATTCTCAAATTTATTAACATATCTCAAGATATCTTTTTAAATTAGTATATTTGTCAAATATCTCTAATTAGGCTGATTATGCTGATTGAGGATTATATGTAATTATGATCAAATTATATATTTTCTTATTTTTATCTTTTATGTAGGCCTTCTTCACCGATAAAAAAATGACCATTATACCGTTTTATTAACACGTCAAAATACAAAGTTATTCTCTACTTTCTCAGTTTATAGTTTTATCAACTAGCAATCGAACAGATTGATATGAATATAAAGTACAAATTTCCTCTATTTTTGCATATAATAAAAGGGGTATTTACTGGTTTGTCCCTCAAATCTTTATATATTATGATTTAGTCCTCCAAATCTTCATATTTAGGATTTAGTCCCCCAAATCTCCTAAGTTACTACAATTTAGTCTCCCTCCCTAATTTCTTTTAAGTTTTGATCTGATATTACCATTTTACCACTCCTTATTCATTCTTTTTCTTCTCCTCTCTTCTCCTTCTCTCTTCTCCTCCTCTCTCCTCCTCTCTTCTCCTTTTCTTCATTATTCCTCCTCTTTCTTCCTTCTCTCTTCCTCCTCTTTTCTTCATTGGGAAAAGAGAAGAGGAAGAGAGAAGAAGAAAAGAGGAGGAATAATGAAGAAAAGGAGAAGAGATGAGGATAAGAGAGGAGGAAGAGAAAGAATGAATAAGGAGGGGTAAAATGGTAATATCAGGTCAAAAATTAAAGGAAGTTAGGGAGGAGGACTAAATTATAGTAACTTAGAAGATTTGGGGGGACTAAATCCTAAATATGAAGATTTGGGAGACTAAATCATAATATATAAAGATTTGAGGGACAAACCAGTACATACCCCGTAATAAAATTAACTTGCTCCTACGAAGAATGAACTCAATTGATACTTTGTACAATTTGATTTAAGTTCCAGAATCTATCCAAACCTAGTAAAAAAGGAATAATTTAATCCAAAACTATATCTGATTGCCATATTAGAATTTAGGGAAACACTTTGTTTTAACTTCCATGAGTGTTTCATCTTAAGTAGGCTGAACATGTTCACCTGTACATATAATTGCCAAACTGCAATCGGTTGTATTTCAGTTCCAGGTCCTACTACTGGTGCAACAATAAGAATTACGGGTGTAATGCGAGGAAGAAGGTCCAGCAACTCGATGGAGATCCTCCTACTTTTGAAGTCTCCTACGTTGGCGATCACATTCCCACCTGCCAGCCATCCACGAAAGCTACAATCTCAGAGGCAGCACAACTGGATCATATTCAATCGCAACCTGAAGTGGTTGAAGCCTCCTGTGACGATGACACTAACGCCTGCCAGCCATCTTCAAAAGCTACAATTTCGGAAGCAGCACAACTGGATCATATTCAACCGCAACCTGAAGTGACTGAGGGCAATTGACAGAACTCGAAGGTCCAATATATTACGTGCTTGCGCTGAGTATGTTGGGAGAATTTGCTATCTCTAGAGTAAATGAGGAGGATTCACTATAAGAAGCAGAAGAAGCATGCAGTTTAGGTGGACGAGAACATCAGATACCCACGTAGGTACCTGTGCAACCAACAGAACTTGCTGTATAATTACATCACTCGTAATCCAATCATGTTTTTATGATCTCTCTACAATTAGTTCTGGTTATTATTTTCGGTCAGATATTTGTGATGGTGATTAAAGTTGTAACACTGAATCTTGTATAAGATGTTTAACGGAGTAACTTATATAGCTAATCTATTGTATTGCCCACCTTTTTTTAAGCATAAACACGAACGGAGACTAACTCTTCAGATTTATACAGTTATTAGTGTACTTTAGATCGGCAAACAATAGACATGCAAGAACTTGATTGTGTTGTGATACTTAAAAGAGAGCAATAGACTCGGTGGAGAGGATGGATTGGCCCTGGCATGTGTTACCTGTGCAGCTCGGCGGAGGAGTCCAGCGATCACCTCTTCTTTAATTGTGCTTTTGCTAAAAGCTTGTGGACATCCTTCTCGGGCCATGGAAAACCTCTTAGAGAGGACGCGGTGTTTAGAGCCGCCTCCGATATTAGGGAATGGAGTCCCGCTGCTCCCAGGTTGGTTCTTTTCTTTTATTTTTTTGCAAATCCGAGGTTGGTTCTTTATAGAATTACATGGGTTGACAATTATTTGGCATATTCGGTTAGAAAGAAACAGTCAAGTTTTCGATAATGTTTCAAATCTTTATTCTAGCTATTTCATAAGAATTGAGTTGCTGACACCATTAGCTCATAGACTACGGGCGCAGTGACTCAGGAGGAGGAGCTTCAGGCTAGACTGTAATCAGGGCATCGGGAGGAGGAGCTTCGGGCTAGACTGCGATCGGGGCATTGCCATTCGAGTTGTCAAAACATAACGGACATAGTAACGACTAGTATCAAATTGAACCGGACTAAGGAAACAATTAAGGGGATCACTCACTGCTGCACTGAGTGTCATCACTGGATGCGACGATCATCATTAATAGTAGTGATTGTTGTCTGCCTATCAAAATGCGGGCGGATGCATGGATCCGCAGGATCTTTCTCTCTCCATTTGGATGAGTACCTGACCAAAAGATAATATCAAGATGAGCAAAGAGGTGTGCTGAGCTCATGGCAAGCGAAGGCTTCTTTTTGGTGTTTAAGATTGTATGATAAAAAAACTTCTCTCATCAGCTTGTTAATCTTGTGATGAGGGATGTTTTTTTTTTTTTTTTGAAAATAAACGGTGGGCTAGCACCCCCGCATTCCATTAAAAGGATTTTAATAGAACATACAAATAAGTATACTACAATAAGAACAAATACAAGACTCAACCCAAATAGAGAGTGAGTGAAAACATAACGTAGTGTCTACTACATAACAATAGATCAGCCCATAACTAAAATGGTAAACGCAAACGGCGGGCGATCACTTGTTCCTACTCCATCTCCTCCTGGTCCACTGAATTCACACGAGCTCCTCCTCCTTACCATCTCCTGCGTTTGTATTATCTTGGGGGAGCCTTAAGTTTACCACGGCATTGACGTCGGGCGGAGTGATATTCAAAGACATCTCTGGTCCTTTAAAAGCTGCTAACCACAATAAAATATCATTAGAAATACAATAAATATAGTGGTCCAAATTATGAGCCTTATTAGTAAATATTCTTTTATTTCTCTCCAATTATAGGTTCCAAACTATAGCAGTTATGACGGTCCTATGTTCATAGTGAGCTCTGCCTCTAGACGAAAAGTTCGTCCATACTGACGAAAAGGTACCTCCCCTTATTTGGATGTTATGCCGACAAGCAACTTCCACCCAGATCCTCCTAGAGTATGGGCATGCTAACATTAAATGCTGGCTATTTCGCTGGCTGATCCGCACAGCACACATTTACTAGGGCTCTGCCAAACTTTACACTGTAGATTGTCCTATATCAGGATTGCTTTCTAATCCAATAGCCAAAGGAACATTTTTATTTTTAGAGGGCATTTTACATTCCAAATGTTGGATGCATGAGTGGATCTAATCCCCCCATCGTTGAGTAGGCCATACAACGATCTAACCGAAAAAACTCTGGACTTATCCCATCTCCATACCGAAAAAACAAGGAGATGATTGAATTGCTGATCTCTGACGAAGGTTCGTCCGAAGATAATATCTCTGTCATTCCGCTGTGTGGCATGGGAGGTGTGGGCAAGACTAGTCTCGCTCAGCGCGTGTATAGCGACGAAAGTGTGAAGTCTCACTTCCATCTAAGAATATGGATCAGCATCACTCAGGCCTTGGATGCAGAAAAAGTAACGAAATCCATCAGAGAGGCACTTGAATTGGATACTTGTTGCCCGTCTGAATTCGATATGCTGCAACGAGATGTGAGGAGCGAGTTGAAAGAGAGGAGATTCTTGCTAGTTGTCGATGATCTGTGGAATGATGGAGGCTGGGAGAGGCACTGGGAAGCAATCCTAAGCCCTTTAAAAGTCGGCGCCAAGAGGAGCAAAGTTATTGTGACTACTAGGGACTTGAGAGTCGCTAAACTAATTGGAACGGTGCAGTTTAGACATCTAAACTGGTTGCATGATGATGACTGCTTGCGGATCTTCCATCAGCATGCTTTTGGCGGTGCATGTCCTTGTGCGGATCCCAACTTGGCGAGACTTGGCAAAGAGATCAATCAGAGGTGCGGAGGCTTGCTACTGACCGCCAAGGTACTCGGATGCCTCTTGAAGAATGAACTGAATGAGGAGCACTGGGAAAATGTATTGAAAGATCTCTGGCATTGCGAAGAACACGGAAAGGATGTACTGCAGGATCTCAGGCCCAGCTACGATCATCTCCCGATGCAACTGAAGCGCTGCTTTCTCTACTGTTCCTTGTTTCCGAAAGGTTACAAGTTAAAGAAAGAACAACTGTCCAAGCTGTGGATGGCACAGGGATTTCTGGAAACCGATGGGAGTTCGAAACTCGAAGAGAGTGGTAGCAAGTATTTTGATGAGCTGGTGGAGAGGTCATTCTTTCAGCCTTTTGGCCTCAGTGAGCATGTGATGCACGATTTACTCGATGAGCTAGCACAGTCTATCGATGCCCTTCAATGCAAAAGAACGGAGCATGCTGTGCGACCTGAAACACCCAAAGGAACTCGGCATTCTTCTTTAGTCCTGGATGAGAGCCACTCGGAAAAGGGTATACAGTTTGAGGTCGCTGATGCACAGGATCTACGTACCTTGTTATTCATCAGACGGTATGAAGATATCAAAACAACTTTTCATTTTGAGATCAGACGTTTTCTGCCCCTCCAATGCTTCAGAGCACTGGATCTGAGCTACACTGATATATGAGAGCTGCCACCTTCAATTGGCCATCTGATACACCTGCGCTACCTTGGCCTGAGGAACACCAAGATTAAAAGGTTGCCTGAGTCGATATGCGGACTCTTCAAATTGCAGACGCTGGACCTGAAGCAATGCCATGACCTCCAACAGTTGCCCCAAGGAATGAATCTTCTCTCCGACTTGCAGCATCTACAACTATCCGCTCAGTGCAGAACGAATGATTAGACGTTGTCAGCAGTTATTGAGTATGATGAGCCAGAAAGCGAAGCTGGAGGGCTTGTAGAATGCGATGCATCTGGAGACATTGTTGATGGGCAGAAAGCCACGGAGGGAATCTTGACTGCAGAATCCAAAAAAGAATTGGTCAATATGCTTATTCAGTCGGGTGAGCCTCCAAGTGTCTATGATCGACGGAATGATATGGATGAAAATGTTCTGATTCGTGATCATATGATCTGCCATAAGAAGGGAACTCACACTGAAGAAATGCTAAAAAGCCTGCTGCTTACTGTTCAGTTTCGAAGGCTGGCACTCAGAATTTGGAGTCAGTGACTGAGGAGCAGGAGGAGGTAAATTTTTTTCCTGCTCCATCCAATTTTTATGTTGACAGTTATAACTATAGTAAACTTTAGCTACTAAAGTTGATACAGTGGCTAATCGACTTAGAATTAATATTTGTATAAAAGGAGAGATCCCTCTATAAGAGTCCTCTCTCTTTTTGTCATAACACAATATAATCTCAAATATAATCTCTCCAAAGAAATGTGAATTAGAGTTTTTTTTTCTTAGTTTGTTGTCTTCTTTTTTCCTTAATAACAAGAATAATGTTTCATGATTTACCATCTTACTTTATTTTATTTACAGGGGGAAACTCGTACAGTCAGTGTGTTTTGCAGGTTGGCTTATGACTCCAAAATTTGTAATCGTAACAATGTTTCTACTTTCTATATGTGGTCATTAACATACTTCACTTTTGTTACTTATCGATCATATGATGGATGTTTTTTTTTTTTTTTTTTTTTGCTTCCACCACAGGAGTATAAAGTTTGTGTAGCTGCCATGAAACGGTCATCAAATGAAATGTAAAAGAGTGCTTAAGGTTCCTTTGGACTGCCTATGTTCGAGATTCGGATATGAGGCTTACAATGTCAAAAGGATGAGAATCTGTCAAGGTGTCGAGGTCCTTGATGTTCTCTGTTGGTTCTAGGGGTCGGCTAGCATCCATTAATCGATATGCGTTTCTGCTTCTTTCATGTTTTTCTTATCCATTAATGACTTGTCTAGAGAATTTGTACAATATCGATATGTTTGACATGTTTGTGTTGCATAAGAGGTGTTTCTGTTGTACTCTTTGTGATGTGCTTTTTTGCAATCCAAGTTTAAGTCAAGGTCAAAGGCTATTCTAAGGAATGGGAGGGCATCAAAACACCACTGCCGGAGACAGAAGAGGTAGTATGACATGAATAAGCCTCCTGGCATTATGAAACCAGCCATCGTAAGCTCCTACGTCAAAGAAGTAGGAGGATGCTGATGTTGTTGCTGCATTCATCTTATCATTCTGATTAATAGAACGCAAGGAACAATCGACAGTCAAAGAAGCCCATATCCAATATGATTTGGAAACAAAAGACAGTGAACATTATTCCAACTGATGAAGAAGCTCTCTCAAGTCGTCCATGGCTTCAATCTTTCGAGATTATTAAAATATCTGCACAGTAGTTTCAACAAAAACTTTTCAACATCGCTTGCCATAAATCAGAAGTTTCAGATGTATCCAACAAAATCCTCTAAAAGTTTGTATCTGCTGTTTGAGACGATCACATCCTCCTCCGAATGATGATGCATCATTTATTTACGGTTCAGGTAAGAGAGGACATGATCAACATACACCTCCGCATGCATTTGTAAGAAACAACTTCGCGTCAACATTACTCACCATTTAATCGCCATCACGATTGACTCCATTTGCTGTAATTATATGTAAAGGTCCGAAGAAAAACATCCTAGAAAGCATAGATTGGCAAGTTAACAGATATTTGTACCAGAGGTGCTTCAGTCTTTGCAACAACTGATGCGGGTAAAGGTACAGAGAATCATTTACTCTAAAGCTATAACAAATGCGTCATTTAAATACAAAAGCGTCAGAAAGGGCTCAGTTCACTGAACCACCTACATTTTTCCGCTTACTCAAAAAAAGGAGCAACACATCTCACTTGTGAACAATATTTATATTGCAGTCATCAAAAGGCACTGATTCCATCCTCCTGTCATTCTCCTAGACCAATTTTTGTCTTTCTCTATACAAAATTTTGAATTAGAAAAATAAAAATTTTATTTTTATTTTTCTAATTTAAAATTTTTTATAGAACGCACCAAAGATTGACCCATAGACATATCCATTCCCATCCCTACTTCCTACTCCTGAAGCTTATAGCAACAGTATAATTCGGGCGAAAGGAAAACAAAGAGGAGCAAGACTGAGAAATAGCTAGTAAAGTAGATAACAAGGAATAATTGGGGTTGTAATTTTAGCTTCCAGAAAACAAATTTAAAAGTGAATTTGAACCCGGATGTCATTATATTACTATTTCAAATTTATTTCATATTACAAAAAGCAACAAAATAATAATAATAATAATAATAATAAGAAGAAGAATAAGCCACATCCTGTCAATCTAGAATTAGCAGTAAATTTTTTTTTGAAATAAAACGGCGGGTGGAAGCCCTCCGTGTTCCATTAGCAAAGGGATAACAGAACCATACAAAAGTAAACTAGTTCGATCACTTCAAATGAGTGATTCATAATACATTACTTGTACGAAATAAAATAGAAAAGATACATAAGTGTAACACCAGATCCATAGTATAACACTTCTTGTAGAGTGGCTGTTTTGTAAGGTGAGGAGTGCCAATCAAGTTTGGTAAGGTGAATCAAGATCATCTGCCGAGGATCCCTCTGATATATATATGCGCTCCTCGTCGAAAGGTATGCATATCCACAAAAAAAAGTCATGCATGATTAGACGTGTGCAAGTATGTAGGGAGCGGGATGAAGGGTGATGTAATGACCTTACTTAAAAGGTTTGCTAAAGGAGAAGTTAATATTGATAGGATCAACTATTCCCTCATCATACTCATACCAAAGAAAGAGACACCACAGACTATTGGTGACTATAGACCGATAGCGTTGTTAAATAGCAGCCTCAAAATCATCTCGAAGGTCCTGGCAAATCGATTGGAAGTAGTCTTACCAGATTTGGTGGATACAACACAATCAGGATTTTAACAAGGGCGAAACATTTTGGAGGGGATCGCGCTTGCCCAAGAAGTGATACATTACTGTAAGAAAACAAAACAGCAAGGTTTCCTCCTTAAACTTGACTTCGAAAAGGCATACGATAAGGTAGACTGGGAGTGTCTTTTAGAAGTCTTAAAGAAGAGAGGATTCAGGGAACGCTGGAGGAATTGGATAGAACTGTGGTTAAGATCGGCCAAAGTGCAAGCGCTCATTAATGACGAAATAGGTAAGGAGGTGGTATGCAAGAGGGGACTCCGGCAAGGGGACCCACTATCTCCCCTTCTCTTTGTCTTGGTGGCAGACGGTTTAAATCAGCTTTTAAAAAAAGCAGGAGATGCCGGCCTATTCAAAGGTCTGCCGGCTAACAAAAAGGTTGTGGTTCGCAATTTACAATATGCGGATGATACATTAATATTCTTTGAAAACAACCTTAGAATCGCCATCACATTAAAGTGGATTCTCTGTTGCTTTGAGGCCTGGTCAGGACTAAAAATCAATTTTCACAAAAGCTCCATGGTGATACTTGGCCAGAAGACTTTATCGAATTTTATCATCCAAAGTATACTTGGTTGCAAGACAGATTGCTTCCCCGTCCAGTATCTTGGGGTTCCTCTCAGAGATAGAAAACTAAGAAAGACTGACTGGTATCCCATAATTGATAAGGTTGAGCGAAAACTTGAGGGTTGGAAGGCTAGACGTATGTCTTTAGGGGGACGCATTATCCTCGTCAACTCGGTGCTTTCATCTACACCATTGTATTTTATGTCAATCTCCCTACTCCCAGTCTGGGTCAGAAAGAGGATTGATAAAATTCGAAGAAGATTTTTATGGAGCGGTGTGGGGGAGAAAGCCAAATATAATTTAGTGTTCTAGGGGCAGGTCTGTAAACCGAAAGAGGAGGGGGGATTAGGAGTCAAAGATCTGAAGATATCCAATCTGGCCCTACTTTCAAAATGGTGGTGGAAATTACTATCGGATCCAGAAGGACAGCTTCAGAAGGCAATTTGGGAGAAGTATGGTCCAAGAAAGGGAAGTTGGCGAAACATACCACATAACACCTGCAATACATCATCCCTGTGGCGAGGGATGAAGGCGACCAGGAATATTGCTGAATCAAGCATCTCCTTTAAAGTAGGCAGGAAAGGGAGGGTTTCATTTTGGCATGATCGATGGTGCTCAGACATGTCGTTAGCAACATTATTTCCAAAAGCCTTCGCTTGCTCACTTGAGAAGGAGGCAACTATTGAAACGATATGGCATCGTAATAGATGGAATTTGAGATTGGAAGCTCACACACAAGAGTATGCAAGTATGGAGATCAGGGAGCTTAGGAACCTACTTAGTAGTATTCAGTCTCCCGCGGAAACAGAGAAGGAATCCGCCATTTGGAGATGGGGGCAACATGATGAGTTCTCAGTTGTGTCAACATATAAGTTCATCATAGACGGAGGTCACAGAATGTCATATGCAAGAAAAATATGGCATGTTAGATGCCCTCTTAAGATCAGGTGTTTCTTATGGCTTATCGCCAAATAAGCCTTACTCACATGGGATAACCTCCAAAGACGAGGCTGGAAGGGACCAAATATGTGTAGTTTGTGTGGGGCTGCTGCTGAAACTATCATGCATCTATTTCTTGAATGCAGCTTCACATCCTGTCTTTGGGAGAAATGTGCGGTAGGTATAGGGCTCACATTCAGACGGACCGAGATGTCTAATTTATGGCAGAAAGTAGTTAGTAAGAACACACGTCATGGTGCTCATATCTGTCACTTAGTGATTGCAGCAGTATGCTGGAATGTATGGAGAGAAAGAAACAATAGGATTTTCCGACAGCAAAAGCATTCCATATTTACTTGTTTTTGTCTCACATATATTGATATACATTTCTGGACAGGTCTCCTGTCAGATAAGGAAAAATTGTGCCTTTCTGAAGAACAGGAGACAGAGGGAGAAGATCAGGAACTGGAGAATGAAGACTTGCATACAGGAGCAGGGTAGAGTTGCTCGTGTTAAGACAAATGAAGATATCAAAGGCAGCAAAGTGTGTTTTGTTTTGTTGGTTGTAGTTTGTATTTTGACTTTGTTCTCTTTATGTCTAGGTGGGCTTTGAAATCCACCCTAGTTTATATTATTGTAATCCGTTCTGTTATGACTTATTATTAGAACACAGAGGGCTCGTTGCTCACCGTTTTAACCTCAAAAAAAAAAAAAAAGTATGTAGGGAGCGGGTAGTAGAATTAAAAATTCTACTATTTCTTTCCATCCAAACATTCCAACACAAAGCTGCAGTTAGTATATTGGCGTGATTGGTTGTATGGTTTGTTAAGCTTAGTCTACCCGTATGCAATTTTCCTCCTCCATGTTTGGGTTGATCCCAATAATTCTTGCACATCGGATCCAAAGATGATTAGTGAAGTGACAGTTTAATAATAAATGGGTGGTGGACTCTCCATTTTTACTACAGAGGACACAGAAATTTGGACCTGCCCAGCCTCTTCTTTGTAATGCTGGCCATGTGAGTAGGGCATTCCTATGGGCTAGCCAGAGGAATATCCTAATTTTCAGTGGGCATTTTGTATTCCATATCCACCTTGTGTCCTTAGTGTTGACTCCACTATACATAAAATGATGGTATGTGGATTTTACTGAGAATTCTCCATTTCTGTTCCACCTCCATATTGGTTGATCATTGTTTGTCTCGGCTGGTGCTTTTTCATTGAGGGTAGACCTTAGTTCTCGGGTCTGTGTCTCCTCCAATATTGATGTGGGATGTGTAAGATTAAGTCGCCATCTCGCTCGTCCCTATTGGGAGGCAACAACTGCATCTTTATTGCGAGATAGTTTACAATTGCTGCAACAATGGACAAGCTAACTAATTTCCAGCAAAACGGTATTTGTAAAAACTACTTAATTTACAATTGCTGCAACAACTTTGCAATTGCAAGAATGATGCATGCAAAGCGTCACAGCACGACTATCAGCTAGCCAAAAAAAAAAAAAGGTTTGCTGGATATTAGCGGACCAGGACAAAGTCGGGTCATCCTGGGTCTTTCTTTTCTTTTCCTTCTTCCACAAGGCTGTGTTTGGATTGAGGGAATATGAAGGAAAAGAAAAGAAAAGGAAAGGGAAAAAGAAAATGATATGGAAATTGGTTTTCTTTTTTATATTTGGTTAGAAAGAAAATGAAAAAGAAAATTCCAAAAAAAATTTATAAGAAAACAGTTTCTTATGTTTGGTTGCTCAATAGAAAATTAAGAGGAAAATATAATTCTAATTAAACCATAGAAATTTTTAATATTAATTTACATATTATTACTATATTTTTTAATTTTTAAATAATTAAGCATATAATAACCAAAGGATCCAAAGTTCATAAAAGTTAAAAATATCTTGGGACTAAAATTACAAGGAAATTTATGTAAAAATTTCTCTACCTTTTTCCTTTTTCTCTCAACTTTCCTTTTCTTTCATTTTCTCTTAGATTTGAGGAACAAAAGGAAAAAGAAAAAAAAAAATCTAATACATTTTCTCTCACTTTCTTCCCTTTTTTTTCTCTCTAATTTTCCCTCTAACCAAACACTGGAAATCAACTTTTCTTTTCCTTTTTTTTTTCTTTTTCTTTTCTTTTCCTTCATTTTTGCTCAATCCAAACACAGCCTAAATGATCACTAACCATATTTCTTCATTGCTCGTAATCCTGGGATGCTGCAGACCCCAATAGAGGTCGAACTGGATGAGCATGAACGCTGACATGACATGGAATTAAACTGGCAAAAGAAGCCCATTGCAGAACAATTACAGAGCCCTCCATTTGCCGGGAAATTCTATTTGCACACGGCATTTTACTTTTGACGTACGGTTTTAAAACTTATAATTATAAGTTTGCCATCATTTTTTTGACTAAATTACCTTATAAATTCCAAATTAAGATTTTTTAAAATTTAGAACTATGACTCATCGTGTTCCTCCTCTATTTTCTCTCTAAAACCCTAAGTGATTTTTTTTATATTTAATAAAAACACATCTCCTACAAAATCATCGATTTGATTTCTTGACCACTTAAATTTTTTTACATTAACGTTCCTGAAAAGATTAGAAGAATTTTAAATTCTTTGATTTCACCGTGACAAGTGAAATTTGAGTTTGAGTTTTCTTATGCATATGGAAAATTCCAACATGCAATTGGTGTTAGAGGACAAATTTAAGGTACGATTTAATTTTTTTTTTAGGTTTTATGCATATTATTTTGAAATTTATCGTTAATTAGTTTTTTTGGGAGACTTCACTTGCTGGTCGGGTATTAATATGTTTCTTGGTCGGGTATTAATACCCGACCAAAATATTTTTTTTTTGCTAAATAGAATCGGACGGGCGAGGAGTTAGAGAAAAAGAGGAAGGGTATTTTTGGAAAAAAATTTGGACGCAGAAAGTAAAATGATATTATTTCAAAATATGAGTTTGGTATATAGAGAAACCAGGACGCCAAAAGTAAAATGCAGTGCGCAAATAGAATTTCCCCCATTTGCCAAATAGCTATACCTAATACAGAACCAAACAGACTAATTAGAATAATCACTTAAATAAATAAAAATAACAATTAGATGTCCAAGCATAAAAGGAAAAGGATGAGCACAATATCCAATAACGAAAAAAATAATAAATAAATATAACTCCCTCTTAGCAGCATGTTTATTTGAACCAACATTAGGGTAAATTCTATTTACGCACGGTTATTTACTCTTAGCGTCCAAATTGCTATTTACATCAAACTTTCATTTTGAAATATTACCTACTTACTCTCTGCATCCAAAACTTTTTTCAATTTTAACTCTCACTCCATTTTATCTCTATTTCATCGATCGTCGGTGCAAAAAAATTTTTCCAAATGTGAAAACTTCCGATCTTTCTTCCCCGACCCACCCACCGGTCTCTGTCGCCACCCCAGAATCGACCAGCGCACTTCATTGCCGCCCCTAAATTCGTGGCCAACCCCCGCCTTCTTTGCTTGGCCTTCTCCTCCATTGCTGGCGACTCCGTCAACCCACTCCGTTGATTCTCAGTGCCCTCTGATCCAAATGGGAACAGCAGGCACCGAGTGCGGCAAGCTGTTCGTGTCATGCAAGGCTCTGTTCGGCCACATGCGATGCCATCCCGAATGACAACGGCGCGGTGGAATCGTCAAGCCACCGCTCAATTCTCCTCAACGTCGTCGCCGCTCTCGACCTGCGATTAGCTTCACCATCGAGAAGCACGAGGTCGTATCCAGCCTCATATCGCTCGCCAATGGATCGCCAAAGCATGAAGATGGAGGCTCGACGAGTACTCATTCCAATTCCTTTGTTGCTGCTACTGCTAATGCTGCCGCTGATGGTGATTCTAAAGATTTTGTGTTGTCGGACCTCAACTTGCCATCTCCATTTTTCAACGACGACGTGGATGTGGAGTTGAGGCTAAGCATCTGAATGGAATTTTGATTTAATGCTTAAATTTATGTCCTTCGAATTTTCATTAACTGAAAGATGCATAACATGTAGATTTTGATGATGATGGCATTGTCAATTGCAATTAGTGCTAATTATTATTAATGTGTTTGTGTTTTTCAGTTGCAATGTCATTTATTTTTGTTAATTAAAAGATTAATTCAAAGGATAAGCAAAACTTGGAGGGCAGGATTGGGATATGAGGGCAAATTAGATATATTTTTATGAATTAAACATTTGATCTTTTTTAGCTTAAACCTTCTGAGGAGTGGTGATGAGATGGATAGGAAGTTAAAAATATAAGAGAACAAAGGTAACTTGTCAAAAAAAAAGTAGGAAACTTGTAATTATTTACAAGTTTTAAAACAGTGCGTGAAGAGTAAATTTTTGTGTACAAATAAAATTTCCCCAACATTACTATCAAACTAAAAGGTTGTAAATTACAAAAGGAGAACAAAAAATAGCAGTGTTGCTTACATCGAATGTCATTAAATTGCTTTCTTCTTCTCCTCCTCTTCTTTCTCTCTGTTTTTTTTTTCCTTTGTTTTCCCGTTCAGTGAACAGAGGAAAAGTAGGTGGAAAATGTGTGCTCTCAAGGAATGGAATGTGGTTATATAAGCTCAAAGGGTAATTTGGTAATTTTAACCCATGGCTTATTATCTTTGTCTCCTTCACTTAAGTACCCCCAATTGCCACAACCTCCTCTCACGTAGCAAACCATCACCGCCTCTCTCTTGAGATTTCAATTAATTATTTTATATATTTATTTAATAATTTAATAATTTCGGTTACGAGTAATGTTCTTCAAATGTTATCAAAGTAATACAGGGCATAGTGCCCAATGAGAGGAGTACTATAAAATTATTTGTTTGTCATTTCGATGTCCGAAATAAATGAACCAAAATTTAATATTATTAAATTAATAAATTTAGGAATATTTTTCGAGCTTGCAAGGAAAATTTCTAAAAATCCTAAATATTAGAAAACTAATAACCGCAAAGGCCGAATGTTATTTGGAGTTGCGGATTTAAAGTTACGTCTACTAAAAATTAAAATTATTTGGGTGTCCAAAATTGATTTCGGTAGTATTATTCGGTACGATCGGTCTCAGAAGAAGGAGATAGGAAGCATGAACTTCGGAATATTACATCTCTCCGTAGTGTAAGATTACAAGGACCATATTTGGCAAAATCTAAACAACAATTAAGTTTTTTGAGACCATCATGGTGAGCCGAAGTTGTTCATTTTTCATTAAAAGTAATAACAAAACTAGAAGGTTTTAGTACATAAGACAAAGACAAATAAGATGTCAAAACAAGATATAAGAGTACAGGAACATGATAATATACATAGTGACTACCAGTACATATCAAGTTGAACCTGATTGAGGAAACGAATATCAATTATTATTTTTTTTCAAATTTAGTATGAAATGAACAATAAACATGTCAAGTTTTTATTTCAATGGTTTATTTTTTAATCCGTTTCAAATTGCACAAGGAGATTGATTATTCTTATAAATGTCTTGTCTTGATTTCCAAGAATAATCAATGGAATTTCAGTGTTATGATTTCTCAACTTATTTATTGGGATTTGTATCTCACATATATTGAGTATCTATGTATGATTAAGAATCATAGTGAGTTTCGCTTGAATTTAGGATCAAATGACCAACACTCTAATTGGTTTGGAAATACCATTTAGATGAGTATAATGCCATTATGATAGGATTTGAATTATAAAATTACGTATATTTATTATAATTTAGATGTGAGATATTTCTTTATTTATTATAAGAGAAGATGGGTATATTGAGTTAGAAAAATAGAGATATACTTAAATCTCTTATTGTAATCTTTTTTTTTCTCATAATGAATATTTTTCATAATTATTGCTTTGTACCGAACCATGTTATTTCTTTGTGCTTTTCTTATAATTACTGTATTTTTCTACCGCATGTAGGAATAGTAATGGACGTGCCCATGGGTCAATTTTTGATCTTTCATATACAAAATTTTGAATTAGAAAAGTAAAATTTTCATTTCTAATTCAAAATTTTTTATTGGACATACTAAAAATTGATTTATGGACGTGTCCATTACCATCCCTAATCGCATGCTCAATTATTGATTAGGTGGCGTTTCAAGATTAGATTGGATGATTTCATTCCCGACATCATTATGTGGAGAAAGGGACTTTATATTGAATTTTATGAGAAATTCATAGGGAAAGCAAAGATGGCAGCTAGAGAACAATTCTTGAACTAAAAAAAAGATAAAAATAAAAAATCACTGCAATGCAACTAATCATCTATTTAAGACAAAATAGTGAGAATTATTTCCCCCCTTATACAATTCATCATCAATTTTAGGAGGCTCGGCACTTAGAAATGCAAGACAGTATAGAGTAATAATACTAATTTCTTAATCAGATAAGCAACAATTATAATTATATTTTGAGGACTGATTGTTGTTTAGATTTTTTTAATAATTTTTTTAACAATTTTTTCGTAGTTGTGGGTTGCTGTCATTGATGTGAACGACTTTTGTCATTGATGTGAACGACTTTTGTTTCTGATAAATACCTAGTATAATAATGTGCAAGATGCAAGCAGTTCATTGTCAAAACAAACTTATCAATAGCTATTTTTTAAAAGAGTAGCGTCAGAAGCTCTCGCACTCCTTGTAAGTCTAAATCAAGCATTCAATTATAAGTTGAACTTAATAATCCGAAGGACCACAGAAACAAAGAAAATGTAATTTTAATTGATATCGTTTCATTAATTTCTCCTAAAAAATTGATTAACTTGTCATGACAATTTTAAAAATAACATTTTCTTTGGTTCATAAGAATTTTAGAAAATTATATTTCTTTTTTGCTGCTAATATAAATAACAATAAAGAAAGTAAAATCCTTGTAAACTTTTAGCTATAAGTTTTCAGCCTTTATAGTCCTAGTTCAACTTTCAAAATGAAAAAAAAACTATCGACTTAACTAATTCCTCACACGAAGACGGGGATGAACCCCGAGAAAGACACCAATAATGACTATAAAACTACACATATGATCTGCATAAGAAAAGCAAGAAGAGAGAATTTGCGTGTGTGTTAAAATACAAGAACAATTTTTCGAATTTCTCATCACAATTTTGGAGTTTTTGTTTTTATATTTTAACACGTCACCGCAGGTTGAAAACTTATATTTTTAGCAGAAATCTAGACTTTATGCAGCAGTATTATTTTTTTAAAAATTCACAATTTGAACCTGATTTGCTCTATTGAAATCTCTTTCACTATACAAAAACTCCAAAATTGTGGTAAGGTTGAGGTAGCGTGTGAGGATTTGAAAAACACAATTACTTTTTTTGGGTTCTTTTTATTTTTTTTGCTAATATTTTTTCTGGGTTCTTGCTATAAAGTTAAGAGAAGAGACGAGTAGGAACGAAAACCTTTTAGTAAGAATTTAGAACCATTTTGTTCCGTCCAGACTTTACGGCGACATGCTAGAATATAAAACAAAAATTTTCGGTCACCACAGCTTTGAGATTCGGAGGCAGTGGCAGTGACTTTGAATTATTTTTTTAAAGAAGAAATCAGTTTTAAATTAACTTATTATGCTTATTTAATTGCAGTTTTTGATGCATATTTAAATGCAATGACCAATACCAATGCGTAGACTGCAGAGTTGAATATAATATGCAACCATGCTTATTTAATTGCAGTTTTTGATGCATATTTAAATGCAATGGCCAATACCAATGCGTCAACCATGCTTTTCACACACACATTATTGTATCGACCCCAAAAGAGGAGAACAAAAGAAAGTGTTCACTTGCTTTCTGCTATCCAACCGTACCATAAATTCAATGGAGAAGAAAGAGAAGTAATTTTGAGTTTAAGAAATATTTATAAATTCAATGGAGAAGAAAGAGAAGTAATTTTGAGTTTGAGAAATATTTATAAATTCAATGGAGAAGCAAGAGGAAGAGGAAGAGGAAGAGGAAGAGATGGCATCTCCAGATCCCACCATCCCAAGCCCCACCGATTCCTACGACAGCACCAATCCATACCCAACAACTACCGATTCAGTGCAAAAAGGCGAAACCACTCACCAATCAACAACCTCCTTCGTCCACTCTAAGACCAGCTCCTCAAAAGAGCCGGTGAAGAGTCGCGCATCGAGAACCACCATCCATGCTACGGCCAGCTCCTTCAAGGAGATGGTCTCAATGCTCACCGGCTTGCCTGCAGACACAGACAATTCCATCCATTTTAACAAGAGGAAGAGACGTCCATCGTCACCTGGATCTTCTTCTGAGGAAGGAGAGGGATCTCTCAACAGTGATGCCCATCAGGTTTGATTTGTATCAAGATGTATTTTATTTTATTTGATTGTATATGATATGCACTTATTATTGTTGGGCTACGTAGTATAGAATAGCCGAGGGTTCTTTTAAAGACGTACGTGTGATTTGCGTGGGTGTGTGAGATGGCCGTGACTCATCCCTTTGTTCACTGGGGGTTTACTTACCACCAAATCTATAAAATTTCGGCTAGTAAGTGATATGTAAATCACCTACTCTCATACCGCAGCGGCAGCGGATGTCACTGTCTAGTTGGTCATTAACCATGACAAACGAGGAACCCCTGTTTCTTAACTAGGGATGGTAATTGATGATTTTACAGGCCAAATTTTAACAATCTCTATACAAAATTTTGAATTAGAAAAAAGAAATTTTTATTTTTTAATTTAAAATTTTGTATAGAACGGGCTAAAATTCGGCTCGTGGATGCGTCTATTGTTATCCCTACTCTTAACCCTAGTTTATTTCCTTTCCAATTTACTAATTTTCCATCACAAATTGTAAGCTTCCGTCCTTCATCAACATATTATCAGTGTGAAGTAGCTTTTAACTATAAATGGTAAGTATAAAAAATTCATACAAAAATAAATAATAAAAGAAAAATATCTCCATTTATTAATTGATTTTATTCAGTTTTGTGAGTTTCTCCCTTGAAATTTGCCCATAAATTTCAGTTTCTGTGAGATTTAACAAAAGCATGGTTTTAGAGATATTTAGTTTCTTTCCATTTTTTTCTACAACACTTCTTAATTTATTTGATTTCCTTTATTGTGGTATCATGTTTATGTGGCCATGTAACACGAGAGCAGTTTTCATTCTTATTCAAAGTATATATGTGTACAGTTTCAAAATAATCAATCAATATACTTTATAGCCATTCAGTAATTATGCATTTCTCAAAAAAATATTCTCTCAATTGTAGAAACCAAGATAATATCCACATATGGAAGCAACAAGGGATGGTACATAGTTGGCTCTTTTACATGCTATTGTCGAGACATCATGAAGTATTTTAAAGGTCACTTGTGAATTACTAGCCGACAACTTCTGCCAACTCTAGCATAGCGAAATGGTGGACACTGCTTGCTCCGCCATGAAATGGATCACTGACGACTGAACATTCATCCATACCTCCCTACATGATCACACTTATATAATGTTTGTTCGTTGCAAAATTCTTACTAGCCGACACTTATATAATGTTTCTCTTTTAAAAAAATTTGGAAATATCTGATTCATCATAACTGGACCTGATCTGATCTTTAAGATTTGTTAGAATCTCTGATTTGATGTGTTTAGTTATGATTTAAATACCCAAGATTAAGTATGATTAGATAAGATTAGATATCAAAGTCTAAACCAAATCTGATTTCCAACTGATTAGAGATTCTTTGATGTGATACAACGGCTAATGTCTGTAGAACAATAAAAATAATCCGGATCTAAAATTCGAATTCGAGTCTGAGTTTAGATCCAAAATCCAAATTCGAGTCCGAGTCCGGATCTAAAATTTGAGTCTGAGTCTAAGTCCGGATCCAAAATCTGAGTCCAAATACAAATCTGAATTCAAGTATCAGTAGTAATAATAATAATTAATAAATAAATAATTAATAAATTAAATTTAAACAAAATAATACAAATAAAAAATAAAATAATAAATAAATAAAAATATAAATCAGCCTCGCACCCACGCCAGGCTGAGCCTCGCGTGGATGCGAGGCTGAGAAAAAAATAAACCAAAGGAATAAAAAATATATATCTTTTGCGTGAGCCTCGCACCCATGCTAGGCTCAGCCTTGCGTGGAAGCGAGGCTCACCATGCAAAATTAAAAAGAAAAAAGAAAAAAAAGGAAAAGAAATTTAGGCGAGCCTCGCACCCAGGCGAGGCTTCCCGCGTGGATGCGAGGCTCAGAAGGAGAAACGCCCAAATAAAAAAAAAAGGAAGAAGAGGGAGCCTCGCGCTCATGCAAGGCTCCCAGCCTCGTGTGAACGCGAGGCTCCTCGTGTGCGCAGTGTGCAAAAATTAAAGGGGTGCTTAATTAGCAAAAATTAAAAAATTAAATATCTCTGTATTTCCATAGCCCCGTTCGGTCGCCCGATTTCTCACAATAAGTCCCTGACTTCATGCACGGAATATATTTTTATCTCGTCTCTAATTATTTTGCAATTTCTAATACTATCCAAATTTTAATTAGAATCAAATTGATTTTTGGATAAAAAATTCTAAATTAAATTTATTGGAGTTTGGATAATTCTACGATTTTTAATCAAACTCAAATTATTTTTTGGATGAAAAATTCTAAATTAATTTTATTAGAGTTTGATAATCATACAAATTCTAATTAAATTCTAATTTGAGTTTTATTGATTTTGGATGCAGAAACAGGACCCAATTCAATGAATCTGAAGAAAATCAAATTAAGAAAAAAATTCGAATATCTCATCGAGATCACAAAGAGATTTCGATTCTATCTAAAAGAAAATTGGATCTTGTTCTTATCTACAAGGAAACCTCTTCAACAACCGGAAGCCTATAAATACCTTCCAAGAGAACTCTGAAAGAAAATTCGAATTAAGAAAAATCAAGATCACAAAGAGAACTCTGAAATGAATCTGAAGAAAATCAAATTAAGAAAAAATTCGAATATCTCATCGAGATCACAAAGAGATTTCGATTCTATCTAAAAGAAAATTGGATCTTGTTCTTATCTACAAGGAAACCTCTTCAACAACCGGAAGCCTATAAATACCTTCCAAGAGAACTCTGAAAGAACATTTGGCAAATCGATTTATGCGCGAGAGCCTCAAAGCCTTGCAACCAAAAAAGAAAAGACCTTTGGTCAGATCTCTCTCCTGCACAAGCGTTCGTGCTTCATCTAAGAATTAACAGAGAAGAAGAATGAGCTCGCCTCTAACCATCGACGTCAGATCGTCAACGGGGAAAGGACCAATCCCCATAACTGCCTTGAATTCCATATCTTCTGTAAAAAGAAAGCGACGATCTATAAGTTCTCTCTGTCTGTTTTTATTTTCTTTTCATTGTAATTCAAAAAAGAGAAATTTTTGATAATCTGTAATTTTTCTCTATCAATGGCAATAGAAAGATCCAATCATGTTTCTACCGAAAACAGACTGGCGACCATAATGGGAGAAATCTTATGTACTGAAGAGGAGATGGCGGTCTAATCTGACGTCAAAAGAATTAGAGAGACGATGAAGAAATTGGTGATCGAGGTCGAGGTTGGTCCAAAATATTTAAAGTCACGAAAAGATGACATGATAGTTTTGGATGACAAGGAGATGTTGATCCATCAACAGCCACTTGGATTTTCAAACTCTGGTCCATCAGAACTACCTACATATGACGCCAAAGGAAAACCTATCGCGGTACAAAAACGGACTCAAATCCACAACCAGAATCGAAGGGCGCGCCACAGAGCACTCAAAACTCATTTTGTATGCCAAGCTCAAAATCAGCATGGCATAAGTCAAGAAGGATGCCAGGTTCAAAATCAGTCTAGCATGAAGCAAAGATATTATCAGGCTCAAAAACAACCTTGCACCATCAGCTTGGCGAAGGCCAGCCTTGCATCCATCAGCTTGGTAAAGGCCAGCCTAGCACCTCTCATCTTGGCAGAGCTCAACCTAACACCTCTCAGCCTGACAAAACTCAGCCTAGCACCTCTCAACCTAACAAAGCTCAGCGTAGCACATATCAGTCTGGCATGAATAAAACCAAACGCTAGCCTGGTATGAGTAAACTTAAACACCAAATTGAGTCTAAATCAGCACGCGAGACTAGTTCGTGTGAGGCTAGATCAGCACGCCACGCTATCCAACAAATTTGTACAAGACATATCAAAACTAATGATGAACATCGAACCAAACTGGGGGTTGACAAATGTAACTTTCATGACTTCTCAGAGACACCTGTCTGGACAAGAAGTTGGTCCTATCTGCAAAAGATGGTTATATCAGCACCGTATGAAGAAATTCCGGATTTGCAGAGGTATCTCATAAATAAAAGAAGGGTGACACAACCCTATCAATTCTGCTGTTGTGAGGAGTTGATCGCAACAGTTTTGGCTCACTGTCACTGTCAAGCCCCAAGACCACTTGTATTTAACCAGCTGTCACCAGAATCTAATATTCAAAAAAGAAGATGGCTGCAAAAACAAAACTCCGACTCAGATCAAGACTTACTTGCTTTCACGTCGAATGTGGTGAATAAAGGCAAGAAAACAGTCATAAAAAACTATGCCTCTGATACTGGAACAGAGGAAACCTATCATCATACCCGCATCAGGTCAGAAATGATAGCTCCCCGCGGTTACGAAAGATTGGCAAGGGGTTCTGATGAAGAATATGAAGAGTTTAGCGAGCATTCGGCCGTAGCAACACCGTGATCGCATGCGTCCTTTTGGTTCAGCAGAACGACGGTCCACATGGTTGAACGGTCTTTTGTCGAGATGAGTCAAAAGATTGAAGTGCAAGAATGTCTCATCCAAGAGCAGCAACCAAGAATTGAGGACCTCAAAATAATGATTGTGAAGGTCTTGGAAAACACTCAAAAGAGCACAGAAAACGAAGTAGGAGGTTCTTCCTCTTCTGATGAGGCCAATAAGGAGGAGACTAAATCTAACCCAAATACCGAGGTAAAAGGCAATGAGAATAAATATTATGTTGATCCTCATGCCGAAAGAATGGAGAAGCTTAAAAGCCAAATAGAAGTCTCAATGCGCCAAAAAGGATTACAGGAGGTAGGGATTACGAGACCCTACCCAATAGAGTGGGAGTCCATACCATTCCCGGCAAAATACAAGCCTCTTGAGTTAGAGTTATATGATGGAAAGGGATTCCCGAACCAATATATGTACTATTTTCTTTCGCAGATCGGTCATCTTATGGGTAATGACCCAATAATGACAAGAATTTTTGTAAGTACTCTGCGAGAGTCTGCATTCACTTAGTTTATACAGTTGCCCCCAGGAATCATCAATGCAGGGTCTAGCTCGCTTCTTCGAAGACGATACCGAAGTATCTGTTCATTCTCTTATGGCAAACAAGCAAAAAGAAGACGAGACTGTTAAAAGTTTCGTTGAGCATTTTCATGAAATGTCAGTTGATGTGATAAATTACTGCAAACGCACAGTGTCGGTGTAGCACTATACAAGTCGTCTCACAGGGATATAAGGTGTTTTTGCGTTCCTTACTCTTTCTTTAGTCAACGGACTAACTAAAAATTCTAGGTTGAAGTTGAGTTAATCTAAATAGCTTAGGATCTAAAATTTACTAGTTTCAACCATGTTCTTACTTTTATTATCTTCTTCTATCTAAAAAATTAATCTTTTTAGTTTAATCTTTATTTAAAGTGCCCTAAGCATGAGCTATCAAGTGATGTGCAAGTATAACTCATCAAAGATACTACTTTTCATAAAAACAAACTAAATCTTTAGATAATTCAATGAAAAAGATAAAATCAACAACCCCAAACTCTAACGAAGCATAGGCTATCAAGAAACCTAATTCAAGTATAACCTATCAAAATCTTAATATTCGAGTTTTTGTATTTTTATCTTTTTATAGAAAAAATCATATCTTTATTTATTTTATTTAAGAAGAAAAATATTAGAAAGTAATTACATAATGGATCCTAACTTCATCTACATTCTAGAGCTAAACTAATTAGCTACTCATGATTCTAATAAGCAAAATTAAATTTCTATTCATGAAAGCAATTAAATCTAATCTAGAAGCAAATAAATCTAAACTAGAAAGCAATTAACTCTATCTAGAAAGCAAATAAATAATTAAAAGTAATGACTTACCTCTGAAGCACGATATTGTGGCCGCCACCCCTTCAGCAGAACCTTAATTTTATTAATTAAAAACGAGTACTAAACTTCAGGATTCTCTTTAGAATACAAGGATACGGCCAAT
The DNA here is from genome assembly GCA_036321105.1 of Dracaena cambodiana. Taxonomy (NCBI): domain Eukaryota; kingdom Viridiplantae; phylum Streptophyta; class Magnoliopsida; order Asparagales; family Asparagaceae; genus Dracaena; species Dracaena cambodiana. The sequence continues at coordinate 2,700,331 of JAYEPQ010000002.1, read as the reverse complement.
ATATAGGCTTCGGAAATCAAACCCTAATTCTAGCAGAACTGAAACACTAAAAAATTACAACAAAGCCAACGACAAAATCTCAATGTGTGGGCCCACTTTTAGACCGCCAAATGGCGGGTCCCACCACTAAATAACGACTAAATTTCATGAAACATTCATGAAATTTTTTCCTCATGAAAATCTTGTCTTGTACATTTAGTATTCCTGACTGTATTTGACTTTGAGTCTCTGTAGCATTGTAGTTTTGTAGTTTTGCTCACTTTGGAAACTTTTCGGATTTTCATTTCCTACTCCAACTTTGATTTCATACCATCTCCTTGTACGAATAAAATATCTGAAAAACACACTAACAATACCCGATTAGTATTATTTATATACAAAAATAGGTAATATGAAGGCTATAAATATGCAATATATGACACTCATCACACCCCACACCTATCTTTTGCTAGTTCTCGATGAAAACCTAAACCTAAAAAGAAAAATAAAAATTCTAACTCACTTTCGCAAGAATCGTGATTGCACTTAGCACATGCAATAAGCCTTTGAACACCTAGGTTACCCTAGTGGACGAGTGTTGTTTCGTGAGAGTTTGCAGTGAATATACCCAAAAAATTCAAGAAGAAAGTAGATTAAGGAATAAAGAAAAGAAAAATAAGGATAACCAAAAATTAAGAAAAATAAAAATTTTTACAAAAGAAAGAAATTTTTTTTTATAATATTTTCATCAATTAATCTCACTAATATGCAAACTCAAAAACGCATTTAAATTAACAATCTTCAAATCGAGAGTCATATCAGATACACTTATTATTTTAATCAAAAATTTAAATCCTATCTTTCAATACCTACTAACAGATAATCCATTGGCTTCTATACATCTATGTGCACGTGTGATAGTCTACTTCGGTTTTGGACTCTAACTCTAACTCATGATTCATCTCCTCTCTCATAACAATTTTTTTTTCTTTTTTTAGAATATTTCACCTTTCATGTGAATATTCACGCTTGCTTAGGTGCAACTTATCCGATTACTCGGTTCATACTCTTTTCTTTTTCTTTTTTTTTTTTAGAATATTTCACCTTTCATGCGAATATTTACGCTTACTTAGGCGCAAAGTACTCGATTATTTGGATCATATTCTTTTTTCACTCTTGAGGCTATTGCCTTAATACCAGATGCATCCCATTATTTTATTGCTCTCGAGACTATTGCCTTAATACCAGGCTCACCCCATTATTTTATTCTCACTTTTTTTATTTAGAGAGAGAAAACTTACTCAATCGTTATCATCTTTGTCCTTAACCTAATAAACTAGTGTGAAGTAAAAAATAAATGTATACTTATCTAAAAACTACTGTTAGCAGTATTTATTTTTCGGATTTTAATATTTTTTCATTAAATTCAAAGTGTATCATCCAATCTACTCTCATATCCTATTTCAAATCTAAATTTGTTCTTTTATCTTTAATTAGGTTGATCTATTGATAAAAATATAAAAAAATTTCAATCTTTTCAGTTTTTTTTTTAAATTAGTTACCATAAAAACTACCCAAAGTGTAAAATAAAGAAAACCAAAAATCTAAAAAAAATAAAAAAATCCTAAAAATCCTAAAAAATAAAACTCTCCTAAAAACTACTCCCCCACACCTAAACTTATATATGCCCTCATACACAAACCAAGTGTGGTAAAATAAAATATAAAAACTATTATATAAATACTATACAAATAATGAGAGTCATAAAAGTTACGATCTCAATATCATCACCCTATCAACGCATGGAAAGTGGTTATGACCTCTTGATTGCTTCCCACTTTCATAGTGTGTGCGTTTTAAACATGAAGTGGGTGCATTATTATATCTCATCAATTTCCTACAAGTCACGAGATTACCTGTCTGCTTCTTATGTCGTCCTCGCTTTTTCTTTATCCACATGTAAGCATTAACAATTGGGTTAAATAATTCTTTATTATAAACCTGCCAATCATCGTTAGTAACAAGTATACATGTAAAAATATCATGAGGTGAGAAGAGTACTATATGATCAAGTGAACATGGTGGTGACTCTTCTAACTCACGAAGTAATGCGAGCTTCTCAGCAAACAAATCCTCAAAAATTTGCTTATAATTCAATGGCACACTTACATAAATATCATCATACATAGAATTGTATGTGGCAATTCATCTAATAATATGAGCTCATCTTTGAACATTTGCTCAAATGAGAGTTTATCATCAGTGCAAGAGGTCGAATGAGAGTGCAAATTATGAATCATGTTGACCTCAATGAGAGAGCTCGTTGCGTGCTCATCCATATTAAATATGTTAAATGCCACAATCATATTCCCAAAAAATAATTTCATAAGGCCACTCCTACAATCAATTAATGTATTTGATGTTGCAAGAAATGGTCTACCCAAGATAACAGGAATTTGATTCCATAGATTGGAGATCGGCTCAGTTTCTAAGACAATGAAGTCTATAGGAAAGATAAACTCACCGACCTTAATAAGTACATTTTCAACCATACCAAATGGTCTTGATTGAACGATCAGCTAGCTGTAATGTGACCTTAGTAGGTTAAAGTTTTTCTAACCCCAGTTGCTGATAAACAGTGTAAGAAACTAAGTTGACACTTGCCCCTAAATCAAGTAACATCCTATCAAATGTAGTGTTTCTAATAGTGGATGATATTGTAGGAGAACCCGGATCTTTGTACTCTATAGGCAAGGAGTTAGAGAGGATATGTGATATATTTGCAGCAAAAAAACTTTCTCAGGAATGTTTCTTGCTCGTTTCTTAGTACACAAATCCTTGAGGAACTTAGCATAAGTAGGAACCTGTTGAATAATGTCAAGGAGTGGAATATTAACCGTCACCTGCTGAAATATTTCGAGAATCTTCTCTACTTGCGGTGAAGGCTTCCTAAGCCGATTGGGATATAGTACTGATGAGTATCATATATTGTATTTTTCCTCCCATACTTTATCAATTTTTTGTATATAAATAAATACTACTCGGGTATTTTTAGTGTGTTTTTCAGGTAATCCGATTCGTAAAAGGAGATGGCATGAAATCAGAGTTTGGAGTCGGAAATCAGAGTCCGAAAAGTTACTAAAGTGGGCAAGACTACGAGACTACAATTCTGTAGAGACTCCAAGTTGAATATAGTCAGGAAACCTAAACGTACAAGACAATATTATCACGTGGAAAAAGTTTCAAGAATATTTGGCATAATTTGGCCACTATTTAGCGGTTTACACCATCATTTGGAGGCCCAATGTGGGCCCCCCTCTCCGAGTTTTTTCCCGTGACGTCATTGTAATTTATTGGTTTTGTGGTTATGCTAAAAGTAGGGTTTGATTTTCGAGGCCTATATATTGGCCGATCCTTGTATTTTGACGGGGATGCTGGAATTTTTGTACTCGTTTTCTAATTAATAAAGTTAGGATTTTTGCTGAAGGTTGACGGCCACAACACCGTGTTTCAGAAGTAAACAATTGTTTTTGAGATTTTAACTTGCTTTCTAGATAAAGTTTATTGCTTTCTAGTTTAGGTTTTACTGCTTTCTAGATTAGGGTTTATCATTTCATGAATAAAAATCTGATCTTCCTTAATAAAAATATGAGTAGCTAATAAGATTAGCTCTAGGATGTAGATGAAGCTAATATCCACTATGTAATTATTTTCTAATATTTTTCTTCTTAAATAAAATTAATAAAGACATGATTTTTCAATAAAAAGATTAAAATATAAGGACTCAAAGATTAGAACTTTGACAGGTTATACTTGAATTAGGTTTCTTGATAATCTATGCTTAGTTAGGGTTTGGGGTTGCTGGTTTTATCTTTTTCTTTGAATTATCTAAAAGATTTAGTTTACTTTTATAAGAAGTAGTATTTTTGATGAGTTATACTTGCACAACACTTGATAGCTCATGCTTAGGGCACTTTAAGTAAAAATTAAACTAAAAAGATCGAATTTTTAGAATAGAAGAAAATAATAGAAGTAAGGACATGGTTGGAAATTAGTGGATTCTAGATCCTAGGCTATTTAGATTAATCCGACTTCAACCTAGAGCATTTGGTTAGTTCGTTAGACTGAGGAGAAAGTAAGCATCGCAAAAGCACCTTAGATCCCTGTGGGACGACCTGTACAGTGCTACACCAACACTGTGCGCTTGCAGTAAATATAACACATCAAATTTTTGGCGTCGTTGCCGGAGATCGACAGTATTTTTCTTACTTTTTCTGACGTTTTTCGAGATTAACAGTGTGTGTGAGTGTGTAGGAAATAGAAATTGCAGATACAAGAAGCTTTAAAGGATTGGAAGAGCCTCTGGACCAAGTGGAAGAAAAGCACAAGTCAAATTTGCTAATTTAGCCGCTATTCAGCGGCTAGAACCGCTTTTTAGCGGTCTGCAAGGTACGTTCTAAACCCAAATTTTCTCTGTTTTTGTAGTTTTGTTTCCTGGTTGTGTAAAAAAATTCAATAAAAAATAATAAAAAATATTAAATAGTAGGAATCACATTTTTATTTGATCATATCTATTCCACCGTTTTATCTCTCCACTACACCCCACTTCTTGTATTAGTTTAGGAAACTCATGCATGCACTCACGGTCACTGGTTCATGCCACATTGGACCCGTGATCAATTTGGTCAACTTGTGAGATCATATTTGTTCATGGAAGCCAAATGGACCAACCGATCCCGATCCTTCAGGATCGATGTTACCCGTTGCTCACATTACTTCTATCATGCATAAAACTTCCACATGCAGTGGGTAATCACTATGAATTGAAGCCGCTGTACATCAGTATGCTTCCTAAATTCACTGGTTCTGATTCAGAGGATGCATATCTCTTTATCAGTGAATTTCAGAAAGTATGCGTGATGATAAAACTGCAACACTTATCGGAGGACGCAATTAAGCTCGCTTCATCCCCTTTGCACTCAAGAATAATGCTAAGAAATGGTTGTACAATTGTCTACTGATTCAATCACTACTTGGGATGAATTCGTTACAGTATTTCTCAAGAAGTATTATCCCACGCATAAGACGATAAGGATTAGAAATCAAATTAATCAATTCCATTAAGTGTCGGGAGAACCCTTCTGGAAATACTTAGAACGGTTCAAAAATCTTTTAGCTCAGTGCCCCCACCATGCGATAGAAAAGTGGCGGTTGTGTCAAATCGTGTATGAAGGACTCGATTACACATCCAAAACTCTTCTTGAATCCATGTGTCAGGGGGAGTTCATGAGGAAAAACGAGGATGAAGCATGGGACTTTCTTGAGGACCTATCGTGGAAGACTATGCAGTGGGAGAGTCCCACTGAGAAGCCCAGTGCATCAATTTCTGCACATAAGGGTGGGATCCATAGCGCCGACAGCTCTATAGCTGCTGAAGCTAAGATCGCCGCCCTTATGAGGAGAATTGAGGCATTAGAGACTCCTAGTGCTCCACCGGTGGGTCAGGTAAATCAAATTCAAATTCCCACATAATTTAATTGCGGAACTCCGAATCATGTTATGGAGGAGTGCCCATTATTAATGAATTCCATGGGTCTCATTCTTGAACAGGCTAACGCCTTGTATAAAAAACCCATGAACAATCCTTACACTCCTACATACAATCCTGGCTGGAGGAACCAGCTGAATCTCTTATGGGGTCAAGAGCAATATCAGGGAGTCCCTAACCCTAACATACAACCTTCAGCCACTGGTCAGTTCCCAAGACCAAATGTGGGTGCCTACCAATACCCAAACACTTCAAATTATGGGAACAACCAGAATAGGCTATCTGTACAAAATCACTCATATTCACAATAGAGGTCTAATAATGAACAAGAAAAGCGACTTCAGTCACTTGAGAAGCACGTTGAAAATCTTCTCAAGTCTCATTCCAAGTTTGACACGCATATGTCCAACCTTAACACACACATGGAAAATCTTCTGAAAGTGTCAGCTGATTTTATTCAAAATACAGGTCAGCAACTGCTCGTGAACTCTCAATCTATTAAGAATGTAGAGAAGCAGGTTAGACAATTAGCGAGTCAGATGAGTGAACATGGTCAGGGTACCTTTCCAAGTCAACCCATAATGAACCCTAATGCCAGTTCCTCAAACTCCAATCAGTCGCATGTCCACCAATGCAATGCCATTCACACGCTTAGATTTGGCAAGCACGTGGACAATAATGTAGCCATGCCCCCTGATCCCACTCCTATTATCTCGCAGGCTATACCATCTCTTTCACCCCTTTCTCCATAACCATCTCCATCACCTCAATTACAGTCACATAATCATTTAGAAGAACATGTTCCTAAGCCGAAAGTACCAATCCCAATCGGTTTAGGAAGCCATCACCGCAAGTAGAAAAAATTCTTGAAACTTTTCAGCAGGTGAAGGTTAATATTCCACTCTTTGACATTATACAATAGAATCCTACTATGCTAAGTTCCTCAAGGATTTGTGCACTAAGAAACGAGAAAGAAACGTTCCTGAGAAAGTTTTTCTTGCTGCAAATATATCACATATCCTCTCTAACTCCTTGCATATCAAGTACAAAGATCCAGATTCCCCTACAATCTCATGCACCATTGGGAACACTACATTTGATAGGGCGTTTCTTGGTTTAGGGGCAAGTGTCAACTTACTTCCTTATACTGTTTATCAGCAACTGGGGTTAGGAAAACTTCAACCTACCAAGGTCACATTACAGCTAGCTGATCGTTCAATTAAGAGACCACTTGGTATGGTTGAAGATGTGCTCATTAAGGTCGGCGAGTTTATTTTTCCTGTAGACTTTATTGTTTTAGAAACTGAGCCAATTTTCAATCCACGGAATCAAAATCCCATTATCTTGGGTAGACTATTCTTTGCAACATCAAATGCATTGATTGATTGTAGGAGTGGTCTCATGAAGTTATCGTTTGGGAATATGACTGTGGCATTGAACATATTTAATATGGATGAGCACGCAACGAACTCTCTCATTGAGGTCAATATGATTCATAGTTTGCACTCTCATTCGACCTCTTCCACTGATGATGAACCTTCATTTGAGCAAATATTCAAAGATGAGCTAATACTATTAGAAGAATTGACACATACTGATTTTATATATGATGATACTTGTGCAAGTGTGCCATTGAATTATGAGCAAACTTTTGAGGATTTGTTTGCAGAGGAGCTCGCATTACTTCATGAGTTAGAAGAGCCACCACCACGTTCACTTAATCATATTAGACTCTTCTCACCTCATGATATTTTTACATGTATGCTTGTTACTAACGATGATTGGCAGGTTTATAATAAAGAATTCTTTAACCTAATGGTTAATGCTTATATGTGGACAAAGAAAAAGCGAGGACAACATAAGAAGCAGACAGGTAATTTCGTGACTTGTAGAAGGTTAATGAGATATAATAATGCACTCACTTCACGTTTAAAATGCACACACTATGAAAGTAGGAAGCGATCGAGAGGTCGTAACCACTATCCATGCGTTAATAGGGTGAGAATATTGAGATCGTAACTTTTACTACTCTCATTATTTGTATAATATTTGTATAATAGTTTTCATATTTATTTTACCACACTTGGTTTTGTATGAGAGCATACACAAGTTTAGGTGTGGGGGAGTGGATTAAGAGATTTTTATTTTTTTAAGATTTTTAGGATTTTATTTTTATTTTTAGATTTTATTTTTTTTAGATTTTTTGGGTTTCTTTATTTTACACTTTAGGTAGTTTTTGAGGTAATTTAAAAAAAAAATTGAAAAAAAAAACTTGTTTTCATCAATAGATCAACCTAATTACATATAAAGGAACAAATTTAAATTTGAAATTGGATAGGAGAGTAGATTGGATGATACACTTTGAATTTTATGAAAAAAATCAAAATCTGAAAAATAAGTATTATTAACAGTAGTTTTGAGGCAAGTATACATCTATTTTTTACTTCACAATAGTTTATTAGGTTAGAGACAAAAATGATCACGATTGAGTAAGTTTTCTCTCTCAAAACAAAAAAAAAGTGAGAATAAAATAATAAGGGTGCGCCTGGTATTAAGGCAATAGTTTCAAGAGTAAAAAAATGAGTGTGATCTGAGTAATCGGGTATTTTGCGCCTAAGTAAGCGGGAATATTCGCATGAAAAGTGCAATATTCTAAAAAAAAGAAAAAAAAAGAAAAGAGTATGAACCGAGTAATCGGGTACGTTGCGCCTAAGCATGCGTGAATATTCGCATGAAAGGTGAAATATTCTTTAAAAAAAAGAAAAAAATTTGTTATGAGAGAGGAGATGAATCATGAGTTAGAGTTTGAGTCCAAGGCCGAAATAAACTATCACACATGCACGTAGATGTATAGGAGCCAATACATTATCTGCTAGTGGGTATTGAAAGATAGGATTTAAATTTTTGATTAAAATGATAAGTGTATTTGATATGATGCTCAATTTGAAAATTGATAATCTAAATGCGTTCTTGAGTTTGTATATCAGTGAGATTAATTGATGAAATATCATAAAAAAAAGATTTTTCTTTCTTTTGTACAAAATTTTTATTTTTCTTGATTTTTGGTTATCCTTATTTTTCTTTTCGTTATTCCTTAATCTATTTTCTTCTTGAATTTTGTGGGTATATTCACTGCAAACCCTCACAAGACAACACTCGTCCACTAGGGTAACCTAGGGGTTTAAAGGCTTGTTGCACGTGCTAAGTGCAATCGTGATTTCTGCGAAAGTGAGTTAGGGTTTTTCTTTTTTCTTTTTAGGTTTTGCTCGAGGACTAGCAAAAGGTAGGTGTAGGGGTGTGATGAGTATCATATATTGTAGTTTTCCTTCTATACTTTATCTATTTTTTGTATATAAATAAATGTTATTCGGATATTTTTAGTGTGTTTTTCAGGTAATCCGATTCGTAAAAGGAGATGGCATGAAATCAGAGTTTGGAGTCGAAAATCAGAGTACGAAAAGTTACTAAAGTGGGCAAGACTACGAGACTACAATTCTGTAGAGACTCCAAGTTGAATACAGTCAGGAAACCTAAACGTACAAGACAATATTATCACTTGGAAAAAGTTTCAAGAATATTTGGCATAATTTGGCCGCAATTTAGCGGTTTACACCACCATTTGGTGGCCCAATGTGGGCCCCCCTCTCCGAGTTTTCTCCCGTGGCGTCGTTGTAATTTATTGGTTTTGTGGTTATGCTAGAAGTAGGGTTTGATTTCCGAGGCCTATATATTGGCCGATCCTTGTATTTTGACGGGGATGCTGGAATTTTTGTACTCGTTTTCTGATTAATAAAGTTAGGATTTTTGCTGAAGGTTGACGGCCACAACACCGTGTTCCAGAGGTAAACCATTATTCTTGAGATTTTTACTTGCTTTCTAGATAAAGTTTATCGCTTTCTAGTTTAGGTTTTACTGCTTTCTAGATTAGGGTTTATCATTTCATGAATAAAAATTTGATCTTCCTTAGTAAAAATATGAGTAGCTAATAAGATTAGCTCTAAAATATAGATGAAGTTAATATCCACTATGTAATTATTTTCTAATATTTTTTTTCTTAAATAAAATTAATAAAGACATGATTTTTCAATAAAAAGATTAAAATACAAGGACTCGAAGATTAGAACTTTGATAGGTTATATTTGAATTAGATTTCTTGATAATCTATGCTTAGTTAGGGTTTGGGGTTGCTGGTTTTATCTTTTTCTTTGAATTATCTAAAAGATTTAGTTTATTTTTATAAGAAGTAGCACTTTTGATGAGTTATACTTACACAACACTTGATAGCTCATGCTTAAGGCACTTTAAGTAAAAATTAAACTAAAAAGATCGAATTTTTATAATAGAAGAAAATAATAGAAGTAAGGACATGGTACGAAATTAGTGGATTCTAGATTCTAGGCTATTTAGATTAATCCGACTTCAACCTAGAACCTTTGGTTAGTCTGTTAGACTGAGGAGAAAGTAAGAATCGCAAAGGTACCTTAGATCCCTGTGGGTCGACCTGTACAGCACTACACCGATACTGTGCGCTTGCAGTAAATATAACACATCAAGTACTTTTGGCTTAGGAACATGTTCTTCCAAATGAGTATGTGACGGTGATGAAGGTGATGGAGATGATTGTGGAGAAAGGGGTGGAATAGATGATGTAGCCTATGAGATAGTAGGGGTGGGGTCAGGGGGCATGGCTACATTATTGTCCACTTGCTTGCCAGATCTAAGCATGTGAATGGCATTGCATTGGTGGACATGCGACTGATTGGAGTTTGAGGAATTGGCATTATAGTTCATTATGGGTTGACTTGGAAAGGTACCCTGGCCACATTCACTCATCTGACTCGTTAATTGTCCAACCTGCTGTTCTACATTTTAATATATTGAGAGTTCATGAGCAGTTGCTGACCTGTACTTTGAATAAAATCAGCTAACACTTTCATAAGATTTTCCATATGTGTGTTAAGGTTGGACATATGCGTGTCAAACTTGGAATGAGTCTTGAAAAGATTTTCAACGTGCTTCTCAAGTGAATGGAGTCGCTTTTCTTGATCATTATTAGACCCCTGTTGTGAATATGAGTAGTTTTGTACAGGTAGTCTATTCTGGTTTTTCCCATGATTTGAAGCATTTGGGTGTTGATAAGCACCCATATTTAGTCTTGAAAACTGACCATTGGCTGGAGATTGCATGTTAGGATTGGGGCCCCCCTGATATTGCCCTTAACCTCATGATAGATTTGGATGATTTCTCCAGCCAGGATTGTGTGTAGGAGCATAAGGATTATTCATGGGTTGTTAATATAAGGCGTTAGCCTGCTCAATGTAGAATGATAAAATAATCCGAATCTAAAATCTGAGTCCAAGTCCGAGTTCATATCTAAAATCCAAGTTCGAATCCAAAATCTGAGTTCGAATCTGAGTCCGGATCCAAAATCTGAGTCCAAATCCGAATCCAGATCCAAAATCCGAGTACAAATACGAGTCCTAATTCAAATAATAATAATAATAATAAATTAAATAAATAAATAAAATAATTAAATAATTAAATTAATAATATAAAAAAATAAAATCAGCCTCGCACCCACGCAAGGCTGAGCCTCGCATGGATGCGAGGCTAAGAAAAAGAATTTAACCAAAAAAAAAAATTAGTGAAGCGAGCCTCGCACCCACGCGAGGAGCCTCGCGTGGATGCGAGGCTCGTATCCTCAGCCTGATACAAAAAAAAAAAAGAAAAAAAATTTAAGAGAGCTCAGCCTCGCATCCACGCGAGGCTAAAGCCAAGAAAAAGAGAAAAAAATCAATTAAATTACAAAAAAAAAAAAATTGAGGTCTCAGCCTCGCACCCACGCGAGGCTGAGGCAAAGAAGGAGAGGCTCCCAAGGTGCTCACTGAGCAAAAGTAAAAAGATGTGCGTAATGAGTAAAATAATTTTCTATTTCATCATTTATATTCGATTGCTCGCTCGTCCCGTTCGGTCGCCCGATTTCACACAATAAACCCCCGATTTTATGCACGCGATGTATTTTGGTCCAATCTCCAATTATTTTGCAAATCTATCTAAATTTTAATTAAAATCAAACTGATTTTTGGATAAGAAATTCTAAATTAAATTTATTGGAGTTTGGATAATTCTATAATTTTTAATCAAGCTCAAATTAATTTTTGGATGAAAAATTCTAAATTAATTTTATTAGAGTTTGATAATCATACAAATTCTAATTAAATTCTAATTTGAGTTTAATTGATTTTGGGTGCAGAAACAGGACCTGATTCGATGAATCTGAAGAAAATCAAGTTAAGAAAAGATTTGAATATCTTATCGATGAGATCACAAAGAGATTTCGATTCTATCTACAAGGAAACCGGATTTAATTCTTATCTACAAGGAAACCGGATCTCGTTCTTATCTATAAGGAAACCTCTTCAACAACCGGAGGCCTATAAATACCCTCCAAGAGAACCCAGAAAGGACCTTTAGCAAATTGATCTACGCGCGAGAGTCTCAAAGTCTTGCAACAAAAGAAGAGAAGACTTTTGGCCAGATCTCTCTCCGGTCAAAGCGTTCGTGCTTACTCCAAGAATCAACAGAGAAGAAGAACGATCTAGCCTCTAACCATCGATATCAAATTGTCAACGGAGAAAGGACTAATCCCCAATCGACATCAGATGGGTCATGTTGCATGGTAAAAATGAAATTTGCATGAGCTTTATAACAAGTACACGGGCTATACAAAAGCACACGGGCTTTATAATAAGTACATGAGCTTGGCTAACAGGGAATAGAAATAACAGTTATGGGTTAGAAATATTTTATAATTTTGTAGGCTTTATAAGTAAATGTTGATAAATAAATATTTGGTGCAATGGGCCTACAGTTGGCTTTATGGATAATAATACTATTGGCCAAAATAAATAAAAATATTCTGTGGGCCTAGACTCAGCCCAGCAAAAAGAAAAGAAAAAGAAAAAGAAAATGAATTTGGGCCTGAGCTTGGGTAGGAAAAGAAAAGTAAAAGAAGAAAAAAATTTTATATATTTTGATTGGGCTGGGACTTGAGGGATTGGACTTGGACTTGTGAACTTGGAATTGGATTTAATTGGAAATAATTAATGGATTGGACTTGGAATTTAAATGAAAATTTATCAATGTATATATGTGTGTGTGTGTGTGTGATTGAACCTGAAAATGAAACAAATCCATAAGTTTGGATTTAGAAATAATGTACTATTATTACATGTGCACTTGGTTTACGAATTGGGTATTGATATTGAGAATCGGACTAGATTATTGACTCAATTTCGATAAAATATATATTATGATATAATTGTGCATTAATATTATTAAGATGATATGGATATCTAATTCATCATTTTTGATATTATAAGTCGTATACTATAATCCTACAAGTCATGTGTTTTGATATTACAAGTCATGTATATTAATATTACAGATCATGTGTTATGATACCATATGTCATGTATAGTCATGGAAATACAAGTATGTTATCATGAATTGAAAAACATTTAAAAAAGGAAAAGAAAAAGTAACAAATAAATATAAAATAAATTTTTCATATGCATAATTCATTATGAACACGGGGACGGGAGAAGTTATATGATGGATAAGAGCCTTATCGTATAAAGATTGATTGTATTGTTAGGGCTGGGATTCTTTTACTGCAGCGGCCTGATTGATATCTGGATCACCAATTGATATTTACCTAGAGTGGTATGTCCGTTACTGTAAACAATACGAAAATTGATTGTAATGCCTAGCGGCATGTCATGGTTCAACGCCATGAATATTGTGACCGGATCCCGGATATGCATGGGTACTTATACGACAATGGAGAATAGCGCTATTTTATCTATTAATACAGTTTCTACAACTAAATTGGATAGTGACTAAGACCAATAGAATAAAGAATTAAATAGACAAAACAGTTATTGTCATGTATATTTATTTATGCTTTCTTTCATATTTAATTTATATGCACACAAACAACATTGATTTAAACGTGCTCATACACACTGATATTCTTGTACTATGATAGTACACAATTTTTCTTTTTAAATATGTTACTTGCTGGATTTAATCCCTTGGGTTTTGAGCCCAGATTTGGAACGTGAAGAAGGGGATCCAACCCCACTTGAAAACCCGTACTTCGTTGGACAGATCGAGTGACAATAGGCAAGCGAAGTACCCCTGGAGAACTTTTGTATATTTTGTTTATATTTCTTTTTGTCTGGGCACTGCTTTTCTCTTTGACTCTTTTGTATTCATATTTAAAGCAATGTGCCATTTTATGTAATGAACTCTTTGTATAAATAAAACCATTTCAGTTTCAAACATGTTATTTATTCATCTGATTGTGGTAGTAGTTACGGTTATTTCAAGATCTTATGATTGTTGGGTTATCTAGTGCAAGTAATAAGTAACGTCCTCCGTTTTGGGAAGCAGTTGAAAAACGGGGGTGTTACAGGGTGGTATCAGAGTCTAGATTTAGGTGGAAGACCATATGACTGCTGCCATATAAGAACATGTCTGTGACTTACTTATAATAATTGTTTCTTATTTTTTGATACCTATCAGATCTAGTATCGTGCATATCCTATAGTTTCCTAATTGTTTAAGATATCTATCTTCAACTCCTTTTATTGACTCTATCTAGACCGTTACAGAACAATATCGATCCAATTTTCGACCAATATGTCTCTTAATGATTAATAATAAAGAATTTTATGCCAACTTGCTAAGTATGAATTTTAGATTCCTAATCGTTCAGACTTTGAAATTGGTGGAAGCCAATATTTAGAACTAGTAAAATTTAAGGTGTCCCAAAAAGGATGAGTTTTGGAGGTTATGGAAGTAGGAGAAGGAATGATCCCAATAGTATCAGAATTCTTAAATATATTTCCTGAAGAGATACCTGAACTACCACCAGTAAGAACAGCAGAATTTACTATTGATATTATCCCTGAAGCTGAACCAGTTTGTAGGTCACCTTATCGAATGGGAGTTGCAGAACTAGAAGAAATTAAGAGACAAGTAGATGAGATACTAAAGTTGGGTTTTGTAAGGTCTAGTATTTCACCTTGGGAAACTCCAATGTTATTAGTAAAATAGAAAGATGAGAGTCAAAAACTGTGTGTGGATTATAGAGATTTGAATGCAGTAACAATCAAAAACAAATATCCATTACCAAGAATAACTGATCTGTTTGATCAATTGGGTGGAGCAAGGGTATTTTCGAGGATAGATCTTCATTCTGGATTTCATCAGGTAAGGGTCCGAACAGAAGATATTCCAAACACTGTATTTAGAACCGGACATGGTCATTATGAATATTTGGTTATGCCATTTGGAGTGACTAATACTCCAGCAGTGTTTATGAATCTGATGAACCATGTTTTTGCTCAGTATCTAGATAAATTTGTAGTAATATTTATTGATGATATATTAATCTACTACAAGAATAAAGAAGAGCATGCTGAGCATTTGAGAACAGTTTTGCAAACTCTTAAAGAGCAGAAGTTATATGGAAAACTGAGCAAATGTGAATTTTGGTTGAATAAGATTGCTTTCTTAGGTCACATAGTTTTAGGAGATGGTATATCAGCTGATCCTAAGAAGATAGAAGCTGTAATTGATTGGCCTATACCGAAATCAGTGTCGGAGATTTGGAGTTTTCAGGGGTTGAATGGATATTATATGCGATTTGTACAAGACTTTTCAAAAATCGCGTCTTCTTTAATTAAATTGACTAGGAAAGGAGTGGAATATGTCTGGATGGAGGAATGTAATAAGGCATTAGAAGAATTAAAACGAAGACTGACAACAACACCAATGTTGGCAATTCCAGACAATTCTAGGGAAATGAAAGCCTATAGTGATGCTTCAAAACAAGGATTGGGATGTATATTGACACAGAATGGAAGAGTAATTGAGTTTGCATCAAGACAGTTGAGACCCTATGAGAGAAACTATCCAACTCATGACTTGGAATTAGCAGCGGTAATTCATGCTTTGAATATTTGGAGACATTACTTGCTGGGACAGAAGGTAGAGGTATTTACTAATCATAAAAGTTGTATATTTCGTTTATATTTCTTTTTGTCTAGACACTGCTTTTCTCTTTGACTCTTTGTATAAATGAAACCATTTCAGTTTCAGACATGTTATTTATTCATCTGATTGTAATAGTAGTTACGGTTATTCAAAGATCTTGTGACTGTTGGGTTATCTAGTGCAAGTAATAAGTAACGTTCTTCGTTTTGGGAAGCAGTTAAAAAACGGGGGCGTTACATGATGGTATCAGAGTCTAGATTTAGGTGGAAGACCATATGTCTACTGCCATATAAGAACATGTCTGTGATTTATTTGTAATAATTGTTTCTTATTCTTTGATACCTATCAGATTTAGTATCATGCTTATCCTATCGTTTCCTAATTGTTTAAGATATCTATCTTCAACTCCTTTTATTGATTTTATCCGGACCGTTACAGAATAATATCGATCCAATTTTCGACCAATATATCTCTTAATGATTAATAATAAAGAATTTTATGCCAACTTGCTAAGTATGAATTTTAGATTCCTAATCGTTCATACAATCTACCCGTGTGCAAGTTTTAGCCTCAATGATTTATTGGTCTCTCTTTTTTTTGTATTTCTTTTTTAAAGACAACAAGTCATGGATGGTTTTTATGTTATTCTCCCTGTCAATTTTTGCAGTCTATGTATATCTCTAAAAGCTTAATTCTTGTGTTTATGTAAATAATATCATCTGCAGAGTGATGAAACATCATCAGAGAAAGAAGCGCTTAATTTTATGGAGCCAACCTCTGAATACAAATCTGGGTCAAGTAGCACACTTACTCCTCCTTTGTTTCCAGATGCTAGGTTCAAACTCTATAGAGAAGCTCCAATTTATGAAAGAGATGATATAAAAAATAAGGTCATTGATTTTGTATATAGCAAGAACTGTATGGATCATAATGTCTCCGTCATTCGCATAGTTGGTATCGGTGGTGTGGGGAAGACTACCCTCGTCAAACTTCTTTATGACACCTTAATTCTATATGGGATCTTTGAGGCAATGGCATGGGTTTGTGCGAGTGAAAGACTCGATATCAAGGGGCTTAGGAAAGCAATCATCGAGTCACTGGCTGGTACTTCCTGTGGACTTACCGAACTAAGAGAAGTTCAAGAAGCTGCGAGAGAGGAACTAATGGGCAAAAGATTCTTACTTGTACTGGATAATGTTTGTGATGATGCTCCAGGTTTCTGGAGTAGCCTACTGGTGCCACAAAGCGTTGGTGCCCGAGGAAGTATAATCATAGCAACTTCCCGGTCTGAAAAGGAATTTGTTATGGATATAACACGGCATTATAAACTGAACAGGTTATCCAGAAACGACTGCTGGTTGGTTTTCCTATGGCGGTTATTTGATGGAAGGGATCAGGAACTTCCTTCTTATTTGATGGAGGTCGGTAAGAAGATCATCACGAGGTGTAAAGGCCTTCCTTTGGCTGTGAAGGCAATTGGAGGCCTTCTAAAATCAGATCTTGACGAAGCATCATGGGGTGCAGTGTTGAATAGTATTTTGTTGTATGAAGACAGGAATTTGCCAGCTTTTAGAGTATGCTGTGATCATTTAACAGTTCATCTTCAGCAATGCTTTCGATGCTGCTCCTTGTTTCCTAAAGGTTACATGTTTGATAGGGATCATTTGATTAGGTTATGGATGTCGCAAGGCTTCATAGAGCTAGAAGAAGGAAAGCATGGGCGAGACACAGGCTGTAGATATTTCTATCAGATGTTAGGGATGTCATTCTTTCAACAATCTCCAATTCCTGGCCCTGCTGAAAACAAGTATATGATGCATGATCTCGTTCACGATCTAGCACAATCTATGTCAGTGGGCAAGTATTTGAGAGCAGAGACAGGGAAGTTATCTAGCATACCTGACACAGTCTGTCATGTGTCACTTGTTCCTTCTGAATCTGATACCACCTTACAGTTCGCATCCTTCAAGGAACTTAAAGATATTCAAACACTACTGCTCATAAATTCCTCAATTATGAAATGGCAAGCGAATGTTTTTCATGTTGAAGATCCTGCAGTCCTAAATGATCTGTTCTATCGTTTAGGAGGCTTAAGAACTTTGGATTTGAGTTTTACTGATATTGAAGATGTGCCGGAATCAATTGGCAATTTGCAACATTTATGTTATCTTGCTCTCAATAGAACCAACATTCGCAAGCTTCCCGAGTCAATATGCAGCCTCTACAATCTACAGACTCTGGAACTCCAAGGCTGCAACTCTCTCTCCGAGTTACCTGCACAGTTGAATAAACTTACCAATCTGCAGCATCTTGATGTCTGGAAGGAACATGGATTTATTTCCATGTCTCCTGGGATCGGGCAATTGACAGATCTTCAAACATTGTCGACATTTACTATCAGGAGAGGTGAGCAGTGGTGTGGGATAAGGGAGTTGAAGGACTTGATGAATCTCAGTGGAGCTTTTTGCGTTGGAGGGCTATGCAATGTGGTCGGTGGTGAGGAAGCTGAGGTGGCCCAACTGAAGATGAAGAATGTTAAGTGGCCTTCTCCCCCCTTTAGTCCCACATCGGTGAGGCTAAGAAATGAAGGGGGGGGAGAGGGCTATATAATTAAGCCCCCCCTCTCATCCTCTCCTCACACCAAAAAACCAATACAAATACCCAAATACTTTTGTATTTTGTATTTGTATTCTCCACAAATAGTGAAATTTTGGATCCTTCTCCGACCGTGGACGTAGGTCACATTGACCGAACCACGTAAGTTCTGTGCCTCTTGTCTTTTTCAGTTAATTTCTTTACTGTCTTTGTTATATTGTAGTAGTGGCTATTAGTTCTTGTGGGGCCTGTTGCCCAACAAACTGGTATCAGAGCCAGATTTTTTTTTTTGAAGTGCTTATTGTATGCTCTGTGGCTGCCACTAAACGTGGATCCTCCACATCAGAAAATAAGTACCTTCTGTTAGCGGGGCCCAGCGTCACTATTCTCTTGTGGGGCCCATTGAAGTGCTTATTGTATGCTCTGTGGCTGCCACTAAACGTGGATCCTCCACATCAGAAAATAAGTACCTTCTGTTAGCGGGGCCCAGTGACACTATTCATTTGTGGGGCCCATTGTCACTATTCACCTCTTGTGGGGCCCGCGTCACTATTCATCAAGTGTCATATTTCATAGCCATCATGACAGTAACAAAGATCTCAATTGAAAAGTTTGATCGGAGTGTCAACTTCGGTATGTGGCAACTCAAAATGGAAGCCATCCTTATACAGGATGGATGTGAGTTAGCACTTGAAGGAGAGGAGAATAAGGCACCGGAGATGACGGCGAAAGAATTTGCAGATCTAAATAAAAGGGCTAGATCTGCTATTATTTTGAATCTCTCTAACGAGGTTTTGCAGGAAGTCGCCAATGAGAGGACAGCCAAAGGTATGTGGGATCGGTTGAAAACCATGTACATGAAGAAGACGGTGGAGAATCGACTTTATTTGAAACAAAAGTTGTATATGTTGAGGATGATAGAAGGTACATCTATACTCTCTCATCTTGATAAATTTGATTCCATTATTATGGATTTGGAGAATGTAGATGCTAAGATTGAAGATGAAGATCAAGCCATTTTATTGTTATGTTCCCTTCCCCAGTCCTTTAAACATTTTCGGGATACTATGATTTATGGGAAAGATTCAGTCTCATATGATAGTATTAAATCTGCATTAAAATCTAAAGAGCAGATTGATAGGGACATCACAGGGGAGACTAGTGGTAGTCAAGCAGAGGGATTATTTGTTCGGGGTAGATCTGAAAATAGAGACCCTAGTAGTAGCAAATCCAAAGGAAGATCAAAATCCAGACATTACAATTTGATTTGTAATTATTGTAAGAAAAAGGGGCACATTAAGGCTAACTGCTATAAATTGAAAAATAAGGAGAAAAATGTACAAAATAGCAGTGTCACCGCTGAAGCTAGTATAGCAGCAGATGAGAATGAAGGAACTATATTTGTAGCAACAGATAATAAAGTCAGGTCTAATAATGAGTGGATCTTAGATTCGGGTTGTTCTTACCACATGAGTCCCAGTAGGGAAAACTTCTCCACATATGAACCTGTTAATGGTGGAGTTGTTTTGATGGGCAACCATACTGCCTGTAAAGTTGTTGGTAGAGGTACAGTTCGAATCAAGATGTATGATGGCATTGTCCGAACACTCACTGATGTTAGACATGTTCCAGATTTGAAGAAAAATCTCATCTCTTTAGGCACTCTCGATGTTCTTGGGTGTAGATATTCAGCTGAAGGTGGAGTTTTGAAAATTTGTAAAGGTGCCCTTGTACTGATGAAAGCTAAAAGGTCTGGAAGTTTGTATATTTTGCAGGGATCCACTGTTACAGGTACTGCAGAGGTCTCTACATCCTCAGATGTTGACATTACCAGATTGTGGCACATGCGGTTGGGACACATGGGTGAGAAAGGCTTAACGCTGTTAAGCAAGAAAGGCCTACTTTGTGGTCAAAGTACTGGTAAGATGGACTTTTGTGAGCATTGTATTTTTGGGAAGCAGAAAAGGGTTAGTTTCAATTCTCCCGCTGTCCATAAAACAAAAGGTACTTTGGACTATATTCATTCTGATCTTTGGGGGCCATCTCGTGTTCCTTCTAAGGGTGGTGCCAGGTATATGTTAACTTTTATTGATGATTATTCAAGGAAGGTTTGGGTGTATTTTGTTAAGAATAAAAGTGATGTTTTCTTGACCTTTAAACAATGGAAGGTTTTGATTGAAAAGCAGACAGGAAAACACATTAAGCGGCTGCGGACAGATAATGGCTTGGAATTCTGTAGTACAGATTTCAATGAGTTTTGCAAGGGTGAAGGAATTGCTCGGCATTACACTGTCAGAATGACGCCTCAACAGAATGGTGTGGCCGAGCGCATGAACCGAACTCTTTTGGAACGAGCTCGGTGTATGATCTCAAATGCTGGGTTGACAAATGATTTCTGGGCAGAAGCCATTGCTACGGCGTGCTACATTGTCAACCGTGCTCCAAGTGCTTCTATTGATTTCAAGACTCCAGAGGAGGTTTGGTCAGGTACTCCTGCTGATTACTCTAATTTAAGAATTTTTGGGTGTTCTGCTTATATGCATGTTAATGAGGGAAAGTTAGAGCCTAGGGCTAAGAAATGTATTTTCCTCGGTTATGCTTCTGGAGTGAAAGGATACAGATTATGGTGTCCTGATCGCAAATCACCTAAATTTGTAATTAGCAGAGATGTTACATTTGATGAATCATCTATGTTGTATCCTAGAAAAGAGTCTTGTAATTCAGAAAAGGATGATAGTACTCAGAAGCAGGTGGAGTTGGAGATTGGAAATGCAAGTTCTTCACAAAGAGCCTCTACGAGTCAAAGAGATCAAGTTGATGAACCAGATCTTGATGAACCAGTAGAGGAATATTCCATAGCCAGAGACAGACCAAGAAGAGAGATTCGACCACCACAAAGGTATGAAGATGTTGTTGCATATGCTTTAACAGTGGCACAGGAAACAGGTGGAGACGGTGAACCTTCCACCTATTTGGAGGCAATTCAGAGTGCTGATTCAGAAAAGTGGCTGGTAGCTATGAATGAAGAAATGGAATCTCTCCACAAGAATTGTACTTGGGATCTTGTGACGCCGCCGAAGGGAAAGAAAACAGTTGGTTGCAAATGGGTCTTCAAAAGAAAGGAAGGAACTTCAGGTGTTGAAGATGTAAGGTATAAGGCACGATTGGTTGCAAAGGGCTACAGTCAGGTACAAGGTGTTGACTTTAATGATGTTTTCTCACCCGTTGTAAAACATAGCTCTATTCGTGTATTACTTGCATTGGTTGCCATGTTTGATTTCGAGTTAGAACAGCTTGACGTCAAGACAGCTTTTCTACATGGCGATTTAGATGAACAGATCTATATGAAGCAGCCTGAAGGTTTTGAAGTTGAAGGTAAGGCAGACCATGTATGTTTGTTGAAGAAATCCTTGTACGGACTGAAGCAGTCTCCAAGACAGTGGTATAAGAGGTTTGATTCCTTTATGTTGGGTCATGGTTTCTCCAGGAGCATGTATGATAGTTGCGTATACTTCCGGAAGTTAAATGATGGTTCATTCATTTATTTGCTATTATATGTTGATGACATGCTCATTGCGGCTAAGAATCTTGCAGAAATTCACCAGTTGAAGGCCTTATTAAATGGCGAATTTGAAATGAAAGATCTGGGAGCAGCTAAGAAGATTCTTGGAATGGAGATAAGTCGTGATAGAGGAGTTGGAAAATTGTTCCTGACCCAGAAGAATTATATCAATAAGGTTTTGGAGAGGTTTGGTATGCGAGACGCTAAACCAGTAAGTACTCCTCTTGCTAGTCATTTTAAACTATGTGCTGCTCAATCACCACAGTCAGAGGAAGAGATTGATTATATGGCACGAGTTCCTTATTCTAGTGCCGTTGGAAGTATCATGTATGCAATGGTTTGTACTCGTCCAGATATTTCACAAGCAGTTAGTGTTGTTAGCAGGTATATGGCAAATCCAGGCAAGGAACACTGGCAGGCTGTGAAGTGGATCCTCAGATACTTGAAGGGTACTTCAAGCAATTGTTTGGAGTTTGGACATTCTAATAACTCATTGGTTGGTTTTGTAGATTCAGATTACGCCGGTGATCTCGACAAACGCAGGTCTCTTACAGGTTATGTATTTTGCATTGGAGGTTGTGCTATCAGCTGGAAAGCTACTCTACAACATGTAGTGGCTTTGTCCACTACTGAGGCAGAATATATGGCAGTTACAGAGGCTATTAAAGAAGCTTTGTGGTTGAGAGGTTTGTTCGGCGAGTTATCTCTACAGCAAGGGGTTATTACCATTTACTGTGATAGTCAAAGTGCAATTCACTTGACTAAAGATCAGATGTATCATGAGAGGACGAAACATATTGATATCAAGTATCACTTCATTCGTGATACCATTGCAGAAAAGAAGGTCCTTATTCAGAAGATCAATACAAAAGACAATCCAGCAGATATGTTTACGAAGGCTCTTCCAGTTTACAAGTTCAAACAGTGTTTGGACTTGATTGGTATTTACAGTTGGTGATTTTGCCTGTTAGGGCATTGCCGGAGAAAATGGAGTAATTCATAAATTGTTCGGGTCAAGGCCAAGGTGGAGATTTGTTAAGTGGCCTTCTCCCCCCTTTAGTCCCACATCGGTGAGGCTAAGAAATGAAGGGGGGGGAGAGGGCTATATAATTAAGCCCCCCCTCTCATCCTCTCCTCACACCAAAAAACCAATACAAATACCCAAATACTTTTGTATTTTGTATTTGTATTCTCCACAAATAGTGAAATTTTGGATCCTTCTCCGACCGTGGACGTAGGTCACATTGACCGAACCACGTAAGTTCTGTGCCTCTTGTCTTTTTCAGTTAATTTCTTTACTGTCTTTGTTATATTGTAGTAGTGGCTATTAGTTCTTGTGGGGCCTGTTGCCCAACAAAGAAGAACTTGAGAACTTTGACATTGCAATGGGTTAACTTTGGAGAGGACTTAGAGGATGATCAAAGTGCGGAGACTGCTTCTGTGGTGCTTCGGAGTCTCCAACCTCACAGGAACCTTGAACAACTGACGATACGTGATTATTCTGGCGATCAATTCCCTCGCTGGATGGCTGACGACGACTTCTCGGAGCTAACGACAATTACACTTGATAACTGCTACGAGTGCACCAGTCTTCCACCGTTAGGTCAACTGCGGTCTCTCAAGCACCTCTCCATACGAATGATGGACTGTGTTCAATGCATCGGGCAGGATTTTTGTGGCACTGGCCCTCTTGGACGGTTCCGGTCGCTAGAGACGTTGAAGCTCTGGGATATGCCTGAATTGGTAGAGTGGTCTCCAGTGGAGGAAGGGTGCTTCCGTCGCCTCCGCAATCTTTCCATCAGTAGGTGTGACAAACTGAGGGGACTCCCCTGTTTTACTTCTCTGCTGGAGTTGTCGATTCACTGTTGTGCACAATTACTTGATCTTCCAACTCTTCCACGTCTCAAGTCTTTAAAGATTGAAAGCGTGCAAACTCTTGCTTACCTTCCACAACTGAATTTGCCTGTACTTGAGATTCTGGTGATCAGCAATTGCAACCAGCTCTTGCAGGTGAATAGCTTGAGTCATCTTCCATCTCTTAAACGGCTAAACGTAACTAGATGCCCGAAGCTATATTTCTCACCATCTTATAAGCTGCCCTCAACTCTCCAAGTTGTGGAGATCCATGGTGACTCTGCTCTGCTTAGCAATTGGAGCCCAGATGGTTTTGAAGACATAACCAATGCCCAGGTAAATTTCATCTATAAACGTCAGCTGAATGAAAATTTTCAGTTTAGTTTTCACAAAAAGAATTCTATTAGCTACCTCTTTCGCATTACTAACTACCCTATTACAGTAGCTAAACAATATTGAAGAGAATCGAAGAATGATAAACGAAATCATGACTAATGAATTAAAGCAAAAGGATCGATCTTGGCTTTGGTGTATGAATGCCCATAGAAATCCAAGTTTTGTTAAGTGTTGAATTCCCATTTAGCGAAATTAGCTTCTCTTGTGCAATTATGTCTATTTTGCTTTTCTGATTTCTGAACAAACTTTCATTCGGAATTTCCATGATTGTCATTTCCTTTGTTTCTTCCAGGCACGCCTGAAGTTTGTAAGGAACTTGACAAAAGCAAGAACAGGGATGATATTCAATCGCAACCTGAAGTGACTGAAGACGGCTGACAGAACTGGAAGGCCCAATATATTACGTGCTTGCGCTGAGTATGTTGGGAGAATTTGCTATCTCTAGAGTAAATGAGGAGGATTCACTATAAGAAGCAGAAGAAGCAGCTGCATGTCTACAGTTTAGGTGGAGGAGAACATCAGATACCCACGTAGGTACCTGTGCAACCAACAGAACTTGCTGTAGAATTACATCACTCGTAATCCAATCATGTTTTTATGATCTCTCTACAATTATGTCAGCTTGTTCTTTTCAGTTAGATATTTGTGATCATGATTGAAATTGTAATTGAATCTTGTGTAAGATGTTTATGTTTAACGGATTTGCTTATATAGCTAATCTATGGTATTACTATTGCCCACCTTTTTTTTTTAAGCATAAAAACTGGGTTAGTCCCCCGGCATTGCATTAATCATGTATTATCAAAACAAGTTATATATATATCCTCTCATATGAATGGACATTACAAGCTAGAACATTACCTAACCTTGAGTGGGACGATGGGGACTAGTTCCTCAGATTCTTAGTGTAATTTAGATTGGCAAACAAAAGAAATGCAAGGACTTGAACTTGATCCTGTTCTGGTCTTTGGGCATGGAGTCCCATTGCTCCTAGATTGGTTCCTTATGGAACTACATGGTCGACAATTATATTACATATTTGATATTTGGTTGGAAAGAAGTAGTAGAATTTTCAATACTATTTTATATCCTTATTCGAGCTTGTTCCGTGAGAATTGAGTTGCTGATGCCATTACTTCATAGACTACATGTGCCGTGACTCAGGAGGAGGAGCTTCAGGCTAGACTGTGATCGAGGCATCAGGAGGAGGAGCTTTAGGCTAGAGTGCGATCGGGGCATTGCAACCCGAGATGTCGATTGGAGCTCACATAGCTAGAAGATGTCGATTGGAGCTCACATGGCTAGAAGAGGACGTCTTCATTGGAAAGCCGTATTCATTTTTTAGAAAAGAAAAAGAAAAAAGAAATTGGCAATTAAATGTATCAACATAAAATATTTCCTAAAAACGATTGACACTCCTACAAACATACAAAAAGTGAGGGCAGATTTCTCACTCCAACCCTACTTTTGATCTTATCTTTGAAAGAGAGGGAACTGAAATTTTTCCCCAAAACAAAAAAACCTCTTCGAGATATAAGTAAGATAGGACAATAAAATGTACTTCCCTCTCTCCCTCTCTCCCAGTTTGTATATAAAGAAAAACTAAGGTTAAAAATGATGTCTATACTTGTTGCCTCAAGTATGAAACTGATAAATAATCATCGACGTCCAAGCCTTTGCCATTAAAATACAGCTGATAGCTGAAGAACTCAAAATCGACGGGGTCACGTACAAAACGCATGCCCCATTTAATCCATAGCTCCGACATTCCTTCCAATAAGTCAATTACTTTCCATTTGCAGTGAAAGCAGCTTTCTTCAAACTCCAGACACATACAGTTGCTTGTTACTCATTTATGAGAACATAATTAAGCTTCAAAAAATCAAAAAAGACATGTATATGTTTCCTTTAAAATAGAACTATTGTTAGTATATTAGCAGATTCCTCACAACGTACAATCCAAAGTTTGGCTGTATAACAACAACTATATGACGTTACAAACCTAGATTTTGCAGGATTATAACAATGGAGAGCTGTACAGACAGCAAATTTGTAACAAGGAAGCAAATAAAACTAAAACAACATTAGGAATGCAACAGATTATGCCTACAGAGACATGCAAGAGACAACAAGTTGAGAATTTTCACCTCTCGAAGGATGTCTGTCACAGCTGTTTCCATTGATGTAACTCGCATCTTCGCCGGACGAGACTTGTAGAATCCCTGTAACAAACATAACAAACTTTAGCCTAAAAATCCTATTATTGTTTGCCACGATCTAACAATATATGTGAAGACAAGACTCATTAACATGAAACACAGACAGACCAATGACAAGCAGGTATGAATTTCAGTAGCGGAACATTGGAACTTCATAAATCCATGGAAATTATGTTGCATGCTTCCGAACAATGATTAAAGGTGAGCTTTCAGGTAAGACATTTTCAGGATCAGGTGAGGAGATGACATGTTATCAAGGGGTTCATCTGATCAAGGGATCCGCCTAAGGCACATAGCGTAACTCAAGCGAATGAAGTGCTTCTACCTTATATAGAATGTCAACACCTTTGTGCATGCGTTTTAGCGCAAGTACTTTGTTTTTTGGCAGTGAAAACTAATCTGAATTAATGGAGCCAGAATTTTATAGTTAAAGATTTCATGAGTTTACACTTTTAACCGTGAACTTGTTAAAGGAAAGGATGGTCTGGTGTCTCAAATTTAACACAAGTTAAATCGTATTCCATCCTTTCACGCAATAATAGAACAAATGGTTCTCTAACAAAATAGGTGGCATGTTGACTTCCAAAATTAGAAACTAGAGAAACATAAATGTGACAACTGTTTTAAATTTGAATCAAATGGCTTCATTTCAGCTGCATTTCATCGGTTTTTTAAGCTATATATTAAATGACCTCACGAAACCCACGATGATATTTATATATACATAGAGAACCAGGGGAGACTCTGCTTTTTTGTTAAGTGGCCTTCTCCCCCCTTTAGTCCCACATCGGTGAGGCTAAGAAATGAAGGGGGGGGAGAGGGCTATATAATTAAGCCCCCCCTCTCATCCTCTCCTCACACCAAAAAACCAATACAAATACCCAAATACTTTTGTATTTTGTATTTGTATTCTCCACAAATAGTGAAATTTTGGATCCTTCTCCGACCGTGGACGTAGGTCACATTGACCGAACCACGTAAGTTCTGTGCCTCTTGTCTTTTTCAGTTAATTTCTTTACTGTCTTTGTTATATTGTAGTAGTGGCTATTAGTTCTTGTGGGGCCTGTTGCCCAACAAACTGGTATCAGAGCCAGATTTTTTTTTTTGAAGTGCTTATTGTATGCTCTGTGGCTGCCACTAAACGTGGATCCTCCACATCAGAAAATAAGTACCTTCTGTTAGCGGGGCCCAGCGTCACTATTCTCTTGTGGGGCCCATTGAAGTGCTTATTGTATGCTCTGTGGCTGCCACTAAACGTGGATCCTCCACATCAGAAAATAAGTACCTTCTGTTAGCGGGGCCCAGTGACACTATTCATTTGTGGGGCCCATTGTCACTATTCACCTCTTGTGGGGCCCGCGTCACTATTCATCAAGTGTCATATTTCATAGCCATCATGACAGTAACAAAGATCTCAATTGAAAAGTTTGATCGGAGTGTCAACTTCGGTATGTGGCAACTCAAAATGGAAGCCATCCTTATACAGGATGGATGTGAGTTAGCACTTGAAGGAGAGGAGAATAAGGCACCGGAGATGACGGCGAAAGAATTTGCAGATCTAAATAAAAGGGCTAGATCTGCTATTATTTTGAATCTCTCTAACGAGGTTTTGCAGGAAGTCGCCAATGAGAGGACAGCCAAAGGTATGTGGGATCGGTTGAAAACCATGTACATGAAGAAGACGGTGGAGAATCGACTTTATTTGAAACAAAAGTTGTATATGTTGAGGATGATAGAAGGTACATCTATACTCTCTCATCTTGATAAATTTGATTCCATTATTATGGATTTGGAGAATGTAGATGCTAAGATTGAAGATGAAGATCAAGCCATTTTATTGTTATGTTCCCTTCCCCAGTCCTTTAAACATTTTCGGGATACTATGATTTATGGGAAAGATTCAGTCTCATATGATAGTATTAAATCTGCATTAAAATCTAAAGAGCAGATTGATAGGGACATCACAGGGGAGACTAGTGGTAGTCAAGCAGAGGGATTATTTGTTCGGGGTAGATCTGAAAATAGAGACCCTAGTAGTAGCAAATCCAAAGGAAGATCAAAATCCAGACATTACAATTTGATTTGTAATTATTGTAAGAAAAAGGGGCACATTAAGGCTAACTGCTATAAATTGAAAAATAAGGAGAAAAATGTACAAAATAGCAGTGTCACCGCTGAAGCTAGTATAGCAGCAGATGAGAATGAAGGAACTATATTTGTAGCAACAGATAATAAAGTCAGGTCTAATAATGAGTGGATCTTAGATTCGGGTTGTTCTTACCACATGAGTCCCAGTAGGGAAAACTTCTCCACATATGAACCTGTTAATGGTGGAGTTGTTTTGATGGGCAACCATACTGCCTGTAAAGTTGTTGGTAGAGGTACAGTTCGAATCAAGATGTATGATGGCATTGTCCGAACACTCACTGATGTTAGACATGTTCCAGATTTGAAGAAAAATCTCATCTCTTTAGGCACTCTCGATGTTCTTGGGTGTAGATATTCAGCTGAAGGTGGAGTTTTGAAAATTTGTAAAGGTGCCCTTGTACTGATGAAAGCTAAAAGGTCTGGAAGTTTGTATATTTTGCAGGGATCCACTGTTACAGGTACTGCAGAGGTCTCTACATCCTCAGATGTTGACATTACCAGATTGTGGCACATGCGGTTGGGACACATGGGTGAGAAAGGCTTAACGCTGTTAAGCAAGAAAGGCCTACTTTGTGGTCAAAGTACTGGTAAGATGGACTTTTGTGAGCATTGTATTTTTGGGAAGCAGAAAAGGGTTAGTTTCAATTCTCCCGCTGTCCATAAAACAAAAGGTACTTTGGACTATATTCATTCTGATCTTTGGGGGCCATCTCGTGTTCCTTCTAAGGGTGGTGCCAGGTATATGTTAACTTTTATTGATGATTATTCAAGGAAGGTTTGGGTGTATTTTGTTAAGAATAAAAGTGATGTTTTCTTGACCTTTAAACAATGGAAGGTTTTGATTGAAAAGCAGACAGGAAAACACATTAAGCGGCTGCGGACAGATAATGGCTTGGAATTCTGTAGTACAGATTTCAATGAGTTTTGCAAGGGTGAAGGAATTGCTCGGCATTACACTGTCAGAATGACGCCTCAACAGAATGGTGTGGCCGAGCGCATGAACCGAACTCTTTTGGAACGAGCTCGGTGTATGATCTCAAATGCTGGGTTGACAAATGATTTCTGGGCAGAAGCCATTGCTACGGCGTGCTACATTGTCAACCGTGCTCCAAGTGCTTCTATTGATTTCAAGACTCCAGAGGAGGTTTGGTCAGGTACTCCTGCTGATTACTCTAATTTAAGAATTTTTGGGTGTTCTGCTTATATGCATGTTAATGAGGGAAAGTTAGAGCCTAGGGCTAAGAAATGTATTTTCCTCGGTTATGCTTCTGGAGTGAAAGGATACAGATTATGGTGTCCTGATCGCAAATCACCTAAATTTGTAATTAGCAGAGATGTTACATTTGATGAATCATCTATGTTGTATCCTAGAAAAGAGTCTTGTAATTCAGAAAAGGATGATAGTACTCAGAAGCAGGTGGAGTTGGAGATTGGAAATGCAAGTTCTTCACAAAGAGCCTCTACGAGTCAAAGAGATCAAGTTGATGAACCAGATCTTGATGAACCAGTAGAGGAATATTCCATAGCCAGAGACAGACCAAGAAGAGAGATTCGACCACCACAAAGGTATGAAGATGTTGTTGCATATGCTTTAACAGTGGCACAGGAAACAGGTGGAGACGGTGAACCTTCCACCTATTTGGAGGCAATTCAGAGTGCTGATTCAGAAAAGTGGCTGGTAGCTATGAATGAAGAAATGGAATCTCTCCACAAGAATTGTACTTGGGATCTTGTGACGCCGCCGAAGGGAAAGAAAACAGTTGGTTGCAAATGGGTCTTCAAAAGAAAGGAAGGAACTTCAGGTGTTGAAGATGTAAGGTATAAGGCACGATTGGTTGCAAAGGGCTACAGTCAGGTACAAGGTGTTGACTTTAATGATGTTTTCTCACCCGTTGTAAAACATAGCTCTATTCGTGTATTACTTGCATTGGTTGCCATGTTTGATTTCGAGTTAGAACAGCTTGACGTCAAGACAGCTTTTCTACATGGCGATTTAGATGAACAGATCTATATGAAGCAGCCTGAAGGTTTTGAAGTTGAAGGTAAGGCAGACCATGTATGTTTGTTGAAGAAATCCTTGTACGGACTGAAGCAGTCTCCAAGACAGTGGTATAAGAGGTTTGATTCCTTTATGTTGGGTCATGGTTTCTCCAGGAGCATGTATGATAGTTGCGTATACTTCCGGAAGTTAAATGATGGTTCATTCATTTATTTGCTATTATATGTTGATGACATGCTCATTGCGGCTAAGAATCTTGCAGAAATTCACCAGTTGAAGGCCTTATTAAATGGCGAATTTGAAATGAAAGATCTGGGAGCAGCTAAGAAGATTCTTGGAATGGAGATAAGTCGTGATAGAGGAGTTGGAAAATTGTTCCTGACCCAGAAGAATTATATCAATAAGGTTTTGGAGAGGTTTGGTATGCGAGACGCTAAACCAGTAAGTACTCCTCTTGCTAGTCATTTTAAACTATGTGCTGCTCAATCACCACAGTCAGAGGAAGAGATTGATTATATGGCACGAGTTCCTTATTCTAGTGCCGTTGGAAGTATCATGTATGCAATGGTTTGTACTCGTCCAGATATTTCACAAGCAGTTAGTGTTGTTAGCAGGTATATGGCAAATCCAGGCAAGGAACACTGGCAGGCTGTGAAGTGGATCCTCAGATACTTGAAGGGTACTTCAAGCAATTGTTTGGAGTTTGGACATTCTAATAACTCATTGGTTGGTTTTGTAGATTCAGATTACGCCGGTGATCTCGACAAACGCAGGTCTCTTACAGGTTATGTATTTTGCATTGGAGGTTGTGCTATCAGCTGGAAAGCTACTCTACAACATGTAGTGGCTTTGTCCACTACTGAGGCAGAATATATGGCAGTTACAGAGGCTATTAAAGAAGCTTTGTGGTTGAGAGGTTTGTTCGGCGAGTTATCTCTACAGCAAGGGGTTATTACCATTTACTGTGATAGTCAAAGTGCAATTCACTTGACTAAAGATCAGATGTATCATGAGAGGACGAAACATATTGATATCAAGTATCACTTCATTCGTGATACCATTGCAGAAAAGAAGGTCCTTATTCAGAAGATCAATACAAAAGACAATCCAGCAGATATGTTTACGAAGGCTCTTCCAGTTTACAAGTTCAAACAGTGTTTGGACTTGATTGGTATTTACAGTTGGTGATTTTGCCTGTTAGGGCATTGCCGGAGAAAATGGAGTAATTCATAAATTGTTCGGGTCAAGGCCAAGGTGGAGATTTGTTAAGTGGCCTTCTCCCCCCTTTAGTCCCACATCGGTGAGGCTAAGAAATGAAGGGGGGGGAGAGGGCTATATAATTAAGCCCCCCCTCTCATCCTCTCCTCACACCAAAAAACCAATACAAATACCCAAATACTTTTGTATTTTGTATTTGTATTCTCCACAAATAGTGAAATTTTGGATCCTTCTCCGACCGTGGACGTAGGTCACATTGACCGAACCACGTAAGTTCTGTGCCTCTTGTCTTTTTCAGTTAATTTCTTTACTGTCTTTGTTATATTGTAGTAGTGGCTATTAGTTCTTGTGGGGCCTGTTGCCCAACATTTTTAAATGTATTGTTTGACTGAGGATTCACAACAAACCATGAAAGCTTGGAAATGATTTCAACTTTCAAAAGTGATATCTTAAGTTCGCAACTGGCTGAAACATATGGAACATCTACCTATATTAAATCAACAGTAAAGAAACCACTAGAACACAGGAACAACATCTAATAAAAGAGCATCATGCAGTCCAGATATATAAGGAAGTGTATATCAAACACATGATGCCCAGTAAGCATTCTAAAGACAAATTTAAGCATAGTTCTGTCAAATTTCATAGAAATTACAATTTTATGGATGTAGAGGGTATGTGAGCCCAGGTCCATATATACCACACTTCTGTAACGTCCCATTTTTCGGAGAGATACGGAACAGAGTACATTATCGGTGGGCATGTGCAAGTCAACGTCTACGAAGCCTATAAGTATGTAGAAGTATAATGAATGGAATTAAACACTAATTATCTACCAGAATCTTGAAAGTTAGTTTATTACCATATAAGAGAAGATATATAATATATCTAAAACTGAAAGTAATAAGTACAGTACTGATGCAAAAATTGAAAACTAAATCTCAAAAAATGATACATACCAAAGCCAAAAATACAACAGCGAAGACCTAGGAATTTACTGCTGCTCGGCCTGCTCAAGAAAGTATGGGACATATAATGGTGGATTCTCGCTCACGTCTTCACTACTTGAGCGTGTAGGGGAGCTCAGGGTTAAACCCGATAAGTAAAATAATAAAAAATAGAGAGTGTGCAATATAAACTAATAAGTGAAATATGAATGTGGATATAAAAGTATGTGCATGTGTGGAAAATATTAAATGATCAAGTAACAATATCAAGTAGGGATATACATACGTATCAAGTCTAAGTTAATATCCTATTTTAGTTTATATTTGAACTAAATAGTGAAGAAATAGACTCGTATCATAAAAGTACATTGCATACTCGAAACCCGGTCAAGATGCTGGCACTGAACTAGTCGTGTCACTAAGCACTCAAACAGATACCGATACTGATTAGTCGGTCGTCCCATCAACATGGACTAAACAAGATATGATGGCTCAGTACCATCCGAGCATCCCGCGGATAGCCCCTATTTCTGTTGCGCAACCTACCCTAAATCTTTCACGATACAATATTTGTCCACCATTTAGTTCTCCCATAACCCAAGATTTCAAGTTATATTCTATGGAAATCAATCCGGAATATGATGAACCAATCATATCAAGGTTAATGCATATACATGTCTATCATCTAATCAATATCTGAGTAACAAGTAAAATGTGATCCATGTCAAAATCAAGTTATCAGGCAAGTCAGGATCCATGACATTATCAAGACATATGTATGTACTGATAAGGAAAATCCAGTATATTTTTATGTACTTTGTACAAGTAACTAGTATGTATATGTCAAGACAAGTATGATGAAGTCTAGAATGTTAGAATGAGTGTTATGAAAATAATCATGTATGTAAACCACACATATATACAACTATACATATAAACACGTATGTGAGTATTATGATGTAAAAATACCTATGATTATCATGTATGTGAACCACATATATATAATTATGCATATAAACACATATTAGGTAAGTGGGTATTAAGATATAAGGATGGGAATTAAATAGGCTCAACATTATTATAACGATTATTTTAATAATATATGAATTTTTCAAATTCTAGCATAATTTCATGGTATGGAAAGTAGCAAATTTATTAAACCTTATTAATATATATATTTTTCAAGTAAACATGGATTAGCATAAAGTAATCATGACCTAACATAATAGCTTGCATGAAAGAAATATTTTAGTAAATTTAATATAAAAACTTATATGAAACTCTCTCTTTAAAACATGATAATGAATAAATAAATAAATATATATATATATATATATATATATATATATATATATACATATTTTCTAATAGCAAGTGGAAAATAATTTTTAAATCATTGTATTATATACGAAGAACTTATGTAGAAACCTTCAAATTTATATCCAATATGATGAAAATTTATAAAGGTAGCAATTCTATAATTTAAAAATAAAGCATATAATTTAACTTTACAACTTGTAATTTAAGAATGAGAGGTCATAAATAAAATGATAAATTTGATACATTAATATAGAGTAAAGTGTAAAAATCATATTTTTATATTTCTAAAATAATCATAAAGATTTTTGTATAGAGACATTATCTTTATAAGTTTTAACAAATCAAGATTCTAAGTTAACCATAAACATTTTGAGTTTAAAAAAAAATATGATAGTGGATGTGATTTTACTCTCCTTGATGGATTAGAGAAGGTAAGTCTAATGTTGAAAATAATGCGTTAGGAAACCCGTTATATTGCGTTACGTAAC
Source organism: Dracaena cambodiana (assembly GCA_036321105.1). Taxonomy (NCBI): domain Eukaryota; kingdom Viridiplantae; phylum Streptophyta; class Magnoliopsida; order Asparagales; family Asparagaceae; genus Dracaena; species Dracaena cambodiana. Next base: position 2,665,993 of record JAYEPQ010000002.1, on the reverse strand, counting down.
CTAACAGAACTTCAGCACTACGTAAGAACTGAAAATAACTCAATGCACCATAACAATACGTTTTTTATGTTATTTTACGTTATATTACGTAACGTTACGTTAAATTACGTTATATTATATTATTTACTATTATTATTTTAGTAATATATATTTTAGTTGATTATTATTTTGATTATTAGCGAATTACTGAAATTTGTTACATGATTTGGCTTGTTTGATTGCTTATGGAATTACTTACTATTAGCGATTATTTCCTTATTCGTTTATTGTAATTTCTATCCGGTTGCTAAAATATCATACTTGTTGATTCTATTGAATTTTTAATTAAACTGAAATCAATAATTACAAATAAGATAAATTGAATATTTAACTCCGCCAGTGCTATGCACTGCCTGTCCCAAACCAGGATAAACAAGGAGGGTTGTGGTAGGCCAGTGACAGCCAACGTAAAATATTGTCATATATTATGATATGAGCCAAAAAATAAATTTCGTTGGGGCGTTCTCTACTGAGCGACGCGCTACATCGGAGCCCGAGTGTAGTAAAAAATATGTGAGGGTTGCTAGGTCATCGCCTAGAAGCGACGCATCACGTCAGCGCCCGGATGTGGTATCAAATATAAAAGGGTTCCCACATCTTAATGAGCGGGTGGGGTAAGAAGTTAGCTCATAAATATAAATTTTGGTTGGTATCATAGAATATACGTTCCCTTACAAGTAGATTAGTATAGTTAATTGATACTATAATTAGAAGAAGGGTTAATATTTTGTGCGTGTAGGAGACTAAGTGGATGGTGAGAAAGTTAAAGTCATAGAGCCTTGGAGTTATAAACTTTGGTATACGGATAGAGATAGAAATCGTAATGGGGTAGGTGTGATCATAGATAAGCAGTTACTTGGGGATCTAGTGGAGGTTAGGAGGAAGAGTGATGAATTTTATTAGTTAAACTAATTTTAAATGGAGAGATTTTTAATGTCATTAGCGCCTGTGCACCATAAGTAGAACTTGATGAATCCAGTAAACATCAATTTTGGGATGATCTAGATGAGATAGTATAAGAAATACCCACTAGAGAAAAACTATTTATTGGTGGTGATCTCAATAAGCATGTAGGAACTAGTCGTAATGGGTTTGATAGTGTACATGGAGGATTTGGTTTTGAAAAAAGAAGAAGCAGGTAACTCAATTATAGATTTTGCTTTATCTTATGATTTAATTTTAGCGAATACTTAGTTTAAAAAGAGATTTTCTCACTTAGTTACTTTTAAAAGTGGATCAAATGCAAGCCAAATAAATTTCTTTTTAACTAGAAGGGTAGATAGAGTTAGTTGTATCGATTGTAAAGTAGTATCAGGTGAGAGTGTAGTTATCCAATATAAACTCTTAGTTTTAGATATTCAGATTCGACAGAAACTTAGAAAGATTAAGTGTAAGTTAGATCCTAATATTAAGTGGTGGCGATTAGAAGGTAATCAAAAAAATTTTGTAGATAGAATAGTACAAGAAGCAGATTGGAGTGATCATAATGATCCTAAGGTAACATGGAACAAAATGGCTAGCTGCATTAAAAAGATAGTTAAAGATATATTCAGTGAGTCGAGAGGCGGTGCTCCACCATCTAAGAATATATCATTGTGGAATGAAGAAGTAAAAAATGCTATTAAAATCAAGCGAGACCTTTATAGAGATTTGAATAATAATAATAATAATAATAATGGAATAAGTCTTGAGAAGTATAAACTAGTAAAGAAAGAGGTTATGAAAACTGTTCAGGATGCAAAAACTAAATTATATAAACAAGTGTACGAGAAGTTGGATAATAAAGAGGCAGAAAAGGATATATATAGAATTGCTCGAATAAGAGAGAGAAAGTCTAAAAACTTATTTAGTATAAAGTGTATTAAAGATGAGAAGCAGACAGTTCTAGTTCGAGACGAAGAGATTAAAGAAAGATGGAAAAATTATTTTGATAGATTATATAATGGTAATTTTACTCAAGATTTGGGAGATTTTACTATTCAATGTGAGAATATGAATCGTAGTTTTATGCGCCGAATTAAAGAGTCTGAAATAAAAGAGGTTTTCAAGAGAATGAAATAAAGAAAAGCTGTTTGTCCAGATGAGATTCCTATAGAGATATGGAGATACTTAGGAAGAATTGGTGTGAGGTGGCTAACAGATCTTTTTAATAAAATTTGGCAAACTAAAAAAATGCCAAATGAATGGAAGAAGAGTACCCTAGTATCTCTGTATAAGAATAAGGGCGACATTCAAAATTGTTCTAATTATCGGGGAATAAAACTCATGTGTCACACTATGAAGCTTTGGGAAAGAGTAATTGAATATAGATTGCGACAAACTATTAAAATATCGGAGAACCAGTTTGGATTTATACCGGGACGATCGACGACAGAAGCTATTCATTTACTTCAACTTATAGAGTGATTCCGAGAGAGAAATAGAGATTTGCATATGATATTTATTGACTTAGGGATAACCTATGATAAGGCTCCACGAGAGATACTTTGGTGGACACTGATAAAGAAAAGAGTTCACATCAAGTATATCGACAAAATTAAGGATGTGTGATGGAGTAGTGGCCAATGTCAGAACATGTGGTGGTTTAACAAGTGATTTTTCTAACACAATTGGATTGCATCAAGGATATGCATTGAGCCCATTCTTATTTGCTATAGTCATGGATGAGCTTACTAAAACTATTCAGGATGAGATATCTTGGTGTATACTATTTGCTGATGATATTGTCTTAGTTGATGAGACAAAAATATGGATAAATGTCAAGTTAAAGTTATAGAGGTATACATTAGAATCTAGATATTTTAAATTGAGTAGGTCTAAAACAAAATATATGGAGTGTTAATTTAGTAAACGACGGACCATAGACTATAATGCTGTAAAACTGGATAGGCAAGAGATACAAATGAGCAGTCAGTTTAGATATTTGGATTCGATTATTCAGAATGATGGAGAGATTGATAATGATGTTAATCATAAGATACAAGTTCGCTAGTTGAAATGGAGGGCAATGGGAGTTTTATGCGACCGTAATATCCTGTTAAGATTGAAAGAAAATTTTTATAGGACTGTTATTAAGCCAGATTTATTATATGGCACGGAATATTGGGCTATAAAGAAACGTCATTCACAAAAGATAAGTGTAGTAGAGATGCGCATGTTCCGTTGGATGTGCAGCAACTCTAGGAGAGATAAAGTGAGAAATGAAAATATTCGTGCTAAAGTAGGTGTAGCTCTCATCGATGAGAAGATGTGAGAAAATTCTTACGATGATTTGGTCATGTGCAACGTAGGCCTACAAGTGTACCAGTTCGAAGAGGGGAGTTCATCAATGTAGGACAAATTACAATAACGAAGGGAAGACCGAAGAAAATATGGATATAGGTGATATGCAAAGATATGAAGTCTAGAGGTTTAAATAAGGAGATATTACTTGATAGAAATGAATGGAGAAGGAATATCAAAATGATCGATCTGGCGTGATTCTCTTTTTTGGGTTCATGTAGCCTACCCAAATACTTAGGATAAAAGGCTTAGTTGTTGTTGTTGTAAGATAAATTGGATATTTGAAAATATAAATTACAATAATGATAATAACTGGAATTGAAATAAAAGATCGTAGTCTTGTTTTTTTTTGCTTAAATGATGACTAGAATTACGGTTGCGGACTTAATATAATTTATAAAGATAAATATGAAAATTATTCTAAAATTTAGTATAAAATTAGAATAGATTATGTATTACAAAATGGTTATATATTATTTTTAGAATTTTTTAATTTATTTTTCAATTTATAAAGATTATTTTATATAGTTTTATATTTATTTTTAAAAATAAACAGTAAATTGTGTAATCTATGTTATGCGTTACGCTATATGCGACATAACCTAACAGAGGCAAAACGTTACGTTACCGTTATCGCTATTTTAAGTATTGGGTAAGCCTATCTTGAGGCTAAAGAATCTTTTATCTTCTTCTCTTTTCTTATTCTTCTTCCTGAGAGTTGGAATAAAAAGTGAAAGAGAAGAATAAAAAATGGAGAGAGAATAAATGATAAGGAGAAGAAATGAAAAGATAGGGAGAAAAAAATATAATAGACAAAAGAGATATGGGGGCAAGAGGATGGCTTGTTATGCTTAGCCAAAGGACAAGCATAGTGAAGTTAAAGTATGGAATATGTTAGGTTGACTTTTCATTGATATTTTACATTATATTAATCATACAAATATTTTTATAATGAGACCATATATGAGTGTATGGAAGAGAGGAAGAATAAAAGAGTTATTGAGAGAAAAATGAGATAAAAAAATCTCTCTTCCTCTCTTTTCAGTTCAGTCCAGCAATAGGGGATTGGTTTGAGATAAATAATTTGGGAAAATAGGGCATGGAAGGTATGGGTGAATAAGACAAAATAGGCATAGGACAAATAACTAGTAATAATAGGTTCTTAGAGTTGTTTAAGAGCACACAATCTAATTAAACTAATCCAAATAAAGTCAAATATGATTTTTAAAAGTCAAAAGAAGAGAGACTAGTCAAAATATGTATAAGACCCACCGGTGATTTTAAAATAATATTATTTTAAGTGACTCTTGAAAATTTCAAGAAAGTCACCAAAAATATAAAACTCTAGAATTAATCTCATATCAGGAATGCAAGTTATGATCGAAATTAGGTTGTTACATTCTTCCCTCCTTTAAAAAAATTGTCCTCAAAATTTAATTTTAATTGATTGGAGTAATAAGATATCAATTAATCAATAAGGATGTGGTTATTGAGAAAATAGTTCCAATCATAAAATAGCTGCAAACTAACTAACTTGTCATGTCATCTAAACTAGTGGGATAATAAATCAAAGGTATATGATGGAAATATGGGATAATAAATCAAAGGTATATGATGGAAATAATCTCGTAAATCTCACTTTTTAAGGTCCTTGAGAATATCTGTAATAATTGCCTGCAGATAAATTATTGTCACGCCAACAGGTAAGAACTCATAATAGTAAAAGTTTAGGATTTAGATTAGAAATCAACAGGTACAAAGAATATAGAGTATCTCATAAATCGCTTACTACAGTTCTAATGAATGACTGTAACTATTATTGACAGAGAATAAATCTCTATAATTACCATGTCAATTCAATAGAACTCAAACATCAAAAGTACAAAACTAGATACATGGAAAATCAAAAGATGATATGGTATGGATAAAAGAATAAGGCAAGAAAGAAAATCAACTAATAATAGGACCAAGATAAGATTTCAGATTAAAGAAAAATTAATGGACATGTTTATGTATGGCAATAGTTCTAAAGACATCCTAGATTAACCTAGAGTTCTAATACCACTCTATAACGCTCCATTTCCCGGAGGAATACAGAAACAGACAGCGTTATCGGCAAGCCCGTGTAAGTCAACATGCACGAGGCCTATAAGTATATAGAAGTATAAACGAATAAAATTAAATACTACTTATCTACCAGAATCTTGAAACTTAGTCTACTGCCACATAAGAGAAGATATATAGCATTTCTAAAACAGAAACCAATAAGTATAGTATTGATACAAAAGTTAGAAACTAAGCCCTCAAAAGAGTAATACATACTAAACCCAAAAATACAACAGCGAAGGCTTAGGAATCAACTACTACTCAGCCTGCTCAAGAAAATATTGGACATGCAATGGTGGATTCTTGCTCACATCTTCAGTACCTGAGCGTGTGGGGGAGCTCAGTATCAAATCCGGCAAATAAAACAATAAAAAATAGGGAGTATGCAAATAAACTAATAAGTAAAATATGAATGTAGATATAAAAGTATGCGCATGTGAGGAAAACATTAAATGATCAAGTAACAATATCAAGCAGCGATATACATACATATCAAGTCTAAATTAAAATCTTATTTTAGTTTATATTTGAACTAAATGGTGAATATATAAACTCGTATCGTGAAAATACCCGTGCATATTCGGGATCCGGTCAAGATACTGGTGCTGAACCAGCCGTGCCGCTAATCACTCAAACAGATATCTGTTCGTCGCAAAAGTTCCTTCGCTTCCTCCCATTGAATTAACTTAAATTACAATGAAAGTGAACAAGATATAAAAAGAACAAACGAGAGGATTTTATATTTCAATGTCTCTCTTTTACAATATTGTAGGATCTGTGGCGATGGGATCTATAGTAGTTCCCGTGGACGATCGGTACGTTGAAATCTTCTCTATCGAAGATATCGGCCGATAGTAGACGATCTTCTCTGGTCTTTCTCGAACTCAAGGCTCTCTCGCGTACTTGAATTCTCTAAGAACCAAAAGGAAGAAGATGGCGATTTTCTCTGATCTTCACGAACTCAAGGCTCTCTCGCGTACTTGAATTCTCCAAGACTTCAGAAAAATATCTCAATTGCCGAAAAGAAGCTCTCTAGGGTTTCACCAGGAAGGTATTTATAGCCCCAGGTTAATGCAAGAGTTTCTATCTAAATAGAACTCGTATTCATCAAGGATTCCAATCAAATATCTTAGTTTTGATGGAATTCTGATTAGACTTGATTCGGGTATTTGGATAAGCCCAAAATCATAATCTCAATCAATCTGAGATTCTGGTTATCTTCTTACTCAGAGCTTTAATCGCATCAAAACGCGACGCTAAATAACCAAAACGCAGAGCTAACGCAGAGCTAGTGATCATCTCCGCGTTTCGCTCAAACGCGGGGCTAATACAAGCCAAACTACGGAATCAACGCGGAGCTATTAAACATCTCCGCGTTTTATTCAAATGCAGGGTTAATGTAACCAAACGCGGGGCTATTGAATTAGCTCCGCGTTCTGTTGTGGAAAATCCTTTTTAACTTAGAAATTTTCACTGCCAACAGAACCCCCTCCAAAGTTTTCAAAATGGCTTAGACTTCAGCAGATTTTGAAATACTTTGGATATCTAAACTGAAACGCAGAGTTAAAATACCAAGTCTATCTCGCGTTATGCTCACTTACGCGGAGCTAATCAGCTTCACTTCGTCTTCAGTAAAATAAGTAATGATGTCATTAACTACTCCGAGTTTCCATGCCGAATACCAAGCGACGCAGATTCTGTTGAAATAGAGCTCCCGGCTCATTTTCTTCTTCATCTCATCCGAAGAATTTCTGAGAACTTGAGTGACTCAGGAATGATCTTCAACTGATCTTCGTTCAACTCTCCATAGGATGTCTCTCAAGAGGAGTTTGGCTTTTCGCAAGTTGTCCGGTGTTAATGTCAGCGGCCATGGAAGTAAACGCGACGGCGAACCAGTCTATGCAGCGTCTTCCGAAGGTAAAAACCCTCATCTCTTGGTTTTCTAAGAACCATTCTGAGATATTTTGGCTTGATTTAATCTAGACTATTTGTCGGCGAGATCGCTTGCGAGGCTATTTTTGATTAGCAGTCGCGATGAATCTGCGAGGCTATCTTTGATTAGCATTCGCGGTGAATCTGCGAGGCTATCTTTGATTAGCAGTCGCTATGAATCTGCGAGGCTATCTTTGATTAGCAGTCGCAATGAATCTGCGAGGCTATCTTTGATTAGCAGTCGCGGTGAATCTGCGAGGCTATCTTTGATTAGCAGTCGCTAAGCTTATGAAAGAGAGAAACTTTTGGCCCTCCTTTACGCGAAGTCATCCTCTGCGTTTAAAGCGCGAGGCTATTTCTTCAACTATGCGCGGAGTCAACTTAGCTCCGCGTTTTCACTCTTTTGGAAACTCTGTTCCTTTTGCAGTAAGTCCAGTCCTTTCTGAAGAGGAACATATGCGGGTCCATTGATCTTCATCAGTAGAAGTAACTCTAAGGAAGTCAGAAGCATATGTTTTACAACATAGTTGCAGGTTTCAAGCTCTGGCTCTGAGAGATAAACTCCTGTAAATAAGGAGCTGCAGCACTTGCAGTGCAGAATTGCGCTTCAATGCAGCACTTTCCTTTCCTCTCGTGCTTCATTGCGGATGACAGATCCTAATTGACATTTGCAGAGGAGATCTTTTGCATGTGAACCAGGGAACTGAGCTTCAACACCCCGTAGAGAAATCTCACTGTTTTTTGCATGTGAACCAGGGAACTGAGCTTCAACACCCCGTAGAGAAGTCTTACTGTTTGGTTATTGACAAGTTGATCATGTAAAAGCTTTTGGGAGAGCTATAACTCCCTCTTTGTAATCTCTTGCTTCATGAATAAAGAGCAATTATTTTCCTCTCTATCTGTTAGCTTCAATAATCTTGCTTGCTCAACAAACAGATGGTCAATAATTTCGGTAAAATAGTCTAAGGCACTTCTGCGTAACTTAGACTGATAATACCCAAATGATCGGATAATGATCGCTTTAACTTAGATGGAAGCGACTAATTGCACTCGTCAAAAATCTAAGTTTTTCCCATGAAAACGCAAAGCAAAGGCACAGGCTATCCTCGCGTTTTGTATAGTTGCGCGGAGTTAAACAACTTCGCATTTCCATAATCGCGCGAGGCTAATAGCTTCGCATTTTAGAGAGTAACTGACCAGCCACTTTCTCCGAAACTCGCGCCGAATTCCAAGAGGCGGTTCCTTCCATTTAAAAGAAATCTCTATTTCTTATCCTTCTCACTCTATTTGAGAATTTTTCAGAAACTTAGAGATTCAGGCGATCAGAGTTCAGACGACCAAATCTTCTTCCGACCGAGTTTCTCCAAATTTTCAGTCAATTTTTCTCAGCAATGGCGCCCAAAACTCGTGCTACTTCTCGAGCGGCTCCATCTTCGGCGACTGGCGCAAGCAGTGGTGGCGGCGGCCAAGGCAGCGACGCGCCAGCCCACATTTCGCCCATCGGGGGTAAGAATCTTTCCATCGAGACTCTTTAGAACATTTCTAGAGTGATTTGGCTTAATTTTAACTGATCAATCAACTCCTTTACCGGCGAGATCGCCTTACTCCTGCCGTAAGGCTTGGAGAAGAAGAAAAGTCACTGACTACCTTCTTATGCGAAGTTATTGCGTCATCCTCACGTTTAAAGTGCGAGGCTATTTTAAGTAGCAGTCGCGCTAAAAACGCGAGGCTATTTTTAGTAGCAGTCGCGCGAAAAACGCGAGGCTATTTTTAGTAGCAGTCGCGCTAAAAACGCGAGGCTATTTCTGCGCGGTCTAATCTTTAGCTTCGCGCGGCGCTATTCTTAACTTCGCGCGTTCTAATTTTTAGCTTCGCGCGTCCATACTTAGAGAAATTTTCTGCCCTAGAGAAACTTCTCTCATTCTGCTTTCTTTTTGCAGTAGGATATTCGATGGAATCTCTTCCCCATAAGAACTACTTCGGCTTTGCTGGGGGTTCTGATCCCTCAGGCCAATTCCGTTTCACTACCATTCTGCCCTAGGACAAGCCAGACCCGAAGGAACGCAAGGAGAAGCTGATCAAGTACCACCCCACTACTGCGCGAGAAATCATAACTGACGCGGCTTTTGAAGATGTGAACAGGAAGGCGATGGAAAAACTCGCCTTCCTCTTTGGAGACCAGATGGATCAATTAGATGAGATCCTTTCTGAAGGGGAACGTGTCTGGCTATATAACTTAGGCGAAATGTTGATGTTTTTGCCTAGAATGGATCGTAGCTATCATCTGGTTTATCTTCAAAGGCTAGCGACGCCTCGAGAATTAAAATGGGGACTGACTCAAGAGCAAGATGGCGTCCCAACAGGCAAATTTGGTGCAAAAGGAGTTTATCAAGATGGTTCCCCCAGATGCATTACTGGCTTGCTTCCAGGCCGATTTGGCAAGGAGCTTCCAGTGGGAGAAGTCCCATCTCGTGCCCGAACTTTCTTAAGTGAGTTCTTGGCGAAGGATGGTCAGTACCCGGCTAGCGACTTCAGGATGCCTGGCTGGGTTCATTCTTCTAACAATATGTGGTGGGCACGCCTTGTTCAGTACATGCTGGATTCCCATGAGCCCATCTTAAAGGATATTGGCTTGTATAAAGCCATCAGGAATGTCCAATTCGGGTTTTCCCAGAGTGCTTATCACTTTTACTGCCTCTTGGAGATGTATAACCCTGAAACCTGTACTTTCTTTACTCCAGTGGGTGAGCTAGGGTTCGCTCTCCACGAGATGTTTGAGGTTTCTGGACTCTCGATGGGCGAAGTCCCTTACGAGGAGTATATCCCTACCACCGATGAGTTGAACATGCTATTGGCGAGGGACGAGCGCATCCATGCTACATACTGGGAGATTATGTGCCATTATCATATTTGCGCTGACTTGACGGGTGCGCGTAATCACGGTATTGGTCACAAGAAGTGGGCCGAATATCTCTTTGCCAACTTAAATTCTAAGGATAGCTCGGCCATTATCCATGGTCATCCACCCATCTATGGCTCAGAGATTGATCACCGTATTGCTAAGGGCCGCCATCTATTATATTATACCACTGAATCCAATGAGAATGGATACGGTCTCGGCACTTCATTCAAGAGCTATCACTATCAAGCCCAGTTTTCGATCTCCAACAGAGGTCTCATTGCCGGGTTTCTGATGCTGTGGCTCAAAAGATGCGTCGTGCCGTCATTGTCCAAGGAGCGATTGCAGTGACCGTGGTATATCCAACGGTTTTTCTTGCATACGGCTGACCCCTTAGACTCCTTCCCGCCATGGTATGCAATTTGCAGTATGGACTGAGGGTATTCTGTTGTGATTTCCTCCCCACTATTAAGGTCAAGGGGAAAGGAAAGGGCAAGTCGAAAGAGACTGCCCAACCGAAAACTCCAAACCCTAGGGTGGAGATGCCCTACACCTATTTGATGGCGTGGCTTGTCTTGCACTGTCCCTCCTTAATGAGTGCACCAGAGCGTCGTTCGGGCGAAAAGTGCTTCCTTGTAGAACTGTATGAACGTTCTTCATGGAGGCAGAATTATATGTCCCAGATTCGGAAGACTCTTCGTAGCTTTCAGAATTACGAGATCTTCCGGTGTTTTCCTGACTTTCCCGGCGGAGGATATGGGACGAGGCTGAAGGATGCCATGGGAGCAGATAAGTTCACTACTTTATCTGCAGGAGCGTTCTGGTGGCTTCTTAACATCCGTCCCGGATACTTGGTGTATCGTCAAGATCTCAAGTGTCAGATCGAGCCATATACTCCGAGTCGCTTTGCTCGTCAGTTTGGATATTCTCAACTCTTTGTGGGCAATCCAAATAAAGATCTCACTCACGAGGGGAATTTATACGAAGGCGCTCGTGGCTGGTTCCATTTTGCAGTGGGCGAGACCGAGGCTGAATTCTCCTTGCCCCAGAAGGTGCCAGAATTGGCCATGACCCTCAGCTCCTGCAATTGGTTCAATATTGCGAATGCTGACGTGTCCGGCTTCTCTCTCAATCGCAGTTGTTGCAAAGAGATTGAAGCCCTCTATATTAGCCGCCAGGGTGCTTCTAGGGTAAGGATAAAAGGAATGGAAGAATTCCTTGGCGCTGCGGCTGAGCCTTCGGATGTCAGCGAATCAGATGATGATGCCGGTGATGATGACGACAATACTGGTGCTGGTGGAGTTTCTCAGCCTGTTGTCAGTCATTCCCTGAGTCCAACTCTCAAACGCCGCGGCACTTTAAAGAAAAGGCCGGGTAAGAGGCAAAAACTGGCACAGGAAACTTTGATAGCCCCCCAAGAAGTGGCTATCAAACTTGCTTCCGACTTGTTGGCTTCAGCTGTACCCCCAGCGTTGGCAAGGGAGGATGAACCTGCTAAACCTCCAAGTGTTGCTGAGATTTCAACTCCTTTGGCCGTAGAGCCTGTAGCAGAACCTGGGACGCAACTAGCGGGTAGCGAGACGGGTACATTGCTGGAAATGACAATGGCTCCCCCTTCAAGTCCGACAACTGGACTTGTATCGCCTGGTATGGCCTTTAGCATTTTATCTTTCGCCTGTTATTTATTTTAACGTAACACTGCTTTTCTGGTCTTCTGAAATGCAGGTGATCAACTTCTTTCGCCAATGCATTCGACTACCCAGGTAGAATCTGACGATAGAATGGACCATTCTGGCTCTGTTGGTGGTGTGGGTAGCTCTGCTGGTGAGTTTGCGGCTGATTATTCCACACCGGCTCCTGCCTCTGTTTCCTCTTTAATTCCCCCAATTGACGAATTGGGAAGTGACGAGAGAACTAAGATTATTATCGCAGCTGCTGCTAATGAGGCTACACCTTCTCCTAGCATGCCATCTCCAACGCCAGTCTGTTCCACTGAGACATTTCCCACAGTCGTTGGTGTGCCTTCTCAGTCAGCAATTTTAACGTCGTCCATTGTCGTGGCTGCTGAGATACCTTCAACTCTTCCGACTTCAAGCCTTCTAGTAGGGGAGGAGAATAATTTAAAATTCTCGTTCGAAGATGCTTCTCCCACCGGAGGAGCTTCAGGCGAAGTGATCCCATCTTCTCTTCCTGTTGGTGGGAGTACCCAAGTGATTTGTACTGTCGGTACTTCGTCTGGGGTCTCCAGTTCTTCCAGATCTGCACTGGCTCTATTGGTCCCTCAGATCATGAATTTAATGCAGGGACGAGCTTCTTCTTCTCCAATTCCAGCAACTACTGCTCCCTTGTTTACGACACCTTTCTTGGTATTACCTACTTTGCCTACCAACAATGCAAATCCTCTTGAAAGACTTTTCGGTTTCACCGTCGAGGATTTTATGCATTTGTTAAGAAGATGTGTTGAGATGGTTCTTGATGGCCATGATTTCTTCAACTTTGCACGTCCACTGTTACTCCGCTATTTAGGAAATATCGAAGAATTCGGTGGACAAGATCGTGCAGCTCCATATCAGACCCGCCTTACAGCTTTAGAAGAGCAGGTGACCACGCTACACACACTCCGTCAGGCGGATGTGGAGGCGATCACTGAGATAGAGCTGGCACGGCTTCAGGCAGAATCCTTATCTCAAAGAAATATTTTAAGGCAGCAGGAGGAGATATGGTCTCAGGAGCTGACAGAGTTTCAGGCCAGTCGGGAATCCGTTCTTGGCGACCTGCAGAGGGTAAACTTTGGAATTGAGGAAAGCCAGGCGGCCATTTCTAAAGCCCAGGAGACAATTGCCAGAGCTCGGGCCACCTTGATAGAAAATGAACTCCGATTAGGAGAATCTGTCAAGAAACGAGAGATATTGCTTGTCCAGCAGGAGCAGATTCAGCAGGAAGAGATGGCCAGAAATCGTGCTATAGAAGAATCTCGTCAGCAACAACTTTCAATAAGTGATGATGAGTTGCGTAGGCAAGCTCAGCAAACCGTGGAGGCTTCTCATCGTAGAAATTTGGACGAGACAATAAACCAATTGAGACTCCTGGGCGGCCTATAGTTTCATCTCTCTTTACGCTTTTATCTTCCTTGTAATAAGAACTTCGTAAACAGGAGAGAGATATCCTTACGATGTTTCTTTGAAATTCTTTTTGTATCTTCACCTTTTTAATAAAGATGATTCTTTTGACTCTTTTATTTGCCGGCTTCAAAACAGATTTGCTTGCCTAACAAATAACCTGTCGTCAAAACGATTTATCTTGGTATCGTTCATGCTCAATTTCTTGAGCTGAAATAACAATTAAAGTTTAATATGGAATTTTTAGCAAACCCCCAGCTATTAACGGATTTGATTAGCCTTTACCAACTACCGTTTGAGTTGGGCTAGCCATGTTATTTCCCTCAACATAGTGAGTTGTCGAGGACTACGTTTGGGCTTAAATGCCAAACTTTTCCTCTTCCCTTTACTTTATCGGTATTGGGCGATTCATACTCTTATCCCAGCATGATGGGTTGGCGAGAAACTAGTTCTCTTCCCATTGCCTAGTTGGCGTTGGGCAATTCATACTTTTAGCCCAGCATGATGGGTTGGCATGAAACTTGTTCTCTTCCCATTGCCTAGTTGGCGTTGGGCAATCCATACTTTTACCCCAGCATGATGGGTTGGGAGAAACTTGTTCTCTTTCCATTGCCTAGTTGGCGTTGGGCAATCCATACTTTTACCCCAGCATGATGGGTTGGCGAGAAACTAGTTCTCTTTCCATTGCCTAGTTGGCGTTGGGCAATTCATACTTTTACCCCAGCATGATGGGTTGGCGAGAAACTCGTTCTCTTCCCATTGCCTAGTTGGCGTTGGGCAATTCATACTTTTACCCCAGCATGATGGGTTGGCGAGAAACTAGTTCTCTTCCCATTGCCTAGTTGGCGTTGGGCAATTCATACTTTTACCCCAGCATGATGGGTTGGCGAGAAACTCGTTCTCTTCCCATTGCCTAGTTGCCGTTGGGCAATTCATACTTTTACCCCAGCATGATGGGTTGGCGAGAAACTAGTTCTCTTCCCATTGCCTAGTTGGCGTTGGGCAATTCATACTTTTTAGGTCAGAGGCGCTTAATTACACATGCCTAAAAGAAGACTGGGGGTTGTTCAAACTTGAGAACTAAGCACACCAGGTTTTGGGTCAGAGGCGCCAAATTGCGCATGCCCAAGAAAAAGACTGATGGTGGTTCAAACTTGAGAACCAAACAGGAGGTGGTTCAAGGCTCTCTTGCGTAACATGAACTGGGCACTCCAAACACACCAGGTTTAGGTCAGAGGCGCACAATGCGCATGCATAAAAAAAGACTGGAGGTGGTTCAAACTTGAGAACCAAACTCACCAGGTTTTAGGTCAGAGGCGCACAATGCGCATGCCTAAGAAAAAGACTGGAGGTGGTTCAAACTTGAGAACCAAACTCACCAGGTTTTAGGTCAGAGGCGCACAATGCGCATGCCTAAGAAAAAGACTGGAGGTGGTTCAAACTTGAGAACCAAACTCACCAGGTTTTAGGTCAGAGGCGCCAAACTGCGCATGCCTAGGAAGAGAAGACTCGTATCTCTAGGGATACTAAGAATAGTATTTCTTCAGAAATTTGCCATTGATCGGCATCATCATCCTGTCGCCATCTTCATTCATTAAGCGATAGGCTCCACTGGAGTATACTTTCTCCACAACAAACGGTCCTTCCCTCTTGGGTTCAAACTTACCCTTAGTCTTGTGGGTTAGCACCATTGGCCTTTTGACAGCCAGAACCAAGTCTCCTTGCTTAAAGGTCCTTGGTTTGACATTCTTATTGAACGTTTGAGATATTCGGGCTTGATACAACTCAATTTGTTGTTGAGCCCTGAGTCGTTTCTCATCTAACGCCTCTAGTTCTTGCAACCTTTGCTGATGGTGCTCTTCTGTCGTCAACTTTGTAGCTAAAGCCACTCTTAATGATGGTATCTGGATTTCAAGAGGCAAGACAGCCTCACTTCCATAAACCAAAGAAAACGGGGTAGATTTAGTCGGGGTGCGAACGGTGGTGCGATAAGCCCACAAACATTCTCCCAACTTTTCA
Organism: Dracaena cambodiana; assembly: GCA_036321105.1. NCBI lineage: Eukaryota > Viridiplantae > Streptophyta > Magnoliopsida > Asparagales > Asparagaceae > Dracaena > Dracaena cambodiana. Next base: position 2,650,597 of record JAYEPQ010000002.1, on the reverse strand, counting down.
TCCCAATCTCGTTTATTGGAGGAGACGAACTTCCGAAGGAGTTTGATGATCGTCTTGTTGAAAGCTTCGGCCAACCCATTAGCCGCAGGGTTATATGGTGTAGAAGCGATATCTTTGATTCTGAATTTATTGCAGAATCTGGAGAATCTCTGACTGATGAATTGCGGACCATTATCATGAATGATCCGTCGAGGGACGCCAAATCGGTAAATGACATGATGCTTGACGAACTTGATCACATCTGTCGTCTTCACTTCTTTCATGGGCACGGCTTCGGCCCATTTTGAAAAATAATCGGTTATTGCAAGAATAAACCGATGTCCTCTAGATGACGGGGGAGTTATTGGCCCTACAATGTCCATTCCCCAGGCTTCAAATGGCCAGCTTGCCACGGTATTGTGCAAGTATTCTTGGGGTTGATGAATAAAATTGGCATGTATTTGGCATGCATGACATTGTTTAGCGTATGCCATTGCTTCCGTAACCATGCTCGGCCAGTAGTACCCCAGCCTTCTTATACGGTCTCCAAGTTTGGGACCGGGCTGGTGAGCTCCACATATTCCATCATGTGTTTCTTTCAGCACTTGTTCTGCTTCTGCTTTCGATATGCAGCGTAGCAATAGACCACCTCTTGACTTTCTATACAAAGTCTGAAGTTTATGGTCATAATAAAATCTTTCGGCCTTCCTCTTTATTGAGATGGCTTCCTTAGGATCTTCTGGTAATATCCCATGCAAGGCATAATCCACAAACGGAAATCGCCAATCACGGGGCTCTAACTTTAAGCCAATCTGGCATACCTCTTCGGCTTGAGACACCACATCTGGGTGGAGGAGTTCTCTACTACCAATGGTGATGCTTTTAGCTTCACCTGGCGGGATTGCCAGCATTGTGGCTAATGCGGTAAGAGCATCCGCATAAATGTTCTCGTTTCGAGATTCGTGATATATATAGAATTGTTCAAAATATCCTGCTAGCTCAATAGCTAGCTGATGATAGGGGATGAGGGTTTCATGTCTGACTTCATACTTACCTGTCATTTGATTGACAATGAGTTTAGAGTCTCCATATGCCTCTAGATGGTTCACCCCCAGTTGCAGAGCTATTTTTAAGCCGATAATGAGCGCGTTGTATTCTGCTATATTATTAGTGCACGGTTCTGTTAATGAGTAACCGTTAGGCAATATATGTTTATGTGGGGATATTAGCACAATCCCCACTCCAGCAGTAGATCGTCTGGCAGCGCCATCAAAGAACATTTGCCAAGGTTGCTCTTTGCTAACTGTGTTGACTTCTGATGTCTGCTTGGTATTAGACCGAATTGGGTGGTCTGCAAGAAAGTCGGCAATTGCCTGGCCCTTCGTCGCCTTTTGAGGAACAAAATGTATATCATAGGTCGACAGTAGCAAGGCCCATTTTGCCAATCGGCCATTTAAGGATCCCGATTTGGTCATCAGAATTTTCAAGGGGTTAACCCTTGATATAACATGAATTGTTTGCCCCGAAAGGTAGTGTCGCATTTTCTGAACAGCAAACACTAGGGCTAAACATTCTTTTTCAATCGGGGTATACCGCTGTTTGGCCCCAATCATTGTTCTACTTAAATAGTAGAGGGCATGTTCATGGCCGTGCTCATTATATTGAGCAAGTAATGCTCCTAAAGCATTATCCATGGCCCTTACATATATAAGGAAGGGCTGCCAAGGGGCTGGTGCCATTAGTACAGGAGGCTTAGTAATTTCCTTGTAATCCCCTTAATTCCTTAAGATTGCGGGGAGGCGGCATTTTGATAATCGCTTTTACTTTTTCAGGGTCGAGGAAAATTCCTTTTGAAGTTATTACGAACCCTAGAAACTTCCCGCTGGATACCCCCATGAATGACTTAGTGGGATTCATCTTCAGATGATGTTTCCTCATAAGATCGAAGACCACTCTTACATCGTGAAGATGATCTTCTTTGTCTTTGCTTTTAACTGCTAAGTCATCCACATAGCACTCTACTGTTCTGCGTAAGTGTTCTTTAAATATGGCGCTCATTGTGCGTTGGTAAGTGGCACCTGCATTCTTTAATCCGAATGGCATCACCGTATAACAGTATACCCCCTGTGGCGTTCTGAAAGCTGTATGCTTTTCATCATCCGGGTGCATCTTGATTTGGTTATAACCTGAGAAGCCATCCATAAAGGACATCCTCTCATAACCGCAAGTATTATCGATCATCACGTCGGTGATGGGGAGTGGAAATTCATCCTTGGGACATACAGCGTTCAGATCTCGAAAGTCAATACATATCCGGATTTTTCCATTCTTTTTGCGAACTGGCACTATATTTGCCACCCAGTCAGGATGCTGTTCTTCTCGGATAAACCCGGATTTTATGAGCTTATTGACCTCAGCAACTATTATCTCCATCAATTCCGGTCGAAAACGCCTCTGTTGCTGTTTAACAGGTTTTACGTCTTCTTTTATATTTAACCGGTGTGTGGCAATTTGAGGGTCAAGTCCAGGCATATCTTCATAACTCCATGCGAACACATCTATGTACTCTTTGATAAGGGATATAAGTTCCTCCTTTTCTAAAGGAGTTAGTGTGTCGCTTATGAAAATGGGTTTCGGATTTTCTTCCGTTCCCATGTTAACTTGTATTAATTTGTCTTCTGTGAGCGGGTCACGCTGTTCAAAGCGGACATCCCATAGAGTATCCATATGCCTAGTCCAAGCATCATCTTGAACGTCAATTGGTTCCTCGTCGCTTTCTGGCGCGGCTAAAACCATATTGATTGTCAAAGATTGAAACCAAGCACCGGTGCTTATATCTGAATCATGATCTGGTGAAGATGTTTCTTCTTTGGCCGAAGAACTCTCTTCATCCTTGAATGGCGATGAGGGTGGAGTAGACACATAGCCTAACCCCCTGCGGGTCTTCTGATAATAATCAGGGCTCTTTCCTCTCGGTCTAAACGAGGATATGAGATTCCGCCGCCCTTTTCCAAAGTTTAATCCCGGCTTCTGGTTAAAATTATATCCCATTTTCTCCATCATCTGTCGGGACCTTTGCTCATATAAGTGAAATTGAGGTGATGTTTGTTCATCACTTTCACTACTTTGTCTCTGTCGAGGCGACGTGGCCACTTTGCCGAACATGATCGGCCTTTGGGACTTCTGTCGGGGAGGCACTTCAAAGAAGTGCCCTTGATCCTCGGTTATTTTTAATTGAGAGAGGAGGGAAGACCTGAGGGGCAAATGATATGCCGCCAGAACTTCAAGTTTGGTCAGACCATCCGCTTCGGTGGAGGTACAAGAGGGCTCAGACTCAGTAGCTACAGCATGCTCGTAGACTAACTTTACATTTTCATTAATAACCCATTCACTTTCTATTACATCCACTATATTATCAAGACCTAAGCTAAGATCTAGGTGAGGGTTGATTTCGTAATCACCCCCGTCATCTTCTCCAAGGAGCTCGTACTCAGTGTCGGCTTCATTGCCACTGTCGTCGGGCTTTGGAGACTTGCTAAGACTGTCATTGGAGGCTTTATGTGCTGGCTTGTAGAGTGCAGCATCTGTGAAGTAATTTTCCAACCCTTTGAATGGCTGCTTGTCAGCAATTAGTGTCCGGACCTCTCCTTCCTCATCGCAATATTTCATGCACTGGTGAAGAGTCGACGGAACTATCATATGAGAGTGGATCCAAGGTCGCCCTAATAAAATATTGTAGGAGGTATCAGCATCAATTACGTAGCATGTAACCTCCGTTTTCAAGTCTCCAATTTGACACCGCAATCGGTCTTACCAAGAGGATGGCTATTATTAGCATTGAATCCATAGATGGTAGTGTGTGTAGGTGTCAAGCGATGAAGGGAAATCCCCAACAGCTGCATCAATCTACTGGGCACGACGCTGAGTGCAGAACCTGGATCAATCTGAATTCGGCCCACTTTTGTGGACCCGACATATCCAGTGAAATATAAAGGCCTATTATGCTTTATATTCCTCACCTGCATGTCTTCTGGAGAGAAGATAATTTGTGGGACCTGCCTCCTCACTTGATGACAGTGGGGGCAAGAGTCCCGCTCTTCGATGGCCGGCTCGACAATCTGAGCTAGAAACGACTCAGATTCTGCCAACGACTCAGACTCAGGGTCACTCCTGCGGGGAACTTGTGGGTTCCAACCACTATGGTTGCCATATTAGCAGTGACCTTCTTCTGCTCTTCCTTGGGCGTTAGAACCCCAGCTTCTATTAGTGCTTGGATCCTGTTCTTAAGGGGAAAACAATCCCGGGTAGGGTATCCAACATTCTGGTGATAGAGATAGTAGTTGGGATCTTTTGTCTTACCAACGTCTTCTGGCTTCTTATTCTCCGGAAGTTTTAGCATTCCCTTCTTTTGGAGCAGGTGAAAGAGGACTGGTGTCTGTTCAGCTTTGAAAGTGTAATTCCTTTCTTACTGCGGTCTAATTTGCCTTGACCCTCGCTGACCTTGAGATTTCGGCTCTGGCGGAGAACTGGTTTTCTGAGGAGCAGTTTCTGATGACATTACTGCTTTCCTTTTATTCTTGTTGCTGTTGTTTTGGGTATATGATTTACTACCCCCAGCACATCTTGGCCCGCGGGACTCTTCAACTCGGCGAATCAAGTCTTCAGCTTGCTCTCCTTGTTTGAGCAGGTCCCTCCACGTCTTAGACTCTACGGCCCCCATTTTGAGGAGCACATTGGTTTTAAGGTTGTGTCGACAGGTTTCGACTAGAGTTTCCTGGATCATTCCGTGTTTACAATGTACGGACTTCTCCCGGAACCTTTCTATGAAATCTTTAACCGCTTCTTGTTCCCCCTGCCTAGTTGCAAGGAGGGAATGAACCGTAATCTCGGTGTCATCCTCGAAGAAACGTGAGAGAAATAATTTCTCAATATCTAACCAGGTATTAATAGTACCTGGGGGCAGCTGCATGAACCAAGTAAAGGTAGGCCCTCGCAAAGTACTTGCAAATACTTTGGTCATGATGGGATTATTACCCATTAAGGGTCCTACCTGGGACAAGAAATAATAGATGTGCTGACTGGACGATCCCTTCCCGTCATAGGGCTCCAACTTGAGCGGCTTATACTTTGGAGGATAGGGTACCACATCCCATTCTGCTGGATATGGTCTAGAGACTCCTGACTCCTTCAACTCTTTTTTACGCATCAAGGCTTCGAGTTGATTCTGTAACTTTTCAAGCTTTTCCTCATGCGGATCATGGAAAGAAAATCTATCCTCTTCCTCATGCATCGAGTGGGCTTTCTCCTCATGTTCTTCTTCATTTGGATTCTTCTTACCCTGTTTAGCATTATCTTCAACAACTTTTAAAAGTAGCATCTTAAGGTCTTCAATCGTTTTCTTTTGCTCTCGAATCATTCTTTCTTGAGCCTCAAATCTCTGATTGATATCACCAGATTTATCTGCCATGTGCGATGCTGACTTCTGTAGCCGAGACGTTATAGAGGATGGGGGTGAGGCTATAGCGGAATTATCGCTGTTCTCGTCGTAAGAACCCCCTGTGAGCTTCTTATAATTTCGGGGCGGGACGGCTCCTGATCTTAGTCGAGTAATACGATGAAGTTCATCATCGCTCGATTCTGAATCATCATCCGTCTCTGCAATTTTCTTCCCTTTTCCTACCATGTTGGAAGTCACAGCTCTCCCTTGTTTCAGGGGAGTGGTTCTTGTCTTCTTAGCAGGATTCTGGTTTGACTCATTTAATCGGTCGAATACAGATATCCTGTTCTTGCTGCAGCCACAGTTATTCATCACGGCTGATACTGCTGTCATAAGTTGCTGGCAATGACAACTATGTTCAACTTGAAGTTGGTCTATGCCTCTCTTCTTAGAGAGATGCTCTCTGAGGTCAGTGCCTCTAGCCATAAAATCAAGAGGTCCATTCAACTCTTGAGAGTGTTTAGGAATCCACTGAAGCTTCTTTGATTGATTAACCCTGACTCTGGGGTCGAACCGATCATCACGTGGCTTAGGAATAGCCTCGCATTTCATATTGCGGGCCTGAAGAATTGCTCCGCACTTATCCATACTAGCCTCGCGTTTCTCGCTGGCTTGGTGTGTCCTTGGAAGTTTAGCTTCTAGAATAATAGCCCCGCGTGAAGAGAAGTTCTTGCACGCTGGCTTATCTTTGCGATTAACACAGATCATAGCTTCGCGCTTAGCGCGGTTTTTACGACTGACAACTATCTGCCAATCATCTTCCCGTTCCTTGTGGGTGTCAGAAGTCTTGCGTTTATTGCAAGATCACTGGCTTCGCGTCTCTCGCTAGGCACAGTAATAACCCCGCGTGGAGAATCACACGCTGGCTTTAAATAATTTTTATACTCGCGTAACTCGCGAGTGTTGGGTATTCTGCGACTAGCGCAACCCTTACTGGCTTCGCGTCTCTCGCTAGGCACAGTAATAGCCTCGCGTGGAGAATCACACGCTGGCTTTGAATAATTTTTATACTCGCGTAACTCGCGAGTGTTGAGAATCTTGCGTAACTCGCCAGTATTACCAGCCTCGCGTGGAAAATCACACGCTGGCTTTTCCTTGCTTTTAAGGCAAGTTGTATCTTCGCGTTTAACGTGGTAGAGATTGGTCTCGCGGGTAGCGCAAGCCAATTTGCAAGGGACCATAGCCTCACGTCCTCCAGAGTTAGCTCCGCGTCCAAGGCGGGCTTTGAGGGCTCTATGCCTCGCTCTCCGGTTCCTGTTCCGGAGTTGGGTCCTGGTCAGTCCAGTTCCCACGTCTTCTTCGGCAATCGGAAGCTCTTCCTCGACTAGGATTTCTTGTGTGGATTCCGGCGCTATAACCGTAGTCTCCAAGGATCCCCTCTCTCGGTGGATACCTTTCTACCCGTCACTCGGGTATTGGAGTACATACGGCGATAGTGCCGTGTCTCATCCAAGTCACCTGATCCGGAGGAGAGGAACTCCTCGTACTTCTGCTGGTCGATTTCAACGACCAGCGTGTCTACTTCGGATCCGATCAAATCAACGTCCGATTGCGCCACAATCTCTTCATCAGTGAAAGAGATGGCTCCCACTGTGGTCGCCAGTTTGTTCGTCGCAAAAGTTTCTTCGCTTCCTCCCATTGAATTAACTTAAATTACAATGAAAGTGAACAAGAGATAAAAAAAAAGAACAAACGAGAGGATTTTATATTTCAATCTCTCTCTTTTACAATATTGTGGGATCTGTGGCGATGAGATCTGTCAAGCAGTTCCTTTGGACGATCGGTACGTTGAAATCTTCTCTCTTGAAGATATCGGCCGAATATAGACGAACTTCTCTGGTTTTGATTTGTTCAAGGCTCTCTCGCGTAACTCGAACTTCTCAAGAACTCCAGAAAGAAGATGGTGATTTTCTCTGATCTTCACGAACTCAAGGCTCTGTGCGTAACTTGAATTCTCCAAGATTTCAGAAGATGATCAGCAAAGGCTTCAAGGCTCTCTCGCGTACTTGAATTGCCAAAGGATCGATAGGAGACTTTCGATGCCCCAAAAAGAAGACTTCCGATGCCAAAAAGAAGATCTTCGATGCCAAAAAGAAGACTTCCGATGCCAAAAAGAAGACTTCTGATGCCAAAAAGAAGACTTCCGATGCCAAAAAGAAGATCTCCGATGCCAAAAAGAAGACCCCCGATGCCAAAAAGAAGACCTCCAATGCCAAAAAGAAGATCCCCCTAGGGTTTCACCAGGAAGGTATTTATAACCCCAGGTTAATGCAAGAGTTTCTATCTAAATAGAACTCGCATTCATCAAGGATTCCAATCAAATATCTTAGTTTTGATGGAATTCTGATTAGACTTGATTCGGGTATTTGGATAAGTCCAGAATCATAATCTCAATCAATTTGAGATTCTGGTTATCTGCTTACCCGGAGCTTTAATCGCATCAAAACGCCACGCTAAATAACCAAAACGCGAAGCTAACGCGGAGCTATTGATCATCTCCGCGTTTTACTCAAACGCGAGGCTAATATAAGCCAAACTGCGGAATCAACGTGGAGCTATTAAACATCTCCGCGTTTTATTCAAACGCAGGGTTAATGTAACCAAACGCGGGGCTATTGAATTAGCTCTGCATTCTGTTGTGGAAAATCCTTTTTACTTAGAAATTTTCACTGCCAACAATAAGTTCAATGGAAAATTCGCTAGCTCTTTTTAGGGGTAGTCCGTATTCCTCTGAAAAGACATCTACAAACTCTAAGACTACCAGAATGGATCTCTCAATGATCTCCATAGTAGTAAGGCCCTTAGCCTTGTACTCTGTGGGCTCTAGAGGTTTGCTCCCTCCAATGGACTCAAATTATGGATGATTGAAATCCTGAATACCACAGATCTTTTTTGACAGTCAATTATGGTGTAAAGGTTCTTAACCAATCCATCCCAAGTATTACGTCAAAACCACTATTTTCTATTCTAGTAGATTTGTGTAAAACTCCCTGCAACATATTACTATTGGACATAACTGGCAGTCTTTATTGGATATTATCATCCCATTTCTCGTGCTAATATTCTACTCAGAAGTTAGTGTTTCGTAGGGTATGGACTGCATAGTTATGAATGTTGATGATGCAAAACAATGAGATGCACCAGAGTCAAACAACACGTATGCAGGCTTAAATCCAACTAAAACTGTACATGTCACCACATCACCTGAGACTTGTGCTTCCTCAGTGGTTAAATTGTAAGCCCTTCTTTGTCCACGGGTTGGGGCTCCTCGGCCTTAAGCTCTGTCGAGGGCCTATTGCTGAGGCATTAGTGGCCTTCCTTGGTTGGGTTTTGTGGGTGTTGGTGGTTATTGGCGTTGCTGTTGATGTTGTGGTGGTCCATTATTCCTCTGCTGGGGTGATTGATATTGCCTCTGAGGTGGTTGTGCTGGCCTTGAGCCTGTAGCACCTTCAAATTGCCTTCTTCTGGGGCACTTTTCCAGTTGGTGGCCTATTGCTCCACAAATGAGGCATAGTCCTAGAGCTCTCTTGCAAGTTTGCTGAGTGTGTCAAGGAATCTGGTAGAATTTGCAAACAAGGGGTGGGCTCAATCTAGGGAGGGTCACCTGGCGTTTACTGTGAATGTCCTGTTGCCTGATGGCCTTGATACCTGATCAAAGGGGCGCTTCTGAGTTTGGGTTTGTTCCTCTTTCTTTTCCTCAACAACTTGTTCTATTCGTCGGGCTGCTTCCAGCACCTCAGGGTAAGTCCCTATATTTGCCATAGCCATATGTTGTATTTTCAACCTTAACCCTCGCTGGAGCCTTCTAGCTCTATTCCTTTCCTCAGTGACCATGTGAGGGGCAAACTGATTGAGCTTCAAAAACTCGGCTGCGTAACCATCTATATTTTGGTTCCCTTGGTTCAGTTCTATGAATTTCCGCTCCATCTCTTCTTGAGCGGTGGTAGAAAAGAATCGAGTGAAGAACCCTTCAGAGAAAACATCCCAAAGCATTGGTCTTACTAGTCTTGCTTCCTCTATCTGCCACTACGTTCTAATCACATTGGTGAGTTGTATCTTAACAACTCTCATCTAGTTCTCTGGTGGTATGCGAGCGGTCTTCAAAAGATTTTCCATATCCACCATCCACTGTTCTGCCTCCAATGGAGTCTCAACTCCGAAGAAGGTTGAGGGCTGGAGTCTCCTAAAGTCGGCAAAACCGCTCGCCTTCTCTTGTGCTGGGGATGCTGTAACTATTTCAGGCACTGCAACAATAGTTTCTTACGCTGACTCCATCCCAACTCGTAGCAGAGCTGTCTGTTCCATTGTTCCGTTTATAACTCCACCAGGGCTTGGAGCAACACTTGCATTTCATTGCTATTGCCACTTCCACTGGCAATACCACTCCCGCTACCCTCGTCTTCCCTGTTGTTCCTAATGGGGCGATATCCAGCCAATTCTCTAAAGTTTGGTACTTGCGACGACCACCAACCAGTGTTCTGAAAAGGAACATGAATGGTATTGGGACGGGATCCAAGGAATGGAATGGGGAGGCAAGGAAAGGTTGTTATATAATTTGTACATGGATGTAGCAGATTGCCACAAATTATCTAAATCACTTAGAATATTCCATGGGAAACTTGAGCTCTGATACTACTTTGTAACGCCTCAAAGTACATCCCAAAAGTTTCGGCGATGTATCCCACTTCTGGGTAAGGTATCACCGGCGGCTATCCAAAAAGAGGGTACACGAAGCTTTTTATAAGGAACCATGCTATCAGAATACATAGCAGAAGGATCAAATCTTGCTACAATTCATCCATAACATAACATTGTCCATAATACAACCTTAAAAGAAAATACAAATTTGGATATTTAACAAAATAAGTAGCTTGGTGGGGTTTAGATACAAACACCCAATCTAACAAAAGGCTACTCACCTTACAAAACGATTACAAGTTTAGTGTTGTATAAAAAGCAGAGAGATAACAAGTTAATTACAACAAAAGGAAGCTTCTACGACAATTTACTAGTTTGCAAATTCCTGGAAATAAGTGTAATTGACTGGTGGATCAGCTTTGTCCTCCGCTGCACGCTCTGCGACTCCTGGGTGTGTTGGGGAAGCCTAGGGGTCAGATCCAACAAGAAATAGAATTGCGCACGTGATAAAGTATAGCAATGTCGAAATATGACAATAAAAGTTCTTTGATTGAAAGCAAAGAAGATGCTAACGTGCATGTAAATCAAGAATACCCATCATATAGTTATGTAATTAGAAGCATGCGATAAGACAATATGACATTATTAATACCATTAGTTTTAGAATTGACTGATGGATGGATTTCACGTGTTCTAGAAGTGTACCGTTCATATCCGGTACTACGGTCACAGATGCTGGTCTCTCTTGAACCAGCCACACCGCTAAATATTAGTTATCTCATGCATATCTAGGATCACGGTCATAAACGTTGGTCTCCTTTGAACAAACCACACTGCTAAGTGCTAATTCTATCTCGTGCATATCTGTGATCACGGCCATAGACGTTGGTTTTCCTTGAACTAACCGCACCGCTAAGTGCTAGTACTATCTGGAAATAGACATCGACAACATATGGCCGATGCGGTTGTACAACCTAACTCCCACAGTACATGGTTCATCCCATCATTCAGTTTCCCTTATCCCATTATTTTATTAATGCATTTGTTCATGAATAAAACCATGTCAAGTTAAAGGCAGTATCATACAAGATCAGTATCACGGTAGCATATCATATAAGTTAATATGAAAATTATGCAAATAAAATGGAGATGAAGTTCATATAAGGGCCGTGGTTGGGCAGAGTTCGTAAGAGGGAATGGTGAACTACAAGGGGGTTAACAACTTCATTGTTGTTTAGCCATCTCACAGGTGCTGAGACAATTTTTATTTTTTTTAGTTAGAATTAGGAAGAAAGTATAAATGGGAGTTGTAGAGGACTGAGCTCTCTTCCCAACGAGTCATAGATGGACATAATCGATGTTCGGAATCAAAATATATCATGGGTTTATCGAACATGATACAAGACCTCTGCTGATGTGTAGCAACTTCATCTTCAAGCTAACGAATTGACCTGCCTATCCCGACTGGGGAGAACGAAACATCTCGAAGTGCTCGCTTCACAGCGCCAACAAAGGTATGTGTCGACGATGCATGGTATGCCAAGGCACAAACCAATTACCAAATTCAGATTGAAAATATTTTGTCAACACTTGTGATGACTAATTGTTGCAAACTGTAAGAGTTGAGCAAATTCCCTAATATCTATTTCGTATCGAGAATGTTTATATAGATCTCTGACTGTGCGGAACTTCTCCTTCTCGTTTGATATAGATCTTGCATGGAGTCAAAGTTCTGTACAAATGAGTGGTCATGTTAGAATTCCCCATCCAACTGGATACTTTGATTGCTTTATGACGTTTATATAATGAGATGGTTTGACTTTAATGTCATAATCATACATTTTTTACGGATTTGACATTTCATCATTCAACCCTCCAAACGTTTTTGACTAACGCTTGTCCCTCGAAAGTTGCTCAGCACGTTTCTGGCTTCAAACTTGGGCCAAGTAGTTATCTGGAACCCTGGGGTTCTCAAGGGCGTAATGGAAGTCTAAGTATGTGATGAAGTCAGTCCCAAAAGAAAGAGTTTGGTATGGAGGACAGGAATTAGAAAGGCAACTAGTTAGAGAGAATTTGTAGGTCATTGAATCCTCTTTCCAGCGAATCAAGATCAGCTCAATCGGAATTGTAAATCAAAAGTTATGAGTATTTTAGTGAGACTGTACCATACTTTTAACTAGCAGTGCCCCATAGTTCTGACAGAGTTAAATATGTTCTGGCTGAGTTAGACATGTTCTAGCAAGGTTAAACATGTTCTGGGGGGTTTAAGATGTTCTGGCAGAGTTAAACATGTTCTGGCAGAGTTAAGCATATTCTGGGGGAGCTAACTGCCCGGCGGAGCTAAGCTCTATACGCAAGATCAACTTTGAAAGCGTTTTTAGTGGGGTTAGAGACAGAATTAGGGGTCATGTATATAAAAATTGAAGAGAATTGAATTATATTTCCAATGAGACCAAAATGAGATCATTTGGAGTTATAGAATAAAAGTTTTGATAAAAAAACCGAAAATGTGTACATATGGCAATAGATCTGCATTTGCACAAGTACTGACTTACCCGATTTCTAAGGGGTTAGAGGCAGTGTTAGGAGACAAACAATATATAAAATTTTAGATAATTGAATTATCTTTCCAATGAGATTAAAATCAACTCATTTGGAGCTCTATGGAGAAAGATATGACAGAATAACCATAGGGGTATACAAGTAAGCACAGAGCAGCAATGCAACAAATTGATTTCTATTTGGATTTCGACTAAACTAGAGTTAAAATTGATGGGGGTGATATAAAGGAAAGTTGCAGAGAATCAAGTTCTAAAATAAATAAAAGAAGAATGGACTCATTTGGAGTGTGAGGCAAAAATTATGTCCATTATACCGAGATCAGCCGGGCTAATGACTAGATCTCTTCTCAAGGATAAATAGATCAAAGAATTATTTTTCTTGCAGGAGAAACTTAATGGAAGAGTTTCTTAATAAAAATCACATTTTCATATAATCACATTTCTTATACAATTAAATGGTGATGCCTAACCAAAGAGAGGTAAGATATGTGATTTCTTGCTAAAAGGAGAGAAGTGTGATTTCTTGCCTGGTTGAAGAGTGAGGCCCAGGCTTCTTTTGATCCAGTTAGACCCAAAGTTTAGTTTTGCTATAAGAGTGAAGTGAAGAAGAGGAGATGAGGAAGAAGGATGGAGAAAAGTATTGGAAGTGGGAAGTTTGAGGTGGTGCAAGAGGATGAGGGGTAGGAGTGGTGTGCATGAGTTGCATTTAATGCAACATGGCTTGGGAGTACTTCCCATCCACTCCTCATGAAATTGTAGTTTTGCCATTTTACAAATAAGCTAGGAGAATAACTAGCTCTAAATCAATTAAATTCTTGTGATGAAATAAGGTAAGCCTAGAAAGTGAAGCTTGGTGGATGATCACCATCAGGGTCATTACATTATACTCACCTACGAAAAGAATTTTGTCCTCAAAATTCAGAGGAGAAAGAGTTTGTAGGAAAAACCATAGAAGAAATTGCATTATGATATCATGTCAATTACAAAATTTTGACTAACCGCTACTAGATAGCCATGACTACACAATAGTCTAAAATCTAACTCCTCTACTAGACAACTACAGACAGAGTTTTATGCTTAAACTATTTCAAACCCTAATAATGATTCACGATGCACAATTACAGATCTACAAATTGAGAAAATTGTGAAATTACAAACGAGTACAATTTTACCATATAAGTTGATCTTGTCTATAAAATAGAGATTTTGATTGGCATTGATCTCCACAAATCACGACCAGTAATAGATGAAGAAAATATTTTTTTCTTCAATCTCCAAGTCTCCCATAATTCTCTACAAAAGTTCTTTCAAATGTTCAGTCAATGGAGTATATAGGTGATTATCTCCTTTCCTAATAAACTTCATCTATTTCTTTTACTTCTATCCATCCAACATTAATATGATGGTTCAAATAACAATTTGAAACCAATCCAAATACCAAAATTCCATCAAAAAATCGATCTAAAAAATTGAAATTTGTTGTTGTAGGCCTAAGCCACAAGTGGGGTCACTAGTTGCTTTACCGGTGGTTAGGCTCGGGTTGGCTCAACTTATTGAGCTAATGGTGTCTGTAGTGATGGCTAAGCTATGACTGGCTTAGTTTATAAGCCATCGGTGGGCTTACTGGTAGGGACACCGGTAGCCTGGATTTTCCTAGCCACCAGTTTCTTCAGTGTTTCACTGATACAATGCTAACTTCTTCATCCGACTTTCATTATGGTTGAGTTTGGTGTCGTTACAAAAATTATTCCGAGCTCCGCACTTTTTTAGTTGCCACCGTCATGAGGTTCACGTTGTAGATTTTTCAAATCAGTCATATCAGTCGTATTAGTTTTTATCAAACTTGATTTTCAGTTTCACTCAATTGCTTGGCCTTTGTCATTATGCTTTTTGACACAATTTGCCACATATATATGATCAAAAATCCTAACAATATTTATGATTAAAAAATCATCTAAATTACAGTAACTAGTATTAGAATATCTCATTTAGGATATTTTTCTAAATTAGGATATTTGACAAATTCTCTAATTTATTAGTATATCTCAAGATGTCTTCCTAAATTAGTATATTTATCAAATATCTCTAATTAGGCTGATTATACTGATTGAGAATTATATGTAATTATGATCAAATTATATATTTTCTTGTATTTACCTTTTATTTATGTCTCCATCTATAAAAATATGACCATTGTACTGTTTTATTTACACTTCAGAATACAAAGTTATTCTCTACTTTCTCAGTTCACAGTTTTATCATGGTACCAGAGCCAGACTGAGATCCAACTTCTTTTCATTTTGAGGTCTTTGACCCGCACCTCGATCCGATATTTGACTCACGCCTCAATCCGGTATATGACTCCCACTTTGATCAGTCGACCTGCGCAGAAGACTCGTCGTATTCATTCTACTGATTTCGTTATGGCCAGTACAACTCTCAACTCTTTCACCAAAGTTCTCTCAAATCTCTCAAGAATCAAGCAATGGCATCTTTTTCTCTTGCAGCTGTGATGGAGCTGGCATTGTTCGTTAGTGCTAGCATTGCCTCCACTGCAGACACAGCCCTTGCTCTGTCCCCCTGCGAGTTATCCGCCGCCTCGCCGTTGCCTGCTACAACTCCTAGGCTTGTGGTGGCTCTTGTTTCGTCGTTGCTGTCATCTTCAAAGGGTCGCCTTTGGTTGATCCTTGTGAGAGAATAACTTCGCGTTTTTGCCTCGAGGCACGATGACTCCACCTGCTTTTCCGTCGTTGAAATCTAATGTGTCGTTTTTGACTTCTGCTCTGTCATCACCACCATCTTCAAAGGTATCGCCTTTGATGTCTCTGTCCCAGTGACTCCAATGACTCCACCTGCTTCTCCATCGCCGAAATCTAGTGTGTCATTTTCGGTTCCTACTTCGTCATCACCGCCATCTTCAAAGGTATCGCTTTGACATTTCTGTTTTGTGTTCAAGTGACTCCACTTGCTGCTCTATGGCCGAAATCTAGTGTGTCATTTTCGGCTCATGCTCCATCATTACCATCATCTTCAATGATTTAGCCTTTGCTATCTTTGTCTTCTCCTCTGGTGACTCCGTTTGTTACTTAATCGCCACCTTATGTGCCGAAGATCCCATTTGCTGCTCCCCCACAAAAATTTGATGCATCGCCTCTAACTCCACCACCTTCGTCTTCTATGTTACTGCCCTCAGCAGGGCTGGCTATGTTGCCTAACGGTGCCAAGACGTCGGCTCTGCTGCTGGCGACGTCGCTCTCCTTGTTCTCTCGCTATTTGCAGCCGTCGCAGGATTGTTGCTCAATTCTTAGCTTTTTTAGATGCTCCTGTCATCCATTACATCTGATCACCTTGATTGTCCACAGGTTTTCTATTTTTACCAGGGCCGATCCACCTGGTCGTTATCATGATCTCATTTTCAAACTCAAGTTGGTGTCTTTCAAACCATCTTGAGTTTGAGGGGGATATTATAATATCTCACTAATTTAGGATATCTTTCTAAATTAGGATATTTGACAAATTCTCAAATTTATTAACATATCTTAAGATATCTTTCTAAATTAGTATATTTGCCAAATATCTCTAATTAGACTGATTATGCTGATTGAGAATTATATGTAATTAGGATCAAATTATATATTTTCTTGTTTTTATCTTTTATGTATGCTTTCTTCACCTATAAAAAAATGACCATTATGTCGTTTTATTTACACGTTAGAATACAAAGTTATTATGTACTTTCTCGGTTCACAGTTTTATCAACTAGCAATCAAATAGATTGATATGAATATAAAGTACAAATTGATAATCAGGGCTTCTGATGGTGACGAAGGTGGGGTAGATACATAGCCCAACCCCCTGCGGGTCTTCTGATAATAATCAGAGCTCTTTCCTCTCGGTCTAAACGAGAGTATGAGATTCCGTCTTCCTTTTCCGAAGTTTAATCCTGGCTTCTGGGTAAAATTATATTCCATTTTCTCCATCATCTGTCGGGACCTTTGCTCATATAAGTGAAATTGAGGTGATGTTTGTTCATCACTTTCACTACTTTGTCTCCGGCGAGGTGAGGTAATTACTCTACCGAACATAATCGGCCTTTGGGATCCTCTTTGAGAAGGCACTTCAAAGTAGTGACCTTTCTCCTCAGTTATTTTAGACTGAGAGAGGAGGGAAGACTTGAGGGGCAAATGGTATGCCGCCAGAACTTCAAGTTCAGTCAGGCCATCCACTTCGGTGGAGGTACAAAAGGGCTTAGACTCAATAGCTACAGCATGCTCGTAGACTCACTTTACATTTTCATTAATAACCCACTCACTTTCTGTTACATCCACAATATTATCAAGACCTAAGCTAAGATCTAGGTGAGGATTGATTTCGTAATCACCCCCATCATCTTCTCCAAGGAGCTCGTACTCAGTGTCGGCTTCATTGCCACTGTCGTCGGGCTTTGGAGACTTGGTAAGACTGTCATTGGAGGCTTCATGCGCTGGTTTGTAGAGTGCAGCATCTGTGAAGTAATTCTCCAACCCTTTGAATGGCTGCCTGTCCGCAATTAGTGTCCGGACCTCTCCTTCCTCATCGCAATATTTCATGCACTGGTGAAGAGTCGACGGAACTATCATATGAGAGTGGATCCAAGGTCGCCCCAATAACATATTGTAGGAGGTATCAGCATCAATTACGTAGCATGTAACCTCCGTTTTCAAGTTTCCAATCTGACACCGCAATCGGATCTTACCAAGAGGATGGCTATTATTAGCGTTGAATCCATAGATGGTAGTGTGTGTAGGTGTCAAGCGATGAAGGGAAATCCCTAACAGCTGCATCAATCTACTGGGCACGACGCTGAGTGCAGAACCTGGATCAATCTGAATTCGGTCTACTTTTGTGGACCCGACATATCCAGTGAAATATAAAGGCCTATTATGCTTTATATTCCTCACCTGCATGTCTTCTGGAGAGAAGATAATTTGTGAGACCTGCCTCCTCACTTGATGACAGTGGGGGCAAGAGTCCCGCTCTTCGATGGCCGGCTCGACAATCTGAGCTAGGAACGACTCAGAGTCTGCCAAGGCCTCTCTTAGAGTTTCACGTGTTGATTTCGATAATCTCAACAATTCATAAAGCGTCACTCGTGCTGGGATATTTGCCAACTGCGCGATTATGTCAAATTCGAAGGGAGTTTCTTTGGCTCCTTCATCTCTGGTAGAATTCTTCTGGAAACGAAGTCTTTTCTGCTTTGCAGGCTTTGCAAGTTCTGCATAGATATCTTTTGGATCCACTCTAGTGTAGTCCTTAAGATATGTCTTTCCAGATCGAGTACTGGAAGGGCCTGCCCCATCTTGATAGGTGGCCATAGTTTCGAGTTCTTCTTCATAACTTGTGAAGGCGTTTGAAGCTATATATTCTTCCTTTATATCTGCAGAGATGGCATTGACAGCCCGTTTCTTCTCTGGACCTCTTGAAGTAGTCCATTGTTCATCTTCCAGCAAATCAGGGTGAACCCACATAACTTCCCCTCTTTGGGTTGTTATGGGGACAAGTCCTTCTTGGGCTTTGTTGTAAGGATCAAGATTCTTTGTAACTGCCTCACCGTTTGGGATTGGAGTCACTCCTGTGGGGAACTCGTGGGTTCCAACCACTATGGTTGCCATATTGGCAGTGACCTTCTTCTGCTCTTCCTTAAGCATCAGAACCCCAGCTTCTATTAGTGCTTGGATCCTGTTCTTAAGGGGAAAACAATCCCGGGTAGGGTGTCCAACATTCCGGTGATAGAGACAGTAGTTGGGATCTTTTGTCTTACCAACGTCTTCTGGCATTTTATTCTCTGGAAGTTTTAACATTCCCTTCTTTTGGAGCAGGTGAAAGAGGACTGGTGTTTGTTCAGCTTTGAAAGTGTAATTCCTTTCTTGCTGCGGTCTAATTTGCCTTGATCCTCGTTGACCTTGAGATTTCAGCTCTAGCGGAGGACTGGTTTTCTGAGGAGCAGTTTCTGATGACATTACTGCTTTCCCTTTATTCTTGTTGCTGTTGTTTTGGGTATATGATTTACTACCCCCAGCACTCCTTGGCCCGCGGGACTCTTCAACTCGGCGAATCAAGTCTTCAGCTTGCTCTCCTTGTTTGAGCAGGTCCCTCCACGTCTTAGACTCTACGGCCTCCATTTTGAGGAGCACATTGGTCTTAAGGTTGTGTCGACATGTTTCGACTAGAGTTTCCTGGATCATTCCGTGTTTACAATGTACGGACTTCTCCCGGAACCTTTCTATGAAATCTTTAACCGTTTCTTGTTCCCCCTGTCTAGTTGCAAGGAGGGAATGAACCGTAATCTCGGTGTCATCCTCGAAGAAACGTGAGAGAAATAATTTCTCAACATCTAACCACGTATTAATAGTACCTGGGGGCAGCTGCATGAACCAAGTAAAGGCAGGCCCTCGCAAAGTACTTGCAAATACTTTGGTCATGATGGGATCATTACCCATTAAGTGTCCTGCTTGGGACAAGAAATAATAGATGTGCTGACTGGGCGATCCCTTCCCGTCATAGGGCTCCAACTTGAGCGGCTTATACTTTGGTGGGTAAGGTATCATATCCCACTCAGGAGGGTACGGTCTAGAGACCCCAGCTTCTTTCAACTCTTTTTTACGCATTAAAGCTTCGAGTTGATTCTGTAACTTTTCAAGCTTTTCCCCATGCGGATCATGGAAAGAAAATCTATCATCTTCCTCATGCATCGAGTGGGCTTTCTCTTCCTGTTCTTCTTCATTCAGAGTTTCTTTGCCCTTTTTGGTATTATCTTCAACAAATCTCGATAGCATGACTTTAAGACCTTCAATCATTTTTTGCTGCTCTCGAATCATCTTTTCTTGAGCTTCAAATCTATGATTGATATCGTCAGACTTATCTGCCATATGCGATGCTGACTTCTGCAGCCGAGATGATGTAGAGGATGGAGGCGAGGCTATAGCGGAATTATCGCTGTCCTCGTCGTAAGAACCCCCTGCGAGCTTCTTATAATTTCGGGGCGGGACGGCTCCTGATCTTAATCGAGTAACACGATGAGGTTCTTCATCGCTCGATTCTGAATCATCATCCGTCTCTGCAATTTTCTTGCCTTTTCCTACCATGTTGGAAGTTACAGCTCTCCATTGTCTCAGGGGAGTGGTTCTTGTCTTCTTTGCAGGATTCTGGTTTGACTCATTTAATCGGTCGAACACAGATATCATGTTCTTGCTGCAGCCATAGTTGTCCATCACGGCTGATACTGCTGTCACAAGTTGCTGGCAATGGCAGATATGTTCAACTTGAAGTTGGTCTATGCCTCTCTTCTTGGAAAGATGCTCCCTAAGGTCAGTGCCTTTAGCCATGAAATCAAGAGGTCCATTCAACTCTTGAGAGTGTTTAGGAATCCACTGAAGCTTCTTTGATTGATCAACCCTGACTCTGGGGTCGAACCGATCCTCGCGTGGCTTAGGAATAGCCTCGCGTTTCATATTGCGGGCCTGAAAAATAGTTCCGCGTTTATCCACACTAGCCTCACGTTTCTCGCTGGTTTGGTGTGTCCTTGGAAGTTTAGCTTCTGGAATAATAGCCCCGCGTGAAAGGAAGTTCTTGCACGCTGGCTTATCTTCGCGGTTAACGCAGACCATAGCTTCGCGCTTAGCACGGTTTTTACGACTGACAACTATCTGCCAATCATCTTCCCATTCCTTATGGGTGTCAGAAATCTTGCGTTTATTGCAAGTATCACTGGCTTCGCGTCTCTCGCTAGGCACAGTAATAGCCCTGTGTGGAGAATCACACGCTGGCTTTGAATAATTTTTATACTCGCGTAACTCGCGAGTGTTGGGTATTCTGCGACTAGCGCAACCCTTACTGGCTTCGCGTCTCTCGCTAACCACAGTAATAGCCTCGCGTGGAGAATCACACGCTGGCTTGGAATAATTTTTATCCTGGCGTAACTCGCGAGTGTTGGGTATTTTGTGACTAGCGCAACCCTTACTGGCTTCGCGTCTCTCGCTAGGCTCAGTAATAGCCTCGCGTGGAAAATCACACGCTGGCTTTGAAGAATTTTTATACTCGCGTAACTCGTGAGTGTTGAGAATCTTGCGTAACTCGCCAGTATTACCAGCCTCGCGTGGAAAATCACACGCTGGCTTTTCCTTGCTTTTAAGGCAAGTTGTATCTTCGCGTTTAACGCGGTAGAGATTGGTCTCGCGGGTAGCGTGAGCCAATTTGCGAGGGACCATAGCCTCACGTCCTCTAGAGTTAGCTCCGCATCCAAGGCGGGCTTTGAGGGCTCTACGCCTCGCTCTCCGGTTCCTGTTCCGGAGTTGGGTCCTAGTCAGTCCAGTTCCCATGTCTTCTTCAGCAATCGGAAGCTCTTCCTCGGTTAGGATTTCTTGTGTGGACTCCGGCGTTATAACCGTAGTCTCCAAGGATCCCCGTCTCTCGGTGGATACCTTTCTACCCGTCACTCGGGCATTGGAGTACATACGGCGATAGTGCCGTGTCTCATCCAAGTCACCTGATCCGGAGGAGAGGAACTCCTCGTACTTCTGCTGGTCGATTTCAACGACCAGCGTGTCTACTTCGGATCCGATCACGTCAACGTCCGATTGCGCCACAATCTCTTCATTGGTGAAAGAGATGGCTCCCACTGTGGTCGCCAGTTTGTTCGTCGCAAAAGTTCCTTCGCTTCCTCCCATTGAATTAACTTAAATTACAATGAAAGTGAACAAGATATAAAAAGAACAAACGAGAGAATTTTATATTTCAATCTCTCTCTTTTACAATATTGTGGGATCTGTGGCGATGGGATCTATAGTAGTTCCCGTGGACGATCGGTACATTGAAATCTTCTCTGTCAAAGATATCGGCCGATAGTAGATGATCTTCTCTGGTCTTTCTCGAACTCAAGGCTCTCTCGCGTACTTGAATTCTCTAAGAACCAAAAGGAAGAAGATGGCGATTTTCTCTGATCTTCACGAACTCAAGGCTCTCTCGCGTACTTGAATTCTCCAAGACTTCAGAAAAAATATCTCAATTGCCGAAAAGAAGCTCTCTAGGGTTTCACCAGGAAGGTATTTATAGCCCCAGGTTAATGCAAGAGTTTCTATCTAAATAGAACTCGTATTCATCAAGGATTCCAATCAAATATCTTAGTTTTGATGGAATTCTGATTAGACTTGATTCGGGTATTTGGATAAGCCCAAAATCATAATCTCAATCAATCTGAGATTCTGGTTATCTGCTTACGCGGAGCTTTAATCGCATCAAAACGCGACGCTAAATAACCAAAATGCGGAGCTAACACGGAGCTAGTGATCATCTCCGCATTTTGCTCAAACGCGGGGCTAATACAAGCCAAACTGCGGAATCAACGCGGAGCTATTAAACATCTCCGCGTTTTATTCAAACGTAGGGTTAATATAACCAAACGTGGGGCTATTTAATTAGCTCCGCGTTCTGTTGTGGAAAATTCTTTTTAACTTAGAAATTTTCACTGCCAACAATATCGATACTGAGTAGTCGGTCGTCCTATTAACATAGACTAAACAAGAGATGATGGCTCAATACTATCCAGGCGCCCCCGCAGATGGGTTCCTATTTCGGTTGCGCAAGTTATCATAAATCTTTCACGATACAATATTTGCCCACCTTTTAGCTCTCCTATAGCCCAAGCTTTCAACTTATATTACATGCAAATCAATCCGCAATATGATGAACCAATCAT
Source organism: Dracaena cambodiana (assembly GCA_036321105.1). Taxonomy (NCBI): domain Eukaryota; kingdom Viridiplantae; phylum Streptophyta; class Magnoliopsida; order Asparagales; family Asparagaceae; genus Dracaena; species Dracaena cambodiana. Next base: position 2,628,189 of record JAYEPQ010000002.1, on the reverse strand, counting down.
GTCAAAATTAATACATATATATGTCTATCATCTAATCAATATCCGAATAACAAGTAAAATATGGTCCATATCAAAACTAAGTTAACAGGCAAGTCATGGTCCATGACATTATCAAGACATGTGTATGTACTAATAAGGAAAATCCGGCATATTTTAATATATGTTGTACAACTAACTAATATATATATGTCAAGATAAGTATGATGAAGTCTAGAATGTTAGAATGAGTGTTATGGAAATGATCATTTATGTAACCACACATATATACAACTATATATATAAACACGTATGTGAGTATTAGGATGTAAAAATATCTATGATGATCATGTATGTAAACCACATATATATAATTATGCATATAAATACATATTAGGTAAGTGGGTATTAAGATGTAAGGATGGGAATTAAATAGGCTCAACACTATTATAATGATTACTTTAACAATATATAAATTTGCTAAATTCTAACATAATTTTGTGGTATGGAAAATAGCAAATTTATTAAACCTTACTAATGTATATATTTTTCAAGTAAACATATATTAGTATAAAAGAATCATGACCTAACGTAATAGTTTGCATGAAAGAAATATTTTAGTAAATTTAATGTAAAAACTTATATGAAACTCTCTTTAAAACATGATAATGAATATATATATATATATATATATATATATATATATATATATATATATATATATATATATATATATATATATATATATATATATATATATATATATATATATATATATATATACATATTTTCTAATGAAAAGTGAAAAATGATTTTTAAATCATTGTATTATACATGAAGCACTTATGTAGAAAACTTCAAATTTATCTCCAATATGATGAATATTTATAAAGGTAGCATTTTTATAATTTAAAAATAAAACATATAATTTAATTTTACAACTTGTAGTTTAAAAATGAGAGATCATAAATAAAATGATAAATTTGATACATAAATATAGAGTAAAGTATAAAAATCATATTTTTATTTTTCTAGAATAATCATAGAGATTTTTGTATAGAGACATTATCTTTCTAAGTTTTAACAAATCAAAGTTCTAAGTTGAGCATAAACATTTTGAGTTAAAAATAACATCAGAGTAGATGTGATTTTACTTGCCTTGATGGTTTAGAAAAGGTAAAACTATCTTGAAACTAAAGAACTTTTCTTCTTTTTCTCTTTTCTTATTCTTCTTCTTGAGAGTTGGAGTAAAAAGAGGCAGAGAATAATGAAAAATGGAGAGAATAAATAATGAGGAGAAGAAATGAAAGGAAAGGGAGAAAAAAATATAATAGACAAAAGAGATGACGGCAAGAGGATGGCTTGTTATGATTGGCCAAAAAACAAGTATGGTGAAGTTAAGATATGGGGTAGGTTATGATTGGCCAAAGGGCAAGAGGTTGACTTTTCATTGATATTTTACATTATATTAACTATACAAATATTTTTATAATGAGACCATATATGAGTGTATGAAAGAGAGGAAGAATGAAAAAGTTTTTGAGAGAAATGAGATAAAAGTCTCTCTCCCTCTCTTTTCAGTTCAGTCCAGCAATAGGGGGATGGTTTGAGATCCATAATTTAGGGAAATTGGATATGCGAGGTATAGGTGAATAAGACAAAATAGATATAAGACAAATTACTAGTAATAATATGTTTTTAAAGTTGTTTAAGGCCACAAAATCTATTTAAACTAACCCAAATAAAGTCAAACATAATTTTTAAGAGTCAAAAAAAGAGAGACTAGTCAAAATATGTATAGAGCGCACCGGTGATTAAAATAATATTATTTTAAGTGACTATTTTGAAAATTTCAAGAAAATCACCAAAAATATAGAAAATGAGACGAACACAACGTACACACTCTAGGATTAATCTGATATAAGGAATGCAAGTTATGATCGAAATTAGGTTGTTACAACTTTTAATAGTATATGTTTGAGAGATGCTATAACTTCAAGAGTATCATTTCCAAATACAAGAATAACATTGTTCGCAGCAAAATTGTCGCCTCCTTCCATTGAATACAGCTTGGATTACAACGAAAGTGAACAAGAAAAGAACAAACGAGAGGATTTACAATTATCGCTCTCTTTTACAAAATAAAATGGGTTCTCGCAGCGATGGGATCTATCTAGTAGCTCCTTTGGACTATCTGACGTCGATGATCTTCTTGCTTGACGAAGATGACGGCCGACTTGATCTTCTCTGCTGATCTTGATGGGTTCAAGGCTCTCACGCGTAACTTAAACTCATTTAATGCTCGAAAAAGATCTTATCACCAAAGGCTTCAAGGCTCTCTCGCGTACTTAAATTGCCAAAGGATAAAAAAGAATCAAATATTGAAGATAGATGGTTATGAGATGACGTTGGATATCGTCATCTCAAGCTGGTAGCTCCTTTGGTTGATATCGTTAGGTTTATCCACCATAAGTGAGGTTGATTTCTGCAATCTGGATGACGCTGAAGAGCGAGGTGATGCTATTGCCGATATCGCTGTCATCGTCACAAGAACCTTTTATAAGTCTCTTATAGTTTCGGGGTGGGACAGCGTCTGATTTTAGTCGAGTCAGATGATAAGGTTCTTCATCACTTGATTCTGAAAAATCATCCCTTTCGACAACTTTCTATCCCTTCCCAACCATATTTGAAGTTACAATTCTCTATTCCTTTTCTCGGGGAGTATTTTTTGTCTTCTTAACAGGATTTTTGTTCGTCTCAGTTAATCGATCGAATACCGATACCCTGTCCTTGTTACAACAGTAATTATTCATTACAGCATATACTACTGTCATAAGCTGCTCGCAATGACAAGTAGTCTCCGATTGAACTTGACTTATACTCCTTTTCTTGATTAAGTATTCTCTGAGGTCAGTGGCGTTGGACACGGAATCGTGGGGTCCACTCATCCGTTGAGAGGGTCCAGGGGCCCACTGAAACTTCTTGGAATCATTAGTGTCAAGTTCTGCTCTAATCGTGTGATTATCATCCCTGATTTTGTATTCGGGTTGATTTACACAGAACTGAACTAGCTTCGCGTTCTGGTACGCAGAGTTGAGAAGTAGCTTCGCGTTTAGATACGCGGGGCTGAATAATAGCTTCGCGTTTTTGTACGATAGCTTCACGTTTCAAGCTGGCTTGGCATTTCTGCAGAAGTTTATCTTCTGAAATATTAGCCTCGCGTGGAAGAAAATTCTTGCACGCTGGCTTATTCTTGCGATTTACGCAAGTCATATTTTCGCGTTTACTGCGATTCTTGCAATTAACGCAAGTCTAAAAATTATCTTCGCGATTTACGCGAAGGTAAGGAGTTTTGTGTTTAATGCAAGTTTCATCGGCTTCGCGATTTACGCTAAGCTCAACCTTAGCCTCGCGTGGAGAATCACCTTAATACACTGGCTTTAGAGGAAGTTTATCATCGCGATTTACGCGAGTGTCAGAAATCTTGCGATTAACGCAAGTCATACTGATTTTGCGTTTATCGCTAAGCTCAGTCTTAGCCTCGCGTGGAGAATCACCATCACAAGCTGGCTTTAAAGAAAGTTTATCCTCGCGATTTACGCGAGTGTCAGGAATCTTGCGATTAACGAAAGTATTATTGGCTTCACATTTATCGTTAAGCTCAGTTTTAGTCTCGCGTGGAGAATCACCATCACACGCTGGCTTTAAAGAAAGTTTATCCTCACAATTTACGCGAGTGTCAGGAATCTTGCGATTAACGCAAGTCTTACTAGTTTCGCATTTATCGCTAAGCTCAGTCATAGCCTCGCATGGAGAATCACACGCTGGCTTGTCCTTGCGATTAACGCAAATTGCAGATTTGCGTTTAATGCGATAGTGACTGGTCATGTGATTAACACAAGCCAGGTCGCGGGGTACATTAGCCTCGCATTCTGCTGTCATGTTAGCCTCGCGTTTAATGCGGGCTTTGAGGGCTTTTCGCCTAACTCTCCGATTTCTATACCGAAGTTACGTTCTGGTCAATCTAGTTCCCGAGTCCTCTTCGGTAGTAAAAGGACCATCCTCTGCTACGGTTTCCTGCCCAAACGACGGCTCTATGGCCGCGGTCTCTAAGGGTCCCCGATTAACGGTGGATTTCCGATTACCTGATTTACGGGCATTGGAGCGCACGCGACGATAGCGCCGTGTTTCGGTCAGGTTACCTGACTCAGAGGAGAGGTACTCCTCGTATTTCTGCTGGTCGATCTCCACGACGAGCATGCTAATGTCGGATCCGATCCTCTCGACGTTAGAGTGCGCCACGATCTCTTTTCAGTAAAAGAGACTTCTCCCACTTGGTCGCCAGTTTGTTCGCAGCAAAATTGTCGCCTACTTCCATTGAATACAGCTTGGATTACAACGAAAGTGAACAAGAAAAGAACAAATGAGAGGATTTACAATTATCGCTCTCTTTTACAAAATAAAGTGGGTTCTCGCAGCGATGAGATCTATCTAGTAGCTCCTTTGGACTATCTGACGTCGATAATCTTCTTGCTTGACGAAGATGACGGCCGACTTGATCTTCTCTGCTGATCTTGATGGGTTCAAAGCTCTCACGCGTAACTTGAACTCCTTTAATGCTCGAAAAAGATCTATGATCTCAAAAAGATTGAAAATCTGATGATCTATTAAAGATTCATCGATTGAAGATGGATGATCATGGATTGATTGATCTTTTGATTGATTGATGATCTCTAAAGTCTCCCCAAAGAGGCTATTTATAGACTTTAGTGGCTATGAGAGTTTCCATAGGAATAGGAATAAATATTTCCATAGGAATAGGAAAAGAAGGTTTTGTATTCATCAAGATATCTAATCAAATATTTAATATTGATTTAAATCTCTTGATTCGGAATTCTGATTGGACTCAATTTGGATATTGGATAAGCCCAAATCTTAATCATAATCAATTTAGAATTCTGATTGGACTCAATTTGGGTATTAGATAAGCCCAAATCTCAATCATAATCAAATTAGAATTCTAATGAAATCTGCTCACACGGAGTTAAATACTCTGAACGCGGAGCTAAATTCATCAGAACGCGAAGCTATGGATTAGCTCCGCATTTTAGCCAAACGCGAGGCTAAAATAGCCAAACGCGGAGCTATGGAGTTAGCTCCGCATTTTGTGTGGAAAATTTTTTTTTACTTATAAATTTTCACTACCAACAGAACCCCCTCCAAAGTTTTCAAAATGGCTTTTAACTTAGCAAATTTTGAAATACTTTGGATTTTCAATTTGGTGATCAGGTTAAGATCAAGAAATTCGGCAGAGGTGCCTAATTGCACATGCTTGAAATTTTGATGGAAGTGATTCAAGGCTCTTATGCGTAATTTGAACTGCACACGCCAAGATGATCGGGTCATAATCATCAGATTTCGATTGAGACTCCTAATTGCACATGCCTAGTCCAAGTGCTCTCACGCGTAAGTTGAACGGAGATGGGAATAATCCAAATCATACTGTCAGAGGTAAGAGCTTAACATGACATGTTTATAAGATTTTTAGCAAACCCCAGCTATCAACGGATTTGATTAGGTTTTACCAACTACCGCTTGAGTTAGACAGGCCATGCTATTCCCCTAAGTATGATGAGTTGTTAAGGAATTGATTTCCTCTCCCATTTGCTTTTAACAGCATTGGGTAGTTAATTTCATACTTTTACCCCTAGTATGATAGGATTGGCGAGGAACTTGATCTCCTCTTCCCGTCTCTTTGACAGCATTGGGTAACAAAATTTTTTATTTATAGCACTCAATTAGCCATTCTAATGGCTAGTAAAAGTAGCGGAAACAACATGATATTTATCATCGTCAATATTTTCGGCACCCCCAGCCAAATCTGGCTGCTAACCAATGAGGATGACTTTATCACAGTTGTGGTTCGGAGCGTACCCAAGAGGCCAGCTTGCTTGTACGGGCTGTCCTTGCTTGGTATTGATATTGGATTCCCTACTGGTACAGAGGTTGCTCTGGCAGGGAACTCATTGGTTCCTACCACCAAACTTGCCATATTTGCAGAAACTTTCTTCTATTCCTCTTTAAGTGTGAGAACTCCGGCTTCTATCAACGCCTAAATTCGGTTCTTAAGAGGATAGCAATTCTTAGTTGGGTGTTCGACGTCCGATGGTACAAGCAATAGTTAGGGTCGTTGGTTTACCGTCTTTTGGTTTTCTATTTTCCGAAAGTTTCAGTATGCCCTTTCTGAGGAGGAGATGGAATAGAGTATCAGTCTGCTCAGTCTTGAATGTATAAGTTCTATCTTGTCGGGGTCTATTTTGACCTGCACCTCTCGGATTCTGAGGTCTTGGTTTCAGATCTGCAACTGACGCCATCACAGCCTTCCCTTTATTTTTAGAATTATGTGGATATGGCCTGTTATTCGTAGAGTTTCTCGTGCTACGAGATTTCTCAATCCGGCGAATTATATCTTCCGCCTGCTCTCCCTGCTTTGATAGGTTCTTCCAGTTCTTAGACTCTCCAGCTCCCATTCTTATCAGTATACTGGTCCTGAAATTATACTTGCAGGTTTCTACCAGAGTTTCCTGGATCATACCGTGTTGACAATACACGGATTTTTCCCTGAAGCGTTAAATGAAACTTTTGACCGTTTCTTCTTCCCCTTGTTTTGTTGCAAGGAGAGAATGAATCGATATTTCGGTATCATCCTCAAATAAACGTGCCAAGAACTGCTTCTCGACATCATACCAAGCGTTTATGGCTCCCGGGGGCAACTGCATAAACCATGTAAAGGCAGACCCTTGCAGGGTAATTGCGAATACTTTGGTCATTACGGGATCATTTCCCATTAGTTGACCTGCCTGCGATAAAAAGTAATATAGGTGCTGGCTTGGGGATCATTTCCCGTCGTACGACTCTAACTTGAGCGGTTTATACTTTTCAGAGTACGGTGTCAGATCCCATTCAAGCGGGTATAGTCTTGAAACCCCGATTCCTTCTGTTCCTTCTTGTGCATCAAGACGTCAAGTTGGCTTTGTAACTTCTCAATTTTTCTCCATGTGGGTCATGGAAAGAGTATTTATCCTCGTCCTCATGTGTCGAGTAAACCTTTTCTTCTTTATCTTCCTCATTTATCTTAAATGGAACTTCTTTGGCTTTATCCTTGACTATTTTTTGAGTGTTCTCGACCACCTTCAAAAGCATGATTTTAAGATCCTCGATCGTTTTTTACTGCTCTCAGATCATTTGCTCTTGGGCTTCAACTCTTTGGTTGATATCGTCAGGTTTATCCACCATAAGTGAGGTTGATTTCTGCAATCTGGATGACGCTGAAGAGCGAGGTGATGCTATGGCCGAATTATCGCTGTCATCATCACAAGAACCTTTTATAAGTCTCTTATAGTTTCGGGGTGGGAAAGCGCCTGATTTTAGTCGAGTCAGATGATGAGGTTCTTCATCACTTGATTCTGAAAAATCATCCCTTTCTACAACTTTCTACCCCTTCCCGACCATATATGAAGTTACAATTCTCCATTCCTTTTCTCGGGGAGTATTTTTTGTCTTCTTAGTAGGATTTTTGTTCGTCTCAGTTAATCGATCGAATACTGATACCCTGTCTCTGTTACAACAGCAATTATTCATTACAGCATATACTACTGTCATAAGCTGCGCGCAATGACAAGTAGTCTCCGATTGAACTTGACTTATACTCTTTTTCTTTATTAAGTATTCTCTGAGGTCAGTGGTGTTGGACACGGAATCGTGGGGTCCACTCATCCGTTGAGAGGGTCCAGGGGCCCACTGATACTTCTTGGAATCATTAGTGTCAAGTTCTGCTCTAATCGTGTGATTATCATCCCTGATTTTGTATTCGGGTTGATTTACACAGAACTGAACTAGCTTCGCGTTCTGGTACGCATAGCTGAGAAGTAGCTTCGCGTTTAGATACGCGGGGCTGAATAATAGCTTTGCGTTTTTGTACGATAGGTTCTCGTTTCACGCTGGCTTAGCGTTTCTGCAGAAGTTTATCGTCTGAAATATTAGCCTCGCGTGGAAGAAAATTCTTGCACGCTGGCTTATTCTTGCGATTTACGCAAGTCATATTTTCGCGTTTAATGCGATTCTTGCGATTAACGCAAGTCTGAAAATTATCTTCGCGATTTACGCGAAGGTAAGGAGTTTTGCGTTTAATGCAAGTTTCATCGGCTTTGCGATTTACGCTAAGCTCAATCTTAGCCCCGCGTGGAGAATCACCTTCATACGCTGGCTTTACGGGAAGTTTATCATCGCGATTTACGCGAGTGTCAGAAATCTTGCGATTAACGCAAGTCATACCGATTTCACGTTTATCGCTAAGCTCAGTCTTAGCCTCGCGTGGAGAATCACCATCACACGCTGGCTTTAAAGAAAGTTTATCCTCGCGATTTACGCGAGTGTCAGGTCTCTTGCGATTAACGAAAGTCTTACTGGCTTCGCGTTTATCGTTAAGCTCAGTCTTAGTCTCGCGTGAAGAATCACCATCACACGCTGGCTTTAAAGAAAGTTTATCCTCGCAATTTATGCGAGTGTCAGGAATCTTGCGATTAATGTAATGCAAGTCTTACTGGTTTCACATTTATCGCTAAGCTCAGTCTTAGCCTCGCATGGAGAATCACACGCTGTTTTGTCCTTGCGATTAACGCAAATTGAAGATTCGCGTTTAACGCGATAGTGACTGGTCATGCGATTAACGCAAGCCAGTTCGCGGGGTACAGTAGCCTCGCATTCTGCTGTCATGTTAGCCTCGCGTTTAATGCGGGCTTTGAGGGCTTTGAGCCTAACTCTCCGATTTCTATTCCGAAGTTACGTTCTGGTCAATCTAATTCCCGAGCCCTCTTCGGTAGTAAAGGGACCATCCTCTGCTAGGGTTTCCTGCACAAATGACGGCTCTATGGTCACGGTCTCCAAGAGTCCCCGATTAACGGTGGATTTCCGATTATCTGATTTACGGGCATTGGAGCGCACGCGACGATAGCGCCTCATTTCAGTCAGGTTACCTGACTCAGAGGAGAGGTACTCCTCGTATTTCTGCTGATCGATCTCCACGACGAGCATGTTAATATCGGATCCGATCCTCTCGACGTCAGATTGCGCCACGATCTCTTTTTCAGTAAAAGAGACTTCTCCCACTTGGCCGCCAGTTTATTCGCAGCAAAATTGTCGCCTCCTTCCATTGAATACAGCTTGGATTACAACGAAAGTGAACAAGAAAAGAACAAATGAGAGGATTTACAATTATCGCTCTCTTTTACAAAATAAAGTGGGTTCTTGCAGCGATGAGATCTATCTAGTATCTCCTTTGGACTATCTGATGTCGATAATGTTCTTGCTTGACGAAGATGACGGCCGACTTGATCTTCTCTGCTGATCTCGATGGGTTCAAGGCTCTCACGCGTAACTTGAACTCCTTTAATGCTCGAAAAAGATCTATGATCTCAAAAAGATTGAAGATCTGATGATCTATTAAAGATTCATCTATTGAAGATGGATGATCATGGATTGATTGATCTATTGATTGATTGATGATCTCTAAAGTCTCCTCAAAGAGGCTATTTGTAGACTTTAGTGGCTATGAGAGTTTTCATAGGAATAGGAATAAATATTTCTATAGGAATAGGAAAAGAAGGTTTGTATTCATCAAGGATTCTAATCAAATATTTAATATTGATTTAAATCTCTTGATTTGGAATTCTGATTGGACTTTGGATATTGGATAAGCTCAAATCTCAATCACAATCAATTTAGGATTCTGATTGGACTCAATTTGGGTACTGGATAAGTCCAAATCTCAATCACAATCAATTAGAATTCTAATGAAATCTGATCACGCGGAGTTAAATACTCTGAACGCGGAGCTAAATTCATCAGAATGCGGAGCTATGGATTAGCTCCGCGTTTTACCCAAACGCGAGGCTAAAATAGCCAAATGCGGAGCTACGGAGTTAGCTCCGCATTCTGTGTGGAAAATTCCTTTTTACATATAAATTTTCACTACCAACAAAGGAAAAAAGAGATGAGGGGAGCAAACCAGACCTTAATTGCATACTGCACTCCATCGTTATTGTTGCAGTACAAAACCTGTTCATCAGAAGCAAAGTCCAAAGTCAGTCCTTTCTTGTTTTAACTAAACATTGAAGATGCATAAAGCATAAATGACAAAGAAAGTGGAAAAGATGAAATATACCACTTTCCCATAGCTTCCGCGGCCTATACTGTGTACTCTAACATATTCATTTACCATTTTATTTCCATCTGCATCCTGTGTATATGAAACTAAATAAGGAAAACCTACATAATATCCTAAATGATAAAACATCATAATGCGGTGACTAATTTATACAAATCAAAATTATGATATAGTTAATACTTCCAAAAAGTGATTAAAGGTGGCATGCCAAGTAAAGCGTGTTTTTAGGATCTGGTGAGGAGATGTCACATCATGAAGGGTCTCATCTAATCAAGAAGCCCATTTGAGGCACTCAACATACTCAAGCGACTAAAATGAGGCATCTCTCTCTCTCTGTGTCCAGCTCCACCTTATGTAACCTTCCAATTCTTGTTTTTAATTCGACTTACTTAAAAGCACACAATACTTGCCATTCAAAGCTGCATAGATGTAGGCAGGAGTATCGGATACAATATAATGCATATATGCAAATACACAAATCTCAAGAAATTGTGGATACAAATTCACTTGGGACACATATTCCTATGAAACAGACACTTTAAATCGAGTGTCATGTCCACATCAGACACTGATCTTGTACGACTTGCCAATACATGTCAAACAAACCAAAGTCGTGTTGGATTTAAGAAACCTAAAAACTTATATATTGGAGTTGTATCCACCTTCAAAAATTCATAAAGATCACGTATAGGGGTTGTGTTTGCTTTCAGAAAGTCATAAAGATCACTTGTTGAGCCCTATAAAATTATATGTTGCCTAAAAAGACAAAAAATTAATTTGATATAAAAGTGAAATTAAGCAAATAAGTCACAAATGCCTTGCCAAAGTAGAACCTTCAAATATTTTATCCAAGTTAGTAATCTATTAGATTGAATTAAAATTCTTCTCTTTAATAAAATTATATAATTAGAATCTATATTTAAATCATTAAGTTTCTTTTCTTTTCTTTCTACTTTAATGAAAACATGTTTTAACGATTACAAGTTTTGATATATATATATATATCACATGTATATTTACGTCGGTTTTACGTGTCTCTGTTTCCATATCATATCATATTCGTGTTTCTTGTCCACATCCATGCTTCATAGACATATTCTCCACGAATACATAAATTAAATAATATTTTACTATATATACTATAAAAAAAATTATAATTCAGTCATCATAGATTATTAAGAACGTAATAAATAAACTTGTCATTATACCAAAACATACCTGATATGAATCTAGTATGTACACACTATTCTAGACCAGCATACTCAACAATATCATATTGAAAAGTTTGACAAGAATTGTACATGAATCGAGTAAGAATCACATTGATACGTATTTGATACTGGCACATCATCCTCTTAGAAGAATTAGTACAATATATTATGCCAACTATTCTATCAGCCTAGTTAGACTCCTATGCCTTTTTCACTCAAGAGTTAAAGTAGGGTTGAGAGACTTTAACTGTGTGTTTGTATAGCCAAGCAATGTTTTATTAATATGGGCTAAAATAGCCCACATCCACGAGTTAGAAACCAAGCTGCCTCCTTGGAACATCTTAACCCAAATTAAAGCAATTAAAAAAGGCTTAACTTGGTTTAATCATAAATCTTAATGAATTGCCAAATATGGCCTTATTGCTCTCCTTCTAGTCTCTTACGATATAGTGCTTCCTAGCTACTAATTACTACCTTGTATATCTCTCATGTTACTTTGATAATTTCATATTTCAAATGATTTCATGAACTTAGATCATTACCTGCTTTACAAATATGTTCTGCCTCCTACTTATAACTTTGTTTGAAGTTTTGCAATCTGTGTTTTATGGCTAGATGTATTGTGTATGCTTTTCTATATCTACAATTTTGACTCCTTTATCTTTTCAAGTCATCATCTACCAATGAATGGGATGAAATACTAAGTGCTACTGCTCTAAATAACACACAGTTTAGAATTTTTTATTTTGAAATTTTTTTCTAGTATTTGTTTCTTCTCTCTCATCAAGCAAATGCCTCCTTTGGCGCCTCTTGCCATAATGTACTTTGTGGCCTTAGCTTTGCCCTTCTCCTATAAACCTCTGCTTCCAATAGTACAAGAAACGTACATATTTAGAGACAATAATCATTATCTATTTGTCCAATACATAAAAGGACTACGAGTAAATATCTTGGCTATATGATACCGAAACACAATATCATTATTATTGCATACCTTTACTATTTACAGCCATACTTCATAACGGTAAAACATTCAGGCCCCATTTAGCACCGAAATAAAGCGCTCATGAATGTGGTTTAAGCAGGGCTTTGTCGCCAAATAGGAAACAAATGATTTCAAGTCATCAGGACTCCATCCATTGCAGAAGAATGTAATTTTCTTAGCTCGTCATTAAGTAACCGAATGTATTTCATACAATTTATTATATACACATATGCATACACATATATTACAAAAACAATGGAACTACTCCAGATCACAAAGTTGAAGTCTTTCCAGTAAAAACAATCTACAATCTATAATAAACAAAGTAAACCCTGCCAAAGTTCACTCATTTACTGAAACATCAATTGTTTCATCAAATATAACCCCCAAATTAATAGATAAAGAAACAGAGAGTGAGAAAATAAAACTATACCTCGCATGCATCTCGTGAGAGAGTTTGTCACTCTAACCGGCTTCTCTCGACAAATCGCGCGATTCTTCGAAGGGAACAAAGTCTTGCGCTTAGCGGATCCGTCGTTGCAAAGATTGTAACAACCCAAAATTTAAAATCCAAAAAAACCAATAACAAATAAATTATTATCCTTAAAAAAATAATAATAATAATAAATAAACATGATATTTGTCTAACAAATCTGATTTGTTTTACTACCTAACTAGATAATAATAATAGATTTAATAGGTTTAGATTTGATATTTTGTTTAGATTTGATAGATTGGTAGGTTTAGATTTGATCCTAGGGTAATAACAATAAAATAAATAATCACAATGATGATAATAAAAAGGACAGCGGAGAGAACTTTTCCTGCTGAATGCAGGAGAAAGAAAGAGAGAGAGGGAGAAAGAGAGACAGAGAGGAGAAAGGAAGAAAAGAAAATAAAAAAAGGGGATATTGCAATCAAATTCTGGAGCGATATTTTTGAGGCAAGTACTAAAACCCTTGATCTTCTCCCCTTGTGCTTGATGAATTTGTTTAGGTTTTGATTATATTGATCTCTCGCTTAGTACTATTGTGATAATCTTTGTAAGGTCAATATATATGTATATATATACTCTTTTTCATATATATACTCTTTTTCATTCTAGTAGTAGAATGTTATCTTTTATGATTTAGCTGGATATTTAAATAAATAGTTTGCCCTTGAATTAGAATTTTAGGACCTTTAGAAAGCTACGTTATTCTAACATTCATTTATTAGAAATATAAATAGTGATCTAGTGAGAATAAAAGAAGCTGATAAATCAATAGTATAGTTTATAAAGGCAAGTTTATTTATATATTATATACCTATAAAATTTAGCCAAATCTATCTGTAGTTTTAATGGATCCATTTCATTTTTTTCTTTATGTCAACTCTAGCAACTTTTACTGTAGGTGTTCTTTTATCCATAATATTTGTTCCTTTCCTCTGTTCTATGTTGTACTTAATTTAAATCAAGACAAGTGTAATATTGTCACTTTTTCTCTATTGCTTTAAGTGCCCTAGAAAATAAAATATATATATAAAATAAAATAACATTAGCCTTGCCCTGCTATATTGCGAATGTGAGGTGACCCAATGCTTTGTGCTTACGTCAAGCTCTTGTTAAAAGAATACATGCAATGAGCTCATAACACGTTCGTGTTTTATCAAGATTTTAAATTGCCTATTTCATCAATCTTCGATGACACTCTGTTGTTTTGATTCACCAGGCCAATTGCAGCCATTGTATAAGAATACATTTAGTAAGTGCATCGGTCTTCACCTCTACTCTTGTTTTGTTAGGCATTCATGCGATCCTTACAAAGGCATGTATAGATATTAGAATAACTGTTGTCCTTTGTATTAACCTGGTCTCTCTCTGTTGTGGATCATGAAGTATGTAGCATTGGAAGACATGTTCTATTCGATTTTCCAGATTCAACTGATAATTTATGATATAGTTTTATTAATTAATAGTTGTTTGTGATTTTTCACTCTGCAAATTTATTATTTAAAAAGCAAAAAGGAGAGTAATCATCTGTCAAGTTTGTAGTAAACTGCCTGTCCAGTGAATATAACACAGTTCTGTTCTGTTCACTGCAGTTCTGTTCACTGCAGAACTGCAGTTCTGTTGAACAGTAAAAAAAAATTTGAGAATACATGCAAAGTTAGAAGTACAGTAGAAAATGAGATATTCATACTGGAGAGAATGTTTGGTGACAAGACATTCAAGGTTGTGAATTGGTTGATGTATTGTTCAAATTAAATCTAAGTAGTTCATGAAAGTCCTATGCAAATACATGTTATTCTTGAATCTGTGAACAACATGAAAATAACCCAATTCACTTCATTTGGAAGCTTGTAATTTCATTTTCCATGAATAGATTAAGTCAAGCTAATGCTTTACTTGCAAAAATTATCATATTCATCTACATTAGAAATAGTAAATCCCTATCCTTTATATTTATAAGTTATTTATTTATTTTATTGCACTGCTTCCTCAACTTTCTAATTATTTCTAAATTTAAAATGTTTTTGATTAATCCTTAAAAGTCTTGCAACTAGCCACTTTTCAATGCCCACATATACAGTATGATTATAAATAACATTTATATGAGCATTTTATTTAATGCATATATGATTTGTTAACTTGATTATAATTGAGATTTAATATAATGCATGTTATAAATCCATTTTTAAAATCATAAAATGAATTGGGGCTATGGAGGAACTTGATGAAAGAACGGTACACATGTTTTAAGAGTTTTACATTGAGATTGTACAACCAAACATAGGAACCCAACTATAGGGGTTCTGGGTGATTACTAGATCACCATCAGTATATAGGGCTACGCACTTGGAGCTTAGGCTCATCAGAGTTCATGTTCATTAGTACCTAGCGGTATGTCCTGGAGCAGTACCAGGAATCATGGCCGTGGTCCCGGGTATGCACGGGATACTTGTAAAACATGTGTCACATTACTTCTGACAGTTCCAAATAAATAAACAAAAATAATAATAACATAGTATGCATATTCATTTGTTATATTGATCTCTGTTACAAGATTATTCATGACATGTGTAAACAGATATACTTCCTTACTAATATCATGTTCAAAATATCTATAGTTAGATTTATATTCTATTTCGTTCTAAAAACTTATACTTCATCAATCTTATCATGACTTTTAGTATTTTTAATTAGTTTCATGCTTTGCTTACACAGATATATATATATACTTATATACATAGCGTGCCTGTATATCATTATGTTCCTCTTATAATACTTGTTAGGTTGTTCTAACGACCCTGATTTGGCACGCCCAGATAATTTGCAGGATACTGAAGGAGAGGATCCACCACAGCTGGAGTAGCATTTCATAGAGTTAGCAGACAGTTAGTTGTGTTTTCATTATTTAGGAGATCCTTTATTTTTTTTATTCTTTCAAACTTTTCCTTCTACCTTGTTTTGTTGTTTTCAAAACTCAAATGTGAAGTTGTAATAAGTGTTACCCTTCTTTGGATCTTTTATTGATCTATTTAATATCTGGTTGGAATAAAAATAGTTTGTTTATTGTCTTCCTATTTTTCTCTCAATGCATATGTATGTGGTTTAGTGGCGATAACATTCAGTTTATTTAAAAGTACTTTAGGCTTGGCGTATTTATTTATAATACGTCGCCGAACGTTACCCGCATATTGGTGCGGGGCGTTACAGCAAATATACCCGTTAGGGCCATCGACCGACCCATTGATCAAACAATCACGATCTCCAGTGAACAAATCCATCTCTCTCCCTGCTTTGCGAAGAAACGCCAGGCAGCTGCAGCAGCCGACGTCGCGATCGAAGTCGGCGAGCATCAGACCTGACATTGCTCGTCGATTCGATAGACGATTAGGGTTTGAATCTACGGTCTCCGGATGCGCTAGCTAGGGTTTAGGATTTTTGTTAGGGTTTGTTGTGTAATTTTTTTGCGATTTGGACGAGGATTGATTGGAAAAGGGCGGCTATTTTTCAATTTTGTATGGATTTTGTGTTCCTTTTTTTTATTTTTTTTGGGCAGTTTGATTCGTTTTTTTTTTTTTTTTTTTTTTTTTTTTTTTTTTTTTTTTTGGATTTTGGGGCTTGTTAGTTTAGTTGTCTTTTTTTCCTTTTATTTTTAATCATTTTTTTTTTCCGGTCTGTTAGAAAATATACGAGTTGGCCCATGGGCCAAGAGCTGTATTTGATTGGGCTTCTTCCCGAACAGAAAGGCGACAAAGTCATTCCATATTGCAGTGATATTAAGAGATTTTGTAAAGAAATTATTAAGTACCAAATACTTTGGCTTATGAATGAGAAGAGGTGAATACTTCTTGATGAAACTACGAATATAAGTATTTATTTAATACAATATTTTGTATTTGGTAATAATATATAAGTAATGTAATTCATAGCTTGAATAGTTCTATACATATACAAGTCTTAATAATGATTACTATAAATCCATAAAGTAATCATAAATAAGCTTTTTCGGAAGGAATTCATAATTTATTATAAACTATTTTAATTCTTGTTATTCTACCGGAAGGCTAACATATTACCACAAGAATATATTGCTAGCATTCCACTATTCAAAATCTGAGTGAGGAAGTTACTAGTGACTTGAGTTTTAAGGATTACTACTAAAACTCTTCGAGATTTTTAAATGAGTAGCCTAGTCTAAATAGAGTTATAGAACCGCGGGCTTAAATGGAAGTTTCTATTAAAAGTTTAAATTAGTTTTGATTTATATTGCTGGCATTCCACTATTCAGATTCTGAGTGAGGAAGTTACTAGTGACTTGATTTTCAAAGATTACTACTTAGATTATTCGAGATTGTAACTTTTTTTTTGAATGAGAAGCCTAGTCTAAATAGAGTCATAGAACTGCAGGCTTAATTGAAAGTTTCTTTTAAAATTTCGAATTAGTTTTGATTTATTGATGTGCATTTACGTGTGTCAATTTTTTTTTAATTTTTTTTAAATATAGTGAGGGAGGAAAAGTTTTGAACCTGATAGTAAATGTGATGTCTTTGCATTGTGTTGTGACAACTGATTTGCACCTCATTGCCACAATGAAAGAAGCTTTAGTGAGTGGGCTTCGAATTCTCTCCTTAGTGCAAGATTACAAGAACCATATTTGGCTAAACCTAAATAGCCAATTAAGTTTTTTGATACCGTCATGGTGAGCGGGAGTTGTTCGTGTTTCATTAAAAGTAATAGCTAAACTAGAAGGTTTTAGTACATAAGACAAAGACAAATAAGATGTCAAAACAAGATATAAGAGTATAGTAAAATAATAATTTACATAGTGACTACCAGTACGTGAACCTGATTGAAGAAACAAATAGGGAGTTTCCAAAGGAGCACACCACTTTGCCTAGTAAACCCACTAGATAGTTCATTTTTTGTTCGGACTTTCAGTCCGGACATTGGAAAGTGGGCTTACTAGGAAAAATGGTGTGCTCCTTTAAAAACTCCCAAACGAATATTGATTATTATTTTTTTTTTTCAAATTTAGTATGAAATGAACAATAAACATGTCAAGTTTTAATTTCAATGGTTCATTTCTGAATCAGTTTCAAATTGCACAAGGAGTTGATTATTCTTATAAATGTCTTGTCGTGATTTCCAAGAATAATCAATGGAATTCCAGTGTTCTGATTTCTCAGCTTATTTATTGGGACTTGTGTCTCACATACACTGAGAATCTAGATGTGGTTAGCAATCATAGTGAGTCCCAATTGAATAATGGTATTCTGATGGATTTAAATTGTAAAATTACATATATTTATTATAATTTAGATGAGAGATATTTCTTTATTTATTATAAGAGAAGACAGGTATGTTGAATTAGAAAAATAGAGAGATACTTCAATCTCTTCTTGTAATATTTTTTATCGTGATAAATGCTTTTCATAATTATTGCTTCATACCAAACCGTGTTATTTCTTTATGCTTTTCTTATAATTATTGTATTTTCTATCGCATATAGGAATGGTAATGGACATGTCCATGGATCAGTTTTTGGTATGTCATATACAAAGTTTTGAATTTGAAAAAAAAATCATTTTTAATTTAAATTTTTTATCGGACATGCCAAAAAATGATCCATAGACATGTCAATTACCATCCTTAATTGCATGCTCAATTATTGATTAGGCGGCATTTCAAAATCAGATTGGATGATTCCATTACAGACATCATTATGTAGAGAAAGGGATCTTATAGTGAATTTTATGATAAATTCACAAGGGAAGCAAGGATGGCTGCTAGAGAATAATTCTTGAATTAAAAAATAAAAAATAAAAAATCACTGCAATGCAACTAATCATCTATTTAAGACAAAACAGTGAGAATTTTTTTTTTCCTTCTACAATTCATCATCAATTTTAGGAGGCTCTGCACTTAGAATTGCAAGGCAGCATAGAGTAATAACACTAATCTCTTTATCAGATAAGCAACAATTACATTTTGTGGACTAATTTTTATTTAGATTTTTTTTAAAAAAAATATATGTTGTAACAATTTTTTTTGTCATTGATGTGAACGGCTGTTGTTTCTTATAAATATCTAGTGTAATAATTTGCAAGATGCAAGCATTTCATTATCAAAACAAACACTCATTTTGATAATTCATAGTCTTGTATCGTAGTTGCACGTCTAAATCAAGCATTCAATTATAAGAATCTGCATAAGAAAAGCAAGAAGAGAGAATTCGCATGTGAGGATTTTAAAAACATGATTTTTATTTTTTATTTTTGCTATAAAGTTAAGAGAAGAAATATTTAAGGAATGAAAATATTTAATTAAGAATCTAGGAGCATTTTGTTTTGTTCAGACTTTATTGTCACATGTTAGAATATAAAACGAAATTTTTCAGTGCTCACCACAACTTATAAGTCTGGAAATAGACACAACCAGTTTGATTTTTTTTTAAGAACAATTCAGTTTTAAATTTTATTATGCTTATTTAATTACAATTTTTTATGCATATTTAATTGGAATGACTAATACCAATACCACTTTGTACATGCCATATTTTGGAGTTTAATATAATATTCAACTTATAATTATTGTATTTTTCTATTGCATGTAGGAATGGTAATTGACGTGTCCATGGGTTAATTTTTGGCCCACTATATATAAAATTTTTATTTTTAATTTAAAGTTTTTTTATCGGACATGCCAAAAATTGATCTATAGACGTATCCATTACCATCCCTAATCGCATGCTCAATTATTGATTACGTGGTATTTCAAGATCAGATTGGATGATTCCATTCCAGACATCATTACGTGGAGAAAGGGATCTTATATTGAATTTTATGAGAAATTCACAGGGGAAGAAAGGATGGCAGCTAGAGAACAATTCTTGAATTAAAAAAATAAAAAATAAAAATCACTGCAATGCAACTAATCATCTATTTATGACAAAACAGTGAGAGAAAAAAAATATACTAATTTCAGGAGGCTCTGCACTTAAAATTGCAAGGCAGCATAGAATAATAACACTAATTTTTTTATTAGATAAGCAACAATCACATTTTGAGGACTGATTATTATTTAGATTTTTTAAAAAATAAATTTTGTAACAATTTTTTTGTGGTTGTAGGTTGTTGTCATTGATGTGAATGGGAGTTGTTGGCAGTGAAAATTTCTAAGTAAATAGAGTTTTCCACAACAGAACGCGGAGTTAACTCTGTAGCCCCGCGTTTGGCTATATTAGCCTCGCGTTGAACAAAACGCGGAGATGTTTAGTAGCTCCGCGTTAGTTCTGCGTTCTGGTTCGATAGCTCCGCATTTTGATGAGATTATCTCCGCGTGAGCAGATAACCAGAATCTCAAATTGATTGAGATTATGATTTGGATTATCCAAATACCTAAATTGAGTCCGATCAGAACTCTAAATCAAGAGTTTTAAATTAAAACTAAGATATTTGATTGGAATCCTGGATGAGAGCAAATTCTATTTAGATAGAAATTCTCAAATCATCCTAAAGCTATAAATACCCTCATGGGGAAGCCCTAGGGTCTTTTCTTTCGGTTCGACAGAAGAGATATTCTTTTCTTCTTTTCGGCATCTTGGAGAACTCAAGTTACTCATAGAGCCTTGAGTTCATGAAAGACCGGAGAAGATCGTCTACAGTCGGCCGTCGTCTTCAAGAGAGAAGAGCTCGACGTCAGATCGTTCAAAGGAGCTGCTTGACAGATCCCATCGCCACAGATCCCACACTATTATTGTAAAAGAGAGCGATATCATATAAATCCTCTCATTTGTTCTATCTTTTCTTGTTCTCTTCTATTGTAATTCGAGTTTATTCAATGGAAGGAAAGTGAAAAAATTCCGCTGCGAACAAACTGGCGACTACAGTGGGAGCTGTCTCTTTCACTAAAGAAGAGATTGTGGCGCAATCGGACGTCGATATGATCGGATCCGACGCAGACATGCTGGTCGTTGAAATCGACCAGCAGAAGTACGAGGAGTACCTCTCCTCTTAATCATCAGGTAACCTGAACGACACATGACACTATCGTCGAGTGCGCTCCAATACCCAAACAACGGGTAAAAAGGAATCCACCGAGGAACGGGAATCCATGAAGACCGCGGCCATAGAGCCGGTGTTCGGATAGGAAATCCTAGCAGAGGATGACCTCCCTACTGCCGAAGAAGACCTGGGAACTGGATTGAGCAGAGCCCAACTCCGAAATAGAAATCGGAGAGCAAGGCAAAAAGCCCTCAAAGCCCTCCTTGGACTCGAGGCTAACGTCATAAAACGCGAGGCTATGGTCCCTCGTAAACTGGCTCGCGCTAATCGCGAGACCAGTCATTATCGCGTTAAAAGCGAAGTTACAACTTGCGTTGATCGCAAGGAAAAGCCAGCGTGTGATTCTCCACGCGAGGCTATTACTGAGCTTAGCGAGAAACGCGAAGCAAGTAAGATTTGCGCTAGTCACAAAATTTCTGACACTCATGAGAAACGCGAGTATAAAATCTCCTTAAAGCCAGCGTGCGATTATCCACGCGAGGCTATTACTGAGCTTAGCGATAAACGCGGAGCCAGTACAACTTACGATAAACGCAAGATTTTTGACACTCACGATTAATCGCGAGGATATAATCTCCTTAAAGCCAGCGTGTGATTCTCCACACGAGGCTACTACTAAGCTTAGCGATAAATGCGAAGCCAGTACAACTTGCGATAAATGCAAGATTTCTGACGCTCACGTAAAACGCGAGGATAAACTTCCCTTAGAGCCAGCGTGTGATGGTGATTCGCCATGTGAGGCTAAGGCTAATCTTATCGTTACTAGCAAAGACAGCAAAATTTGCGTTAATCGCAAGGACATACCAGCGTGTGATTCTCCACGCAAGGCTATTGTATCTGGTCTTGAAACCAGAAAAGCTCGCGTTAATCGCGAGGATAAAATATTGATAGAGCCAGCGTGTGATGGTGATTCTCCCCGCGAGGCTAAAACTGATCTTAGCATTAATCGCAAAGACGGTGAAAATTGCGTTAATAGCAAACTTCTTTACCTTCGCGTAAATCGCGAAGATGATTGGCAAATTTGCGTTAATCGCAAAAGTCGCATTAAACGCGAAGTTATAACTTGCGTTAATCGCAAGAGTAAGCCAGCGTTCAAGAATTTTCTTCCACGCGAGGCTAATATTCTAGAAGATAAACTTCTGCAAAAACGTCAAGCCAGCATAAAACGCGAGGCTAGCGTTCCAAAACGCGAGGCTATTTCTCAGCCCCGCGATGCAAAACGCGGAGCTATCTCTTAGCTTCGCGCAAATCAACCTGAATACAAGATCAGAGCTGATCATCACATTAATGGACCAGAACTAGACTCCAATGATCTCAAGAAGCTTCAGTGGGCTCCTGGACCCTCTCAACAGATGAATGGGCCCCACAATTCCATATTCAAGGCCACTGACCTCAGAGAATACTTAACCAAGAAAAGAGGCATAAATCAAGTTCAATCTGATCCTATTTGTCATTGCGAGAGGCTTATGACAGCAGTATCTGCTATGATGAATGATTGTTGCTGCAGCAAGAACAAAGAAGATCATCTGCATGACTTAAGAACAGTCTTCGATGTAATACGAAATCATCATCTGAAGATGAATCCCACTAAGTTTTTTATGGGGGTGTCAAGCGGGAAATTCCTTAGATTCATAATTACTTCGAAAGGAATCTTCCTTAATCCTGAAAAGGTGACAGCGATCAGTGAAATGCCACCGCCCCGCAATCTTAAAGAATTAAGGGGGTTACAATGAAAGTTAGCCTATATCCGGCGCTTCATCTCCAATTTATCAGGGCGATGCCAGCCATTCTCTAAACTCATGAAAAAGGGGGTTTCTTTTATATGGGATGAGGCATGTCAACAGGCATTTGACGATCTCAAAGAATATCTCACTAAACCTCCCGTTCTTATGGCACCGGTCCCTCGGTAGCCATTTCTTATATATGTAAGGGCCATGGATGATGCTTTAGGAGCGTTACTTGCTCAGTATAATGAGCACGGCCATGAAAAAGCCCTTTATTACTTAAGCAGGACAATGATCGGAGCTGAGCGTCGGTATACCCCGATTGAAAAAGAATGTTTAGCCCTAGTGTTCGCTGTTCAGAAAATGCGACACTATCTTTCAGGGCAAACTATACATGTTATCTCATGGGTCAATCCCTTGAAAATCCTGATGACAAAACCAGGATCCTTAAATGGCCAATTGGCGAAATTGGCATTATTGCTATCGCCATATGATATACACTTCGTCCCTCAAAAAGCCGTGAAGGGACAGGCGATCGCCGATTTCCTTGCGGACCATCCAATTTGGTCTAAATCCAAACAGATGTCAGAGGTCAACACAGTTATCAATGAACAAGCATGGCAAGTGTTCTTTGATAGTGCTGCCAGACGATCTGCTGCTGGAGTGGGGGTTGTGCTAATATTCCCACATAAACATATATTGCCTAAAAGTTACTCATTAACAAAACCGTGCACGAATAATGTGGCTGAATATAACGCGCTCATTATCGGCTTGAAAATGGCTCTGCAACTGGGGGTGAACTATCTAGAGGCATATGGAGAGTCTAAACTCATCGTCAATCAGATTACGGGTGAGTATGAAGTCAAACATGAAGCTCTCATCCCCTATCATTAGTTAGCCATTGAGCTAGCAGGATATTTTGAACAATTTTATATATATCATATATCTCGGAATGAGAATGTCTATGCAGATGCTCTTGCTGCGTTACCTACAACATTGGCGATTCCGCTGGGTGAAGCTAAAAGCATCACTATTGGTAGCAGGGAACTCCTCCACCCAGATACAATATGCCAAGCCAAGGAGGTGTGCCAGACAGGCTTAATTCTGGAACCCCATGATTGGAGATTTCCATTTATAGATTACGCTCTACATGGGATACTACCAGAGGATCCAAAGGAGGCCGCCTCGATAAAAAGGAAGGCCCCGAGATTCTACTTTGATCGTACACTTCAAACTTTGTACAGAAAATCAAAGGATGGTTTGCTGCTACGCTACATATCAAAAGCAGAAGCAGATGAAGTGCTGAGGGAAACACACGATGGAGTGTGTGGAGCTCATCAGCCCGGTCCAAAACTTGGAGACCGCATAAGAAGGCTGGGATACTACTGGCCGAAGATGATTACAGAGGCAATGACATACGCTAAACGGTGCCATACATACCAAGTAGGTACCAATTTTATTCATCAACCCCCAGAATACTTGCACAATATTGTTGCTAGTTGGCCATTTGAGGCATGGGGAATGGATATTGTGGGGCCTATAACTCTCCCGTCATCCAGAGGACATCGGTTTATTCTTGCAATAACCGATTATTTTTCAAGATGGGCCGAAGCCGTGCCCATGAGAGAAGTGAAAACGACAGATATGATTAAGTTCATCAAGCATCATGTCATTTACCATTTTGGCATCCCCCGAAGGATCATTCATGATAATGGACCGCAATTCATCAGCCAGGGGTACTCAAGATTCTGTGATAAGTTCAGAATCAAAGATATTGCTTCGACGCCATATAACTCCGCGGCAAATGGGTTAGCCGAAGCTTTCAACAAGACAATCATTAAACTCCTTCGAAAGTTTGTCACCTCTAACAAAAGGGACTGGGATGAAAAGCTGGGAGAGTGTTTGTGGGCTTATCGCACCACCATTCGCACCCCGACAAAAGCTGCCCCATTCTCCTTGGTTTATGGAAGTGAGGCCGTCTTGCCTCTCGAAATCTAGATACCATCATTAAGAGTGGCCTTAGCACAAAGATGACGACAGAAGAACGCCATCAACTAAGATTGCAAGAACTAGAGGCGTTAGATGAAAAACGTCTCAGGGTTAAACAACAAATTGAGTTGTATCAAGCCCGAATCTCACGAACGTTCAATAAGAGCATTAAACCAAGGACTTTTAAATAAGGAGACTTGGTCCTGGCTATTGAAAGGCTAATGATTCTAACCCACAAGACTAAGGGTAAATTTGAACCCAAGTGGGAAGGACCGTTTGTTGTGGAGACGGTATACTCTAATAGAGCCTATCGCCTAATGAACCAGGATGCGATAGGATGATGATGCCAATCAATGGCAAATTTCTGAAGAAATATTATGCCTAAACTAAACCAGAACGATGACAGAATAACTGTCACATCTGGTGCAGATCACTAAGAGTATAACCATCCACTTGTTCAAGTTATGCAGATGAGTACTTGAACTTCTTTCTTACCAGGCATGCGCAATTAGGTGCCTCTGCCAAAATATGATGATCCTGATCCGATTATCTTGGTGTGCCCAGTTCAAGTTACACATGAGAGCTTTGAACCGCCTCCACTTGTTCAAGTTACGCAGATGAGCATTTGAACTTCTTTCTTACCAGGCATGCGCAATTAGGCGCCTCTGTCAAAAATTTGATGAATCCTGACCCGATCATCTTGGTGTGCCCAGTTCAAGTTACGCATGAGAGCCTTGAATGACTTCCACTTGTTCAAGTTACGCAGATGAGCACTTGAACTTCTTTCTCATCAGGCATGCGCAATTAGGGGCCTCTGCCAAAAATTTGATGAATCCTGACCCGATCATCTTGGTGTGCCCAGTTCAAGTTATGCATGAGAGTCTTGAACCGCCTCCACTTGTTCAAGTTACGCAGATGAGCACTTGAACTTCTTTCTTACCAGGCATGCGTAATTAGGCGCCTCTGCCAAAAATTTGATGAATCCTGACCCAATCATCTTGGTGTGCCCAGTTTAAGTTACACATGAGAGCTTTGAACCGCCTCCACTTGTTTAAGCTACGCATATGAGCACTTGAACTTCTTTCTTACCAGGCATGCGCAATTAGGCACCTCTGCCAAAAATTTGATAAATCCTGACCCGATCATCTTGGTGTGCCCAGTTCAAGTTACGCATGAGAGCCTTGAACCGCCTCCACTTGTTCAAGTTACGCAGATGAGCACTTGAACTTCTTTCTCACCAGGCATGCGCAATTAGGCGCCCCTGTCGAAATTTGGTGATCCTTAGCCGATTATCTCGTTATTAGCAGTCTAAGTTACGCAAATGAGCCTTGGACTACTTCACCTAAAACAACTAAATCATTTTGATGACAAGTTATCTGTTGTGCAAAACAAATTTGGTAGCCAACAGATGAAAGAATCAAAAGATTTCCTTTATTTATCAATAAAGATGAAGTTACAAAGGATCAGTAAAGTTCTCTCTTTTATTACAAGTTCTTACAAAAAAGAATGAAGAATAAAAGAATAGAAGAAAGTTATGGATCTCCTAGAAGCCTCAACTTATTCGTCGTCTCGTCAATCACTCAACGACGAGTCTCCTCCACGGAGTGTTGAGCCTGCCGGCGTAAATCATCGTCGTTTATTGTTAGTTGCTGGGCCAACTGCTGACGAGATTCTTTAATAGTGCGGCTTTTTATTGCGCCTTCTTGTTCGAGTTGTCCTCGTTGGAGGATCAACTCTTTCCGTTTCTTAACGGATTCTCCTAGCCGAGATTCGCTGGCTTCCAGGATAGCTCGGGCCTTAGCAATAGTATCTCTGGCTCTGAGGATAGCGGCCTAACTCCTCTCAATCTCGAAGTCCACTACCTCTAACCCCCTGAGGATTGATTCATGGCTAGCTCGTAGTTCTGTCAACTCCCGAGACCAGACTTCCTCTTGGCGCCTCAATTCCTCTTGACGAGCCACCAACTCTACCCGAAGACGTGCCAACTCGATCTCAGTGATTGTTTCCACATCCGCTTGGCGAACTGTGTTGAGCGTGTTCACCTGATCCTCTAAAGCTTCGAGACGGGCCCTGTAGGGAGCTACTCGGTCTTGTCCCCCAATCTGTTCAATATTATCCAGATAGCTGGACAACATTGGACGTTCAAGATTAAAGAAATCTCTTCCATTAAAAATCATCCTGATACACCTCCTTAGTAGCCGCATAAAGTCATTTACACTGTGGTTGAAGAATTCTTTGAGAGGGTCCACAGTGTCTGTGTTTAAAGCAGGAAGTACTAAGGAAGATGTCGCAGGGGGAGGAGTAGTGTCCGTTGGTGTCGAGGAAGAAGAAGCCCGTCCCTGTACCAGATTCATGACATGAGGGGCCAGTAAAGCCAACATGGACTTGGCAGAACTAGGAACCCAAGGAGAAGCATCATTAGTACCGATGACTCGGGCAGCGTCACCAGCAGGGATAGACGATGGTGTGTTTTCACCCGAAGTTCCTCCCGCGGCAGAAGTGGCTTCGAATGAGAACTTCAAATTTTCTTCATCTCTCGCTGGCGGAGGACTTGGGGCTGGGGGAGTTACCAACATTTCAACAGCCATAATAGTAGATGACGTTAATACTGTTGTTTGGGGAGCAGAGGGCACACCAACAACCACCGGAAAGGTTTCTTCAGAGCAGACCCCGGGTGTTGGAGATGGCAAACTTGGATATGGGGTAGCCTCTTTGGCTGCGGCCGCAATAACCACCTCTGTCCTATCATCACTCCCTAGTTCATCGATAGGGGGAACTGAAGAAGGAACAGAGGGAGGAGTTGTCGTGAAGTAGTCTACGCCAAATTCATTTGCAAAACTACCTAATCCACCCGCTGAGCCAGTGGTGCCCGAATAATCCACCCTCTCCTCAGACTCTCCCTTGGTAGTCGAATACATCGGCGAGTGGGGCTGACCACCTGTAAAAAGCAAATAAATAGTGTTACATATAACGAGGAAATATGAACAAGAAGATAGAATAAAAAAGCCATACTAGGAAAAACAAGTCTAGTGGTCGGACTTGAAGGAGGAGCCATTGCTGTTTCCAGGAGCGTGCCCGCTTCACTACCCAGGGGTTGCGTTGCGGAATGATCAACAGATTATGCTGTTAGGGAAGCCAGGACCTCAGTAGCTCTTCGAGCTTCAACAGGTCTACTTTCCTCTACTGGCGCCGGAGGCAAAGCTAAAGCCAACAAATCTGAAGCAAATTTGGCTGCCACCTCTTGAGGGACTAAGAGGGTCCCCGGGGCTAATTTATGTTTCTTTTTCGCCGATTCGCCTCTTACGGGTTTACGGCGTTTAACGGTTGGACTGTGGGGACGGGGAACTGAGTCTTGAGGAGCATCGCCAGCATCAGCGTCATCCTCATCACCATCATTGTCATTATCATCAGAGTCGTCAACATCTGATGGACCGACCGCTGCGCCAAGAAATTCGTCCATTCCTCTTACCCTTATTCTTTTAGCCCCCTTGCGGCTAAAATAAAAAGCCTCTATTTTCTTACAACAACTTCGGTTGATGGAAAACTTAGGCACGTCAGCATTTGCGATACTATACCACGTGCAGAAGCTAAGAGTCATGGCTAACTCTGGCGACTTCTGAGGCAGGAGGAATTCAGCTCCGGTTCCACCAGCTACAAAGTGGAACCAGCCGCGGGCGCCCTCGTACAAATTCCCTTCATAAGCCAAATCCTTGTTCGGATTACCCACATAAAGTTGGGAATATCCAAACTGATGAGCGAAGCAGCTTGGGGTGTATGGTTCAACATAACACTTGGTGTCTTGACGATACACCAAATGCCCGGGTCGGATATTAAGGAGCCACCAGAATACTCCTGAAGATAAAACGGTAAAATTATCTGCTCCCAAAGTATCCTTGAACTTCGACCCGTATTCCCCACCAGGAAAATCCGGGAAACATCGGAAGATCTCATAATTTTGGTGATGACGGAGCGTCTTTCGGATTTGCGACATATAATGACTTTTCCATGTAGAGCGTTCATATAGCTCCACAAGGAGAGGCTTGTCAGCCGAGTGGTGTTCGGCCGCACTCATTAAAGAGGGGCAGTGCATAACGAGCCACGCCATCAAGTAAGTGTAAGGCATCTCCTCCCTGGGGTTTGGAACCTTCGCTTTGGCAGTCTCCTTTGACTTGCCTTTTCCTTTCCCTTTTCCCTTGTCAGCAGAAATAAAACCATTACAGAGCTCTCGTAGTCCCCTCTATAGGTTGCACACCATCATGAGAAGGAGTCCGAAGGGTCGGCCATATGCAAGAAGAACGGCGGGATATACCACGTTCATTGCAATTGCCTCCTTCGGCAAAGACGGCATGACGCATCTCTTTAGCCACAACATCAAGAACCCAGCAATGAGACCTCTATTAGATATAGGGAACTGAACTTGGTAGTGGAAACTCTTGAAGAAAGCGCCAGGGTTGAATCCGCCTTCGTTGGATTCAGCCGTATAAAATATGACACTAGTTTTAGCAATACGGCGATCGATCTCCTTGACATCAACAGGGGCATGGCCATGAACTATTGCCGAACTATCTTTGGAGTTTAAGTTGGCAAAAAGGTAATCGGCCCATTTCTCGTGACCAATACCCTGATTACGCACACCTGCCATGTCGGCACAGATGCAGTAATGACACATCATCTTCCAGTAAGTGGTGTAGATGCGCTCGTCCCTCACCTTCAGCATATTCAGCTCTTCAGTGGTGTGGATATACTCTTCATACAGGACTTCGCCCATTGACAGCCCGGACACTTCAAACATCTCGTGGAGAGCAAGTCCCAGCTCACCCACTGGTGTAAAAATAGTACCAGTCTCAGGGTTGTACATCTCCAGGAAACCAAAAAAGTGATAGGCACTCTGAGGAATCCCAAGTTGAACGTTTCTGATAACTTTGTATAAGCCAATTTCTCTCAGAACTGGTTCATGGAAATCTAGCATGTATTGGACAAGGTGGGCCCACCACATATTGCCAGAAGAGTAGACCCAGCCAGGCATCCTGAAATCATTAGTGGGGTATTGACCTCCCTACGCCATGAACTCGCTTAGGAAAGTTCGTGCACGAATTGGGACCTCTCCTACTGGGTGCTCCTTAGTGATTCTCCCAGAAAGCAACCCAGTGATACATCTTGTGGGACCATCTTGGTAAGCCCCGTGTGTGCCCAATTTATCCATAGGTTCACAATCGTACTCTTGGCTCAGCCCCCACTCTAATTCACGGTGCATGGCTAGCCTTTGAAGATAGATTAGAGGGTAGCTACGCTCCATGCTGGGCAAAAACATTAGCAAATCACCATTGGTAAAGCCACATACACTCCTCCTCAAAGAGGATTTGGTCTGATTGCCCCATTGCATCTCCAAAAAGGAACGCAGCTTTCTCCAACACTTCCCGGTTCATAGCTTCAAAAGAAGCATCCGTTATGATTTTCCGTTCGGTAGCAGAGCTATATCTGATCAGCTTCTCCCTGCGCTCTCTCAAATCAGCATTGTAAGCAGCAAGAACAGTGGTGAAGCGAAACTGGGTGACAGAGCCCCCACCATGGCCGAAGTGATGTCCTTGGGAGAGTGCATTCACTGAGTAGCCAACTGCAAGAAGAGAATCAAATAATCAGAAAAAGATTCGAGAAAATTCAGAAAAACTTCTAAGTATGGAAACGCGGAGCTAAAAATAACTCCGTACGAAGCTAAAGATTAGACCGCGCGAAGCTAAAGATTAGACCGCGCGAAGCTAAAAATAACTCCACGCAAAATTAACAAGATAGCCTCGTGACGAAACACGACAGATAGTCAAAATAGCCCCGCATTTCAAGCACAAGGAGAACGCGATGTTTCGCGTAGGAAAAAAATCAAAGATTTTTGCCTTCTTCTCCAAGCCAGTTGGCCAGAGTACGGCGATCTCGCCGATAAAAGAGATGATTGACCGGTTAAAAACAAGCCAAATCGCTCTAAAAATGTTCTACAAAGCCCCAAAAGTGAGGTTCTTACCTCCGATGGGCGAGGCATAGACTGGTTCACCGCTGCCACGGCCGCTGCAGCCGCTGCTTGCGTCGGCCGCCGACGGCGAGGATGTGCCAGAGGAAGTGCGAGTCTTGGGTGCCATTGATCTTGAAGAAAACGGAGAGAAATCGACGAAAAACTTGGAGAAATCGATCGGGTCGCCTGGTCGCCTGAATCGCCTGAGCTCTAGTCACCTGAGTTCTTGAAATCTCTTCGAATGGAGTAAAGAAGAAAGAGTTTAAAACTCCATTTAAATGAAGAAAACTGCCTCTTGGTAGTCGGTGCAAAAATCGGAGTGACTATCTGATCAGTTACTTTTTAAAACGCGAAGCTATTTAGCTTCGCGTGGTCACCTATATTCGTCGCAAAAGTTTCTTCACTTCCTTCCATTGAACACATCTTAGATTACAATAGAAGTGAACAAGATATATAAAGAGAACAAACGAGAGGATTTTATACTTCAATCTCTCTCTTTTACAATATTGTGGGATCTGGGGCGATGGGATCTATAGTAGTTCCTTTGGACGATCGACATGTTGAAATCTTCTCTTTTAAAGATATCGGTCGACTATAGACGATCTTCTCTAGTTTTGATTTGTTCAAGGCTCTATCGCGTAACTCGAACTTCTCAAGAACTCCAGAAAGAAGATGGTGATTTTCTCTGATGTTCACGAACTCAAGGCTCTGTGCGTAACTTGAATTCTCCAAGATTTCAGAAAAATATCTCCATTGCCGGAAAAGAAGATCATCACTAAAGGCTTCAAGGCTCTCTCGCGTACTTGAATTGCCAAAGGATCAAAGAGATTGAAGATAGATGATCATGAATTGATTGATCTATTCTTGATTGATCCTCTATCTTCTTGATTGATTGATCTTGTATATATTGATTCTCCTAAAGTCTCCTCAAAGAGGGTGTTTATAGACTTTAGTGGTTATGAGAGTTTCCGTAGGAATAGGAATAAAGAGTTCCATAGGAATAGGAATCAAGATATCCATATTCATCAAGGATTCTAATCAAATATTTAATATTGATTTAAATCTCTTGATTTGGAATTCTGATTAGATTCAATTTGGGTATTGGATAAGCCCAAATCTCAATCACAATCAATTTAGGATTCTAATCAAATCTGCTCACGCGGAGTAAAATACTCTAAACGCGGAGCTAAATTCATCATAACGCGGAGCTATGGATTAGCTCCGCGTTTTGCTCAAACGCGAGGCTAAAATAGAAAAATGCGGAGCCACTGAGTTAGCTCCGCGGTCTGTTATGGAAAATCCTTTTAACTTAGAAATTTTCACTGCCAATAGAACCCCCTCCAAAGTTTTCAAAATGGTTTAGAACTTAGCAAATTTTGAAATACTTTCGATACTTAAACTGAAACGCGGAGTTAGAATACCAAGTCTCCTTCGCGTTATGCTCGCCTACGCAGAGCTAATCAGCTTCACTTCATTTTCAGTGAAATGAGTAATTTCTTCATTAATTACTCCGAATTTCTGCGCCGAATACCAAGCAGCGGATCATCTATTTTAATAGAGCTCCTGGCTCCTCTTCTTCTTCATCAGGAGAGTTTGAAAACTCCAAAACTCTGGCAGTCAAGTGACTCATGTCGACGAATGATCTTCAATTGATCTCCCCTTAACTCTCCATAGATTTTCATCATTAGGATGTCATTTCAGAGGAGTTTGGCTAGACGCACGTTGGCCGGCGTTAATGGCAGCGGCCGTGGAAGTAGACGCGACGGCGAACCAGTCTATGCAGCGTCTTCCGAAGGTAAAAAGCTTAACTCTTGGTCTTCTAAGAACCATTCTGAGATGTTTAGGCTCGGTTTAATCCGGCCAATTGTTTGCTTTACCGGCGAGATCGCCGTTCTCCGACAGTAAGGCTTGAAGGAGAAGGAGAAGTCAGAGAGGAACTCTGATCTGTCTCTACGTGAAGTTATCGCGTCATCCCTGCACTTGAAACGCGGGGCTTATCGGACTAGCAGTCGTGATGAATCTACGAGGCTATCTTTGATTAGCAGTCGCGATGAATTGCGAGGCTATCTTTGATTAGCAGTCGCGATGAATTGCGAGGCTATCTTTGATTAGCAGTCGCGATGAATTGCGAGGCTATCTTTGATTAGCAGTCGCGAGGAATTGCGAAGCTATCTTTGATTAGCAGTTGCTTCATGTCCCGAGGCTATGAAAGAGAAGGAAACAGCAGAGAGAAACTCTATCCTTCCTTTACGCGAAGTTATCACGTCATCCTCTGCGTTTAAAGCGCGAGGCTATTTCTTCAACTGTACGCGGAGTTTAGCTCCGCATTTTCATACTTAGAAGATTTTCCAAATTTTTGTAGAACTCCTGATTCTTCTTTTGCAGTGAACTGGGTCTAATCTGATGACTTGTGATGTAGCTTCTCCCTGATATATCTTCAAAAGCAGGTTATGCACCGATCTTCATCAACGAAAGTAACTCTAAGGAAGCCAGAAACATATACTTTACAACATAATTGCAGTTTTTCAAGCTCTGGCTCCTCTTGAAGGAGTTACAAGAACTTTGCGGCAGCCCATTAAGTTTTCTTGAGGATCATTTCTGTTAGATGATCATGTAAGGGTTTGCAGCGCTTCAAATTCAACTTGTGCTTCATTTCAGATGACAGATCCTAGTTGACATTTGCAGAGAAGATCTCTTGAATGTGAACCATGGAATTGAACTTCAACACCCGCGGAGGAATCTCGCCGTTAGGTTATTGATGAGTCGATGAATATGTAGAAGCTTTTGAGAGAGCTATAACTCCCTCTTTGTAATCTTTCCTTTTTTTATAAATAAAGACAAATTATTTTCCTCTCTATCTGTCGGCTTCAAGAATCTTGCTTGCTTAACATATAGATGGTTGATAATTCTGGTAAAATAATCTAAGACTCTTTTGCATAACTTAGATCATTAATACCGATATGATCGGGTAAGGACCATCTAATTTTGGCAGAGGCGCCAAATTGCGCATGCCTAGTCCAAGTGCTCTCACGCGTAACTTGAACGGAGATTGGAATAATCCAAATCATACTGTCAGAGGTAAAAACTTAACATGACAGGTCCACGGGATTTTTAGCAAACCTCCAGCTATCAACGGATTTGATTAGCCTTTACAAATCGCCGTTTGCGTTGGGCTAGCCATGCTATTCCCCTCAGCATAGTGAGTTGTCGAGGAATTGATTTCCTCTCCCATTTGCCTTTAATCAGCATTGGGTAGTTAACTTCATACTTTTACCCCCAGTATGATAGGTTGGCGAGGAACTTGATCTCCTCTTTCCTCTGCTTTAACAGCATTGGGCGATTGATTTCATACTTTTACCCCCAGTATGATAGGGTTGGCGAGGAACTTGATCTCCTCTTCCCTCTGCTTTAATAGCATTGGGCGATTGATTTCATACTTTTACCCCCAGTATAATAGGGTTGGCGAGGAACTTGATCTCCTCTTCCCTCTGCTTTAATAGCATTGGGCGATTGATTTCATACTTTTACCCCCAGTATGATAGGGTTGGCAAGAAACTTGATCTCCTCTTCCCTCTGCTTTAACAGCATTGGGTAAAAAATTTTATTTATAGCACCCAATTAGCCATTCCAATGGCTATTGAGAATAGCAGAAGCATGATATTTATCATCGTCAATATTTTCGGCACCCCCAGCCAAGTCCAGCTGCTAGCCAATGAAGATGACTTTGTCACGGCTGTGGTTCGGAGCATATCCAAGGGGCCAGCTTGCAAATGCGGGCTGCTCGTGCTTGGTGTCGATATTAGCTTCCCTACTGGTATAGGGATCACTCTGGCAGGGATTGCTCTGGCAGGGAACTCATTGGTTCCTACTACTAAAGTTGCCATATTTGCAGAAACTTTCTTCTGTTCCTCTTTAAGTGTGAGAACTCCAGCTTCTATCAATGCTTGAATTCGGTTCTTAAGAGGATAGCAATCTTTAGTTGGGTGCCCGACGTTCCGATGGTACAGGCAATAGTTAGGGTCGTTGGTTTTACCAACGTCTTTCGATTTTCCATTTTTCGGAAGTTTTAGCAAGCCCTTTCTGAGGAGGAGATGGAATAGAGTATCTGTCTGCTCAGTCTTGAATGTATAAGTTTTATCTTGTCGGGGCCTATTTTGACCTGCACCTCTCGGATTCTGAGGTCTTGGCTTCGGACCTGCAACTGACGTCATCACAGCCTTCCCTTTATTTTTAGAATTCTGTGGATATGGCCTGTTATTTGTAGAGTTTCTCGTGCCACGAGATTCCTTAATTCGACGAATTATATCTTCAGCCTGCTCTCCCTGCTTCAGCAGATCTTTCCAAGTTTTGGACTCTACAGCTCCCATTCTTATCAGCACGCCGGTCCTAAAATTATGCTTACAAGTTTCTACCAGGGTTTCCTGGGTCATACCGTGTCGACAATACACGGATTTTTCCCTGAAGCGTTCAATGAAACTTTTGACCGTTTCTTCTTCCCCTTGTTTCGTCGCAAGGAGGGAATAAACCGGTATTTCAGTATTATCCTCAAAGAAACGTGCCAAGAACTATTTCTCGACATCATACCAAGTATTTATGGTTCCTGGGGGCAACTGCATAAACCATGTAAAAGCAGGCCCTCGCAGGGTGCTCGCAAATACTTTGGTCATTATGGGATCATTTCCCATTAGATGACATGCCTGCAATAAGAAGTAATAGATATGCTGACTTGGAGACCCCTTCCCATCATATGACTCCAATTTGAGGGGTTTATATTTTTCTGGATAAGGGGCAAAGTCCCACTCAAGCGGATATGGCCTTGAAACCCCTGATTCCTTCAGTTCCTTCTTGTGCATCAAGGCATCAAGTTGGCTTTGCAATTTCTCGATCTTTTCTCCATGAGGATCATGGAAAGAATATTTGTCATCATCCTCATGTATCGAATAAGCCTTTTCTTTTTTAGTTTCTTCATTTGCCTTAGGTGGCGGTTCCGAAGAAGTTTTAGCCTTATCATCGGCTATCTTCTGGGTATTTTCGATCACTTTTAGAAGCATTGTTTTGAGATCATCAATGGCCTTTTCCTGACCTCGAATCGTCTGCTCTTGGGCTTCCATCCTCTGGTCAATGTCATCGGACCTGTCCACCATATGTGACGTTGATTTTCGTGGCCGGAAAGATGTATAAGATTGTGGGGAAGCTATAACTGAATTGTCGCTGTCGTCATCACAGAATCCTTTTAAAAGTTTCTTGTAATTCCGAGGAGCGACAACTCCTGATTTGAGCCGTGTAAGATGGCGAGGTTGTTCATCGTCTGCATCTGACTCGTGTCTTTTTTCCATGGCCTTCTTACCTTTACCGACCATATTTAAAGTCACAGCTCTCCATTTTTTTAGGGGAGTGGTTCTTGTTTTCTTAGTAAGGTTCTTGTCTGACTCGGTTAGTCGATCAAATACAGACATCCTGCTCTTACTACAGCCACAATTGTCCATCACAGCAGATACTGCCGTCATAAGCTGCTGGCAGTGACAAATAGGTTCAGCTTGGAGTTGTTCTACGCCCCTCTTTTTGGACAGATACTCTTTGAGATCAGCGCCTTTAGCCATGGAGTCGTAGGACCCATTCAATTCTTGTGAGGGTCTAGGAACCCATTGAAGCTTCTTTGACTGATCAACCCTGACTCTGGGATCGGACCGATCCTCGCGGGGCTTAGGAATAGCCTCGCACTTTACATTGCGGGCCAGAAGAATAGCTCCGCGCTTATCAACACTAGCCTCGCGTCTCTCGCTGGCTTGGTGAGTCTTCAGAAGTTTAGCTTCTGGGATAATTACCTCGCGTGAAGGGAAGTTCTTGCATGCTGGCTTATCTTTGTGTTTAACGC
The DNA here is from genome assembly GCA_036321105.1 of Dracaena cambodiana. Classification (NCBI taxonomy): domain Eukaryota; kingdom Viridiplantae; phylum Streptophyta; class Magnoliopsida; order Asparagales; family Asparagaceae; genus Dracaena; species Dracaena cambodiana. The sequence goes on along the minus strand of JAYEPQ010000002.1, from coordinate 2,591,650 downwards.
AGATCATAGCTTCGCACCTAGCACGATTTTTACAACTGACAGCTATTTGCCAATCGTCCTCGCGTCTCTCGTGAGTGTCATAAGTCTTGCGTTTCTCGCTTTCAGTACTGGCTTCGCGTCTCTCGCTAAGCTCAGTAATAGCCTCGCGTGGAGAATCACACGCTGGCTTTAAAGAATTTTTATACTCGCGTAACTCGCGAGTGTTGGGTATTCTGCGACTAGCGCAACCCTTACTGGCTTCGCGTCTCTCGCTAATAGCCTCACGTGGAAAATCACACGCTGGCTTTGAAGAATTTTTATACTCGCGTAACTTGCAAGTGTTGGGTGTTCTGCGACTAGCGCAACCCTTACTGGCTTCGCGTCTCTCGCTAGGCTCAGTAATAGCCTCGCGTGGAAAATCACACGCTGGCTTTGAAGAATTTTTATACTCGCGTAACTCGCGAGTGTTGGGTATTCTGCGACTAGTGCAACCCTTACTGGCTTCGCGTCTCTCGCTAGGCTCAGTAATAGCCTCGCGTGGAAAATCACACGTTGGCTTTGAAGAATTTTTATACTCGCGTAATTCGTGAGTGTCAGGAATCTTGCGTAACTCGCCAGTATTACCAGCCTCGCGTCTCTTGCTTGGCATAGTATCAGCCTCGCGTGGAAAATCACACGCTGGCTTTTCCTTGCTTTTAAGACAAGTTGCATCCTCGCGTTTAACGCGGTAGAGACTAGTCTCGCGGGTAGCGCGAGCCAGTTTACAAGGGACCATAGCCTCGCGTCCTCTAGAGTTAGCTCCGCGTCCAAGGCGGGCTTTGAGGGCTCTACGCCTCGCTCTCCGGTTCCTGTTCCGGAGTTGGGTCCTGGTCAGTCCAGTCCCTAAGTCTTCTTCGGCAGTCGGAAGCTCATCCTCGGCTAGGATTTCTTGTGTGAACTCCGGCTCTATAGCCGCAGTCTCCAAGGATCCCCGTCTCTCGTGGATACCTTTCTACCCGTCGCTCGGGTATTGGAGTACATACGACGATAGTGTCGTGTCTCATCCAAGTCACCTGATCCAGAGGAGAGGAACTCCTCGTACTTCTGCTGGTCGATTTCAACGACTAGCGTATCTCCGTCGGATTCGATCAAATCAACGTCTGATTGCGCCACAATCTCTTCATCAGTGAAAGAGATGGCTCCCACTGTGGTCGCCAGTTTGTTCGTCGCAAAAGTTTCTTCGCTTGCTTCCATTGAACACATCTTAGATTACAATAGAAGTGAACAAGATATATAAAGAGAACAAACGAGAGGATTTTATACTTCAATCTCTCTCTTTTACAATATTGTGGGATCTGTGGCGATGGGATCTATAGTAGTTCCTTTGGACGATCGGTACGTTGAAATCTTCTCTTTTAAAGATATCGGCCGACTATAGATGATCTTCTCTGGTTTTGATTTGTTCAAGGCTCTCTCAAGAACTTCTCAAGAACTCCAGAAAGAAGATGGTGATTTTCTATGATCTTCACGAACTCAAGGCTCTGTGCGTAACTTGAATTCTCCAAGATTTCAGAAAAATATCTCCATTGCCGGAAAAGAAGATCATCACTAAAGGCTTCAAGGCTCTCTCGCGTACTTGAATTGCCGAAGGATCAAAGAGATTGAAGATAGATGATCATGAATTGATTGATCTATTCTTGATTGATCCTCTATCTTCTTGATTGATTGATCTTGTATATATTGATTCTCCTAAAGTCTCCTCAAAGAGGGTATTTATAGACTTTAGTGGTTATGAGAGTTTCCGTAGGAATAGGAATAAAGAGTTCCATAGGAATAGGAATCAAGATATCCATATTCATCAAGGATTCTAATCAAATATTTAATGTTGATTTAAATCTCTTGATTTGGAATTCTGATTGGATTCAATTTGGGTATTGGATAAGCCCAAATCTCAATCACAATCAATTTAGGATTCTAATGAAATCTGCTCACGCGGAGTAAAATACTCTAAATGCGGAGCTAAATTCATCAGAACGCGGAGCTATGGATTAGCACCGCGTTTTGCTCAAACGCGAGGCTAAAATAGCCAAACGCGGAGCTACTGAGTTAGCTCCGCGGTCTGTTATGGAAAATCCTTTTAACTTAGAAATTTTCACTGCCAACAACCTAAAGCGTGAAGTTGATAACTCCGTGCAAATATGCAAAACGCGAAGCTAACTTGGTATTTTAGCTACGCGTTTCTATGAGCTCAGACTTGGGATGTGCAGTTCAAGTTACGCAGATGAGCACTTGAACTGCCTCCATCAAACTAAGGCATATGCAATTAGGCGCCTCTGTCTAAGATAAAAGATCCTTATCTGATCATTTCAGGTACTAACAAATCTAAGTTACGCAAGTGGGTCTTAGATTGTTTTACCAGAACAATGAGTCATTTATTTGTTGAGCAAGCAAAATTCTTGAAGCCAACAGATAAAGAGAAAAATAATTATCTTTATTCATTAAGCAAAAGATTACAAGAGGGAGTTATAGCTCTCCCAAAAGCTTCAAAAACCCGACAACAAGCCTCCATGGAGTGTTGAAATTCCCTGGTTCGCATTCAAAATATCTCCTCTACAAATGTCAATTATGATCTGTTTAAAGTTCTTAGTGGATTATCTGAAGATACCACTACAAGAATCCTAATGAAGATGCACAAGTTGGATTCGACATGCTACAAGCCCTTAGATGATCATCTCTATTGCTTTGGAAAGCAACAGAGATTGTCATCTAACAGAAAAAACTTAATAAGCTACCGCAGAGTTCTTGTAACTCCTTCAAAAGTTTATCTTTTAGAATTCTGATTGGATTCAATTTGGGTATTGGATAAGCCCAAATCTCAATCACAATCAATTTAGGATTCTAATGAAATCTGCTCACGCGGAGTAAAATACTCTAAATGCGGAGCTAAATTCATCAGAACGCGGAGCTATGGATTAGCACCGCGTTTTGCTCAAACGCGAGGCTAAAATAGCCAAACGCGGAGCTACTGAGTTAGCTCCGCGGTCTGTTATGGAAAATCCTTTTAACTTAGAAATTTTCACTGCCAACAACCTAAAGCGTGAAGTTGATAACTCCGTGCAAATATGCAAAACGCGAAGCTAACTTGGTATTTTAGCTACGCGTTTCTATGAGCTCAAACTTGGCATGTGCAGTTCAAGTTACGCAGATGAGCACTTGAACTGCCTCCATCAAACTAAGGCATATGCAATTAGGCGCCTCTGTCTAAGATAAAAGATCCTTATCTGATCATTTCAGGTACTAACAAATCTAAGTTACGCAAGTGGGTCTTAGATTGTTTTACCAGAACAATGAGTCATTTATTTGTTGAGCAAGCAAAATTCTTGAAGCCAACAGATAAAGAGAAAAATAATTATCTTTATTCATTAAGCAAAAGATTACAAGAGGGAGTTATAGCTCTCCCAAAAGCTTCAAAAACCCGACAACAAGCCTCCATGGAGTGTTGAAATTCCCTGGTTCGCATTCAAAATATCTCCTCTACAAATGTCAATTATGATCTGTTTAAAGTTCTTAGTGGATTATCTGAAGATACCACTACAAGAATCCTAATGAAGATGCACAAGTTGGATTCGACATGCTACAAGCCCTTAGATGATCATCTCTATTGCTTTGGAAAGCAACAGAGATTGTCATCTAACAGAAAAAACTTAATAAGCTACCGCAGAGTTCTTGTAACTCCTTCAAAAGTTTATCTTTTAGAATCAGAGCTTGAAACCTGCAACTATATTGTAAAGCATATGCTTCTAGCTTCTTTAGAGTTACTTTTACTGATGAAGATCGGAAGAGCCACATGCACTCCTCTTCAAAAAAGGAACTGGTCTAAATACTTCACTGCAAAAGAAGAATCAAGAGTTAGAAAAAATTTTACAAAACTCGAAAAATCTTCCAAAATATGAAAACGTGGAGCTAAGGATAAACTCTGCGCGCAGTTGAGGAAATAGCCTCGCTTTAAAACGTGACTGCTAGTCAAAATAGCCTTGCGTTAAAACGCGACTGCTAGTTAAAATAGCCTCGCGTTGAAACGCGACTGCTAGTCAAAATAGCCTCGCGTTAAAATACGACTGGTAGTTAAAATAACCCCATGTTTCAAACGAGAGGATGACGCGATAATTTCGTGTAGAAAGAAGACCAGAGTTTTCCTCCGTCTTCTCCTTTCTTCCCAAGCCTTATGGCCGTATAACGGCGATCTCGCCGGTTCAAAAATGGCTAGTTGATTAAAATCGAGTCAAAACACTCCAAAATTGATCTAAGGAGTCTAAAAGTTGGGAATTTCTACCTCCAATTGGTACAGCATGGATTGGCTCGCCATTGTGGCCACTGCCTCGGCCGATGCCGCCCCTGCTAACGACGACCGCCGATGGTGGGGAGGCGCGCGATACCGTACTCTTCTTAGATGACATCCTAGTGATGAAAATCTATGGAAAATCGAATGAAGTGATCAATGACCGATCATTTGCATGGTCGCCCGGTTGCCAGAGCTCCAGATTTCTTGGGTTCTTCGGATGAAATGAAGAAGAAGAAGAGCTAGAGGCTCTATTTAAAATGATCCGCCTCTTGGTATTCGGCGCGAAAGACAAAGCAAAAGTAATTACTGAGCTATTAACTGAGTAATTACTCAGTAATTAATGAGCAATTACTCACTGAAAAGCGAAGCTATTTAGCTCCGCGCAAGTGAACAAAAACGCGAGATAAACTTAGTATTTTAACTCTGCGTTTAAAGATCCAAAGTATTTCAAATTTTGCTAAATTCTAAGTCATTTTGAAAACTTTGGAGGGGGTTCTGTTGGCAGTGAAAATTTCTAAGTAAATAGAGTTTTCCACAACAGAACGCGGAGTTAACTCTGTAGCCCCCCGTTTGGCTATATTAGCCTCGCGTTGAACAAAACGCGGAGATATTTAGTAGCTCCGCGTTAGTTCCGCATTCTGGTTCGATAGCTCCGCGTTTTGATGAGATTATCTCCGCGTGAGCAGATAACCAAAATCTCAAATTGATTGAGATTATGATTTGGGTTTATCCAAATACCTAAATTGAGTCCGATCAGAACTCTAAATCAAGAGATTTAAATCAAAACTAAGATATTTGATTGGAATCCTGGATGAGAGCAAATTCTATTTAGATAGAAATTCTCAAATCATCCTAAGGCTATAAATACCCTCTTGGGGAAGCCCTAGAGGTCTTTTCTTTCCGTTCAACAGAAGAGGTCTTCTTTTCTTCTTTTCGGCATCTTGGAGAATTCAAGTTACGCATAGAGCCTTGAGTTTGTGAAAGACCAGAGAAGATCGTTTACAGTCGGCCGTCGTCTTCAAGAGAGAAGAGCTCGACGTCAGATTGTCAAAAGAGCTACTTAATAGATCTCATTGCCATAGATCACACACTATTATTGTAAAAGAGAGCGATATCATATAAATCCTCTCGTTTGTTCTATCTTTTCTTGTTCTTTTCTGTTGTAATTCGAGTTTATTCAATGGAAGGAAAGCGAAAAAATTCCGCTGCAAACAGGAGTTACTAAAGGAGCACACCATTTTTCTTAATGAGCCCACCTAGTTTTGTATTTTTAATTCGGACTTTCAGTCCAAACAGTTATTAAGTGGGCTCGCTAGGAAAAATGATTTTCTCCTTCAGAAACTCCCATGCGAACGCCTGTTGTTTCTTATAAATATCTAGTGTAATAGTGTGCAAGATGCAAGCATTTCATTGTCAAAACACTCATTTTGACAATTCAAAGTCTTGCACCGTAGTTGCACATCTAAATCAAGCATTCAATTATAAGTTGAACTTACAAACCTGAAGGACCATAGAAACAAAGAAAATAAAATTTTGATTGTTCATTAGATTTTTTTTAATTTTATTTTCCATTATTCTTTAAGAAGACGAGTCAGGTGGGAAATTTAAATTTGAGACATCTTACAAAATTTTGCTAGACGATAGTGAGGTCAAAAGTGCGAAAGCAAATGAATTTTATATGTCTCAAGTATTTATTTAGGCAAAAGTAGCTCATTAGTATCTTTTATGCTTAATTTATACCGGTAAAATTTGATCATACAACTAAAGAACTGAAGATAAAAGAATATTTTAACGAATAAAAATCTAATGGTGTTGGAATTCTTTTGTAACGCATTTTTTTTTTTCAATTGCTTGAAAAAAACATATTTTTTTTAATTTTATTTTCTTTTTATTTTGCATTATCTAATGGTGTCGGAATTCTTTTGTAACGCTTCCTTTTTTTATTAAAAAAAATGACTTTTGTACAATAAGATAACTTTTGCCCATCGTTGGTTTTCTCCCACAATTATTGCCGCCATCCCCAAATGAGGGGAAGTTCTAATTACGCACCACATTTTACTTATTGAGCACCACATCCAAGAGTAAAGTGATTTACAACATATCAGATGTGGTGCACATTTAGAATTTCCCTCTTTCCCTCCTCATCTCTTCCTCTCTTTTTTGTTGGATTTCCCTCTGCATTCTCCTCTCTTCCTATTTTCTTACTTGGATTTCCCTTCCAATGCTCTTCTCTTACTTTCTTCTTGGTTAGGTTTCTGTCTTTCCTCATCTCTTACTCTCCTTATAGTTGGGTTCCCTTCTCCATCTTCAACCTCTCTCTTTTCTTGATTAAGTTCCTCTCTCCATCCTTAGCATATATCTCTTATTGGTTGGGTTTCTCTCTTTATCCTCAACCTCTTTTTCTTCTTAGTTGGATTCCCCTCGCCATCATTAACCTCTCTTTCTTCTTAGTTGGATTCCCCTCTTGAGAGTGGGGATGAAAAGACAGGGGGTTTCTAGATTGCAGTTAGGGTTTAGTAGGGTTGGAGTAGTAGGAGAGCTTGAGAGAGGGGAGGCAGGGGAAGACAGTGAAGAGGTGGAAGAAGAGATTTGAGAGTCATTCTTTAACCTTTCTAACTAAGTCATGTGTATTTAGGTCATTTTACTAATATATAAATATGAAAATAAAGAGGGAAACTCTATTTACGCACAACAATTTACTCTTGACGCCCTGATTGCTCTTTACACCAAACTCTCATTTTGAAATACAACCAATTTACTCTCTGCGTCCAAAAATTTTTCCAATTTTAACCCTCCCTCCTTTCCTCTAACTCTCCGATCCCAAAATTTTCCGAGTCGGATATTAATTACCAAGCTAAAAATATGTTGGTAGGGTATTAAAACCCGACAGTAGCCGATGTTTCTCTCTCAAAAAAATCATAAGTAATAATAAATTGCAAACAAATACACATAAAAAACTAATAATAATTTTAAATTGTACCTTAGATTTGTCCTCGACACCAATTGTATGTTAGAATTTTTCATTTGAATAAAAAAATTCAAACTCAAACTTCAAACCCTAATTTCACTTGTCATCGTGAATTCAAAGAATTTAAAATTCTTCCAAATATTTTTAGGAACGTGAATGTAAAAAATTTAAGAGATTAAGAAATCAAATCGATAAGTTTATGAGAGATGTAATTTTTAAAATTAAATTCCACTAAAAAAATATTTTTTAGGGTTTTGGAGAAAAAACAGAAGAGGAAGACAATGAGTTATGTTCTAAATTTTAAAAAGTCTTAATTTGAGATTTAAAAGAGTAACTAATTAAAAAAAATATGACAAACTTGTAATTATTTACAAGTTTTAAAACTGTGCGTGAAGAGTAAATTTCTGTGTATAAATAGAATTTTCCAAATGAAGAAATGCGGTTTATTTTGACGGAATAAATAACAGAGAGACTTAAAGGGTGTAACTTAAATGTTTTGTGGGACTAAAATCAAAATATGAAGTTTGAGTTTGATATTCAATTTTTTTAAAAGAATTAAGGGATAAATATGTAAAAACCCCTTCTTATAAATATCTAGTGTAATAATGTGCAAGATGCAAGCATTTCATTGTCAAAACAAACACTCATTTTGACAATTCAAAGTCTTGCACCGTAGTTGCACATCTAAATCAAGCATTTAATTATAAGTTGAACTTACGAACCTGAAGGACCATAGAAACAAAGAAAATAAAATTTTGATTGTTCATTAGATTTTTTTATTTTTATTTTCCATTATTTTTTAAGAAGACGAGTCAGGTGGAAAATTTAAATTTGAGACCTCTTACAAAATTTTGCTAGACGATAGTGAGATCAAAAGTGCGAAAGCAAATGAATTTTATATGTCTCAAGTGTTTATTTAGGCAAAAGTAGCTCATTAGTATCTTTTATGCTGGTAGAATTTGATCATAAAACTAAAGAAGTGATCAAGATAAAAAAAATATTTTAACGAATAGAAATCTAATGGTGTTGGAATTCTTTTGTAACGCTTTTTTTTCCAATTGCTTGAAAAAACATATTTTTTATTTAGTTTAATTTTATTTACTTTTTATTTTGCATTATCTAATGGTGTCGGAATTCTTTTGTAATGCTTCTTTTTTTATTTAAAAAAATGACTTTTGCACAATAAGATAACTTCTGCTCATCATTGGTTTTCACGGGAGTTTCCAAAGGAGCACACCACTTTTTCTAGTGAGCCCACTATCTAGGGTATTTTTGGTCCGGACAACCCTTAAAAAGTGGGCTCACTAGGAAAAATGGTGTGCTCCTTTGGAAACTTCCGTTTTCACCCACATATTATTGTAGCCATCCCCAAATGAGGGGAAATTCTAATTACGCACCACATTTTACATGCTGAGCACCACATCCTAGAGTAAAGTGATTACAACATAGGGGAATATGGTGCTCACTAAGTCAGATGTGGTGAGTAAAGTGATTTACAACATAGGGGAATATGGTGCTCACTAAGTCAGATGTGGTGCGCATTTAGAATTTCCCTCTTTTCTCTTCCTCATCTCTTCATCTCTTTTTGGTTGAGTTTCCCTCTGCATCATCCTCTCTCTCTATCTTCTTATTTGGATTCCCCTTTTCATTCTCTTCTCTTACTCTCTTCTTAGTTAGGTTTCTCTCTATTCTCCTCTCATACTCTCCTTATGGTTGGGTTGTCCTCTCCATCTTCAACCTCTCTCTTTTCTTGATTAAGTTCCTCTCTCCATCCTTAACATCTATCTCTTATTGATTGGGTTTCTCTCTTTATTCTCAACATCTTTCTCTTCTTAGTTGGATTCCCCTCTCCATCATTAACTTCTCTTTCTTCGTGGTTTGATTCCCCTCTTGAGAGTGGGGATGAAGAGACTGGGGTTTTCTAGATTGCAGTTAGGGTTCAGTAGGATTGGGGTAGTAGGAGAGCTTGAGAGAGGGGAGAGAGGGGAAGACAGTGAAGAGGTGGAATGAGAGATTTTAGAGTCATTTTTTAACCTTTCTAACTAAGTCATGGGTATTTAGGTCATTTTATTAATACATAAATATGAAAATAATGAGGGAAACTCTATTTACGCATAACAATTTACTCTTGACGCCCTGATTGCTCCTTACACCAAACTCCCATTTTGAAATACAACCAATTTACTCTCTGCGCCCAAAAAAATTTTCAATTTTAACCCTCCCTCCTTCCCTCTAACTTTCCGATCCCAAATTTTTTCGAGTCGGATATTAATTACCAAGCTAAAAATACGTTGGTAGGGTATTAAAACTCGACCAGTAGCCGACGTCTTCCTCTCAAAAGAATCATAAGTAATAATAAATTGCAAACAAATACACATAAAAAACTAAGAATAATTTTTAATTATACCTTAGATTTGTCCTCTAACACCAATTGCATGTTAGAATTTTTTATTTGAATAAAAAAACTCAAACTCAAACTTCAAATCCTAATTTCACTTATCATCATGAATTCGAAGAATTTAAAATTCTTCCAAATCTTTTTAGGAACGTGAATGTAAAAAAATTAAGAGATTAAGAAATCAAATTGATAAGTTTATGAGAAATTTAATTTTTAAAATTAAATTCCACTAAAAAAATATTTTTTAGGGTTTTAGAGAAAAAAACAGAAGAAAAAGACAATGAGTTATAGTTCTAAATTTTAAAAAGTTTTAATTTGAGATTTAAAAGAGTAACTAATTTAAAAAAATAAATGATAAACTTGTAATTATTTACAAGTTTTAAAACTGTGCATGAAGAGTAAATTTTCATGTGTAAATAGAATTTTCCAAATAAAGAAATGCGGTTTATTTTGACGGAATAAATAACAGAGAGACTTAAAAGGTGTAACTTAAATGTTTTGCGGGACTAAAATCAAAATATGAAGTTTGAGTTTGATATTCAATTTTTTTTTAAAGAATTAAAGGATAAATATGTAAAAACCCTTTCTTATAAATAGCTAGCGTAATAGTGTGCAAGATGCAAGCATTTCATTGTCAAAACAAACACTCATTTTGACAATTCAAAGTCTTGTATCTTGCATCGTTGTTGCATGTCTAAATCAAGCATTCAATCATAAGTTGAACTTAAGAACCTGAAGGAACACAAAAACAAAGAAAATATAATTTTTATTGTTCATTAATTTTTTTAATATATTTTATATTATTTTTTAAAAAGACAAGTCGGGTGCGAAATTAAAATTTGAGACATCTTACAAACTTTTGCTGGACGATAGTGAGGTCAAAAATGCGAAAGCAAATGAATCTTATATGTTTCAAGTTTTTACTTAGACAAAAGTTGCTCATTAGTATCTATTATGCTTAATTTATACTGAAAGAATTCGATCATACAACTAAAGAAATGAAGGTAAAAAAATATTTTAATGAACCGAAATCTAATAGGTGTCGGAATTCTTTTGCAACACTAGGCTTGAAAAAATATATATTTTTATTTTATTTAATTTTATTTACTTTTTTTTTTTTTTTTTGCATTATCTAGTCGATAGTGAAGTCATTTACTCTCTTTTATGAAAAAAACAACTTTTGCACAATAGGATAACTTCCACTTAGAGAATAACTAGATGTGTCCCCATGTTTTCTTCCGTAGTGAGTCTCAAAAGTTAGAGTAAAAATAATTTTCATGATTCATTAAGAAAAACGTGGGGCGCATCTACTAATTCTCTACCACTAATCATTGGTTTCCACCTACGTATTATTATATCCATCCCCAAAAGAGGAGAAATTCAAAATGCGCACTGCATTTTACTTTCTGAGCACCGCATCCTATAGTAAAGTGATTTACAACATAGGGGAAAATGGTAACCCACATTTTACTTTCCGAGCACCACATTCTAAATGCTTGCAGAGTCAAGTGTGGTGCGCATTTAGAATTTCCCCTCAGAAGAGGAGAAAAAAGGAAAGTAACCCACCCCTCTTTGCCAACCAAGGGAATTCAAAATGCGCAACACATTTGACTTAGTCAGCATCATTTTCCCCTGCGTTGTAACTCACTTCTCTATAGGATGCGGTGCGCGGTAAGTAAAATGCAGTGCGCATTTAGAAGTTCCCACCGCCATGCCAATAAATTCAGTGGAGAAGAGAGAGAAGTAGTTTTGAGTTTGAGAAATATTTTTAAATTCAATGGAGAAGCAAGAGGAAGAGGAAGAGGAAGAGATGGCATCTCCAGATCCCACCATCCCAAGCCCCTCCGATTCCTACGACACCACCAATCCATACCCAACAACAACCGATTCAGCACAAAAAGGCGAAACCACTCACCAATCTACAACCTCCTTCGTCCACTCTAAGACCAGCTCCTCCAAAGAGCCGGCAGAGACGAGCAGACCAACAACCATCATCCATGCTCCGGCCAGCTCCTTCAGGGAGGTGGTCCCAATGCTCACCGGCTTGCCTGCAAACACAGACAATTCCATCCATTTTAACAAGAGGAAGAGACGTCCATCGTCACCTGGATCTTCTTCCGAGGAAGGAGAGGGATCTCTCAACAGTGATGCCCATCAGGTTTGATTTGTATCAAGATGTATTTTATTTTATTTGATTGTATATGATATGCACTTATTATTGTTGGGCTACGTAGTATAGAATAGCCGAGGGTTCTTTTAAGGAGTTGGTTTGGTTTCGATGTACGTACGTGTGATTTGCATGGGTGTGTGAGATGGCCGTGACTCATCCCTTTGTTCACTGGTGGTTTTCTTACCTCCAAATCTATAAAATTTCGGCTGGTAAGTGATTATGTAAATCTCCTACTCTCATACCGCAGCCGCAGCAGATATCACATCACTGTCTAGTTGGACAATAACCATGACAAACGAGGAACCCCTAGTTCTTAACTAGGGATGGTAATTGACGTGTACACGGGCCAAAATTTAGTCATCTCTATATAAAATTTTGAATTAAAAAAAAAATTAGTTTTTATTCACAATTTTGTATAGAACGAACTAAAATTTGGCTCGATCATCCTTCCTATTCTTAACCCTAGTTTAATTCTTTTCCAATTTACAAATTTTCCATCACAAATTGTAAGCTTCCGTCCTTCATCAACATATTATCAGTGCGAAGTAGCTTTTAACTATATTTCATACAATATCTGAAATAAATAATAATAGAAAAATATCTCCATTTATTAATTAATTTGATTCAGTTTTGTGAGTTTCTCTCTTGAAATTTGCCCATACATTTCAGTTTCTGTGAGATTTAACAAAAGCATGGTTTTAGAGATATTTAGTTTCTGTCAATTTTTTTTCTACAATACTTCTTAATTTATTTGATTTCCTTTATTGTGGTATCATGTTTATGTGGCCATGTAACACGAGAGCAGTTTTCAATCTCATTCAAAGCACATATGTGTATAGTTTCAAAATACTCAATTAATATTTTTTGTAGCCATTCAAAACTTTCAAGTAATTATGCAATTCTCAAGAAAATATTCTCTCAATTCGGTGAAACCAAGATAATATCCACATATGGAAGCAACTAGGGATGGTACATAGTAGGCACATTTACATGCTATTGTCGAGGCATCATGAAGTATTTTAAAGGTCATTTGTGAATTACTAGTTCCTAAATTTGACAACTGACAACTTCTACCAATGCCGGCATAGCGGAATGATGGCGAATTGCCTGATCCACCATGAAACGGACTGTCGACAACTGAACATTTATTTATGGCTGACAGTGTACATCAATATCTCCCCTTTCTTCCGGCGGATGACATGACATTTGTCGCACGACAGCCAATACCCTAGAGAATGCATAGGCCAAAATATGATACTATCTCCCTTACATTATCACACTGACATAAAGTCTCCTTGTATAGTATTCATCAGCTCTGTACAGTGTTTTAATCAGTTGTAGCGAATAATATTATATAAAAATATTTCATAGCAGACATCGGTTATGGTCATTATTTAATAAATATTGGATATCTATAGAAATATACTTGTCCACATGTCCTAAATCACATATGAGTAAGATAATACATGCATATATCATATAAAACTACATAAAACATCATATATAGTGTATATGTTTAGGATATACCTATTTTGAAAACCTGCATTAAGTCTATGAATCCATAATCACTAACCAATTATAGAATCTACTCAAATGCCTAATGACATAATGCCACATCCCACAAATCACTCGAACGCCTAACCTAGAAACATGCAAACATGTTGGGTTTGGGTCTTTTGGGTTTGATTTGCAAATTTTTTCACCCCATATTTAATATCCAATACTAGATTATAACATGGACTATTTTAAGCCTGATATTGTGCCCTATTTATCGGAAGAGACATGATATATCGCCGATAAATTTCCAAAAAACATAAACGCTTTGAAAGTATGAATATTATAGCGGGTAGGGTCCTAAACAACTATATTGACTGTTATATCCAATATAGCAAAGCTATTTAAAACATTGGCTCAAACATATTTGTCTCTTAATAAAATGGGCTGCTTTAGCTGCCCTTTCCTAAAAGTCAAAAAAAAAAAAAAAAAGAAAAAAAAAAGAAAAAAAAAAAAAAAACTCCTTAGTCCTTACCATAAACCAATACTTGAAGGCAGATATCATACAATCTACCCATGTGCAAGTTTTTGCCTTAATGACTTGTTGGTATCTCTTTTTTTTTTTTTGTGTTTCTTTTTTAAAGATAACGATTTATGGATGGTTTTTATGTTATTCTCCCTGTCAATTTTTGCAGTTTATGTATCAATCTGAAAACTGAATTCTTGTGTTTATGTAAATAATATCATCTGCAGTGGGATGAAACATCATCAGAGAAAGAAGTGCTTAATTTTATGGAGCCAACCTTTGAATACAAAGCTGGGTCGAGTAGCACACTTACTCCTTTGTTTCCAGATGCTAGGTTCAAACTCTATAGAGAAGCTCCAGTTTATGGCAGAGATGATATAAAAAATAAGGTCATTGAGTTTCTATCGAGGGTTGACTATGTGGATCATAATGTCTCCGTCGTTCGCATAGTTGGTATTGGTGGTGTGGGGAAGACTACCCTCGTCAAAATTCTTTATGACACATTAATTCTATATGGGATCTTTGAGGCAATGGCATGGGTTTGTGCGAGTGAAAGACACGATATCAGGGGGCTTACGAAGGCAATCATCGAGTCACTGGCTGGTACTTCCTGTGGACTTACTGAGCTAAGGGAAGTTCAAGAAGCGGTGAGAGAGGAACTGATGGGCAAAAGATTCTTACTTGTATTGGATAATGTCTGTGATGATGCTCCAGGTTTCTGGAGTAGCCTACTGGTGCCACTTAGCGTTGGTGCCCGAGGAAGTATAATCATAGCAACTACCCGGTCTGAAAAGGAATCTGTTATGGATACAACACTGCATCTTAAACTGAGCAGGTTATCCGGAAAAGCGTGCTGGTTGGTTCTCCTGCAGCAGTTACTTGATAGAAGGGTTCGGAAACTTCGTCCTAATTTGAGGGAGATCGGTAGGCAGATCATCAAGAGGTGTGAAGGCCTTCCTTTAGCTGTGAAGGCAATTGCAGGCCTTCTAAAATCACATCTTGATGAAGCATCATGGAGTGCAGTGTTGAATAGTAATCTGTGGTATGAAGACGGGAATTTGCCAGCTCTTAGAGTATGCTGCGATCATTTAACGATACATCTTCAGCAATGCTTTCGTTACTGCTCCTTGTTTCCTAAAGGTTACATGTTTGATAGGGATCATTTGATTAGGTTATGGATGTCGCAAGGCTTCATAGAGCTTGAAGAAGGAAAACATCTGGGAGACACAGGCTATCACTATTTCAGTGAGATGTTAGGGATGTCATTCTTTCAACAATCTCCAATTCCTGGCCCTGCTGAAAACAAGTATATGATGCATGATCTCGTTCACGATCTAGCACAATCTATGTCAGTGGGCAAGTATTTGAGAGCAGAGACAGGGAAGTTATCTAGCATACCTGACACAGTCTGTCATGTGTCACTTGTTCCTTCTGAATCTGATACCACCCTACAGTTCGCATCCTTCAAGGAACTTAAAGATATTCAAACGCTACTGCTCATAAATTCCTCAATTATGAAATGGCAAGCGAATGTTTTTCATGTTGAAGATCCTGCAGTCCTAAATGATCTGTTCTATCGTTTAGGAGGCTTAAGAACTTTGGATTTGAGTTTTACTGATATTGAAGATGTGCCGGAATCAATTGGCAATTTGCAACATTTATGTTATCTTGCTCTCAATAGAACCAACATTCGCAAGCTTCCCGAGTCAATATGCAGCCTCTACAATCTACAGACTCTGGAACTCCAAGGCTGCAACTCTCTCTCCGAGTTACCTACACAGTTGAAAAAACTTACCAATCTGCGGCATCTTGATGTCTGGAAGGAACGTGGATTTATATCCATGTCTCCTGGGATCGGGCAATTGACAGATCTTCAAACATTGTCGACATTTTCGATCAGGAGAGGTGAGCAGTGGTGTGGGATTAGGGAGTTGAAGGACTTGATGAATCTCAGTGGAGCTTTTTGCGTTGGAGGGCTATGCAATGTGGTCAGTGGTGAGGAAGCTGAGGTGGCCCAACTGATGATGAAGAAGAACTTGAGAACTTTGACATTGCAATGGGTTAACTTTGGAGAGGACTTAGAGGATGATCAAAGTGCGGAGACTGCTTCTGTGGTGCTTCAGAGTTTCCAACCTCACAGCAATCTTGAACAACTGACGATAAGTGATTACTCTGGCGATCAATTCCCTTGCTGGATGGCTGATCCCTCCTTGATGCTAACGGCAATTACACTTGATAACTGCTACGAGTGTACCAGCCTTCCACCGTTAGGTCAACTGTCGTCTCTCAAGCACCTCTCCATACGAATGATGGATGGTGTTCAATGCATCGGGCGGGATTTTTGTGGCTCTGGCCCTTCTAGAGGGTTCCGGTCACTAGAGACGTTGAAACTCTGGGATATGCCTGAATTGGTAGAGTGGTCTCCAGTGGAGGAAGGGTGCTTCCCTCGCCTCCGCAATCTTTCCATCAGTAGGTGTGACAAACTGAGGGGACTCCCCTGTTTTACTTCTCTGCTCGAGCTGTCGATTCACTGTTGCACACAATTACTTGATCTTCCAACTCTTCCACGTCTCAAGTCTTTAAAGATTGAAAGCGTGCAAAGTCTTGCTTACCTTCCACAACTGAATTTGCCTGTACTTGAGATTCTGGTGATCAGCAATTGCAACCAGCCCTTGCAGGTGAATAGCTTGGGTCATCTCCCATCTCTTAAACGGCTAAAAGTAACTAGATGCCCGAAGCTATATTTCTCACCATCTTATAAGCTGCCCTCAACTCTCCAAGTTGTGGAAATCTGTGATGACTGTGCTTCGCTTAGCAATTGGAACCCAGATGGTTTCGAAGAAATAGCCAATCCCCAGGTAAATTTAATCTATAAACACCAGCTGAATGAAAAAATTAAAACAATCTTGGCCTCGGTTGTATAAATGCCCGTACGAATCAATGTTTTGTCAAGTGTTTAATTCCCATTTAGCGAAGTTGCCTTGTCTTGTGGAATTATATGTCTATTTTCCTTTTCTGATTTCTGAACAGACTTTCTTTTATAATTTTGATGATATCCTTTTCCTTTGTTTCTTCCAGGCATGCCAGAAGTTTGTAAGGAACTTGACAAAAGCAAGAATGGGGAACCCAGGAGATGATTTTAGTACCGGCCAAGGAGTTAATTCTGCAATGCCACTTCAGGGGTCGTCGTCAGGGTTGACTACTGCATCTGCAGGCCGGGTGGCACTGGGAAAGAGGTATGAATCCAGTGTTTGAGAACATTTGATGTGTTCACATGAGGAGTTTCTCTCGCATGTGATGGTGATGGTGATGGCGAAACAACTGTGGAACTACAATGCTTTTAACATATCAAGAGTATTGTTGTTTTTTGAGATAAATAAGGCGAGCTGGGACTCACCGCGTTCCATTAAAAATATGATTGTTTACAAGCAATTTTTTTTATAGGTGAGATCTGGCTCTCTGGTAATGCGGGGTTTTCTTTCCTATCTTCAAGGCTTGGCTATGACCATTTTAAATAAAGAAAGAAGACCAATATATTTCTTAGGACTTTGAGCCTGCCTGGCTTTGGAGTTAATTTTTCATAACTGTAGTTTCCTAACGTTAAAGTCCTTTTGCTCCGGCAAGCATATTCCAGGCCTGTTACCTTTGTCAGGCAAGATAGGAGCGAGGATGAAAGAGTGAAAGTGACCATCGACCAATTCAACTTTTGGTTTTCAAAAAAGTAGGAGTGGGAAGTGGTCGAGTGAGAAAAGTAAAATGGAGTTGGAGATGATTCCCTTCTTATGCAAACATGTTCTGGAGTTAACAAAACTCCAGTTTGTGAAACTTTTTTTGGTTAATTTCTAATTAATGTTTTTATTTTTTAATTTTTTTTTTTTTTTGGGGAACTTAAAGCCAAACAGACCCATCTAATTTAATTACAATTAACTACTGGTTTAACTAACTGCATGCTGTTCAAATTTTTGAAGGAGGAAATGTACAGAACAAAAGGTGGTTACCGTTGAGTCGTTGGAGGATGGTTACGCTTGGAAGAAGTATGGCTCGAAACAAATACACGACTTCAAGAGGTAATATTTGTTTTATAAAAACTTCTGAAGTTGCTCAAAATGCCAAATTGAAGTTGTCCATGACACAACATGCATTAGAAGCTTACAGAAACCATAGGTAGATGGTGTCCACTGGTTCCATGGTTTCTGTGGAACCTGACACTGCCCTTATATTGGGTGGGCGATTAGGATGATTGGAATGAAAAATTTTGGATTTTAAGATTGAAGTCATTTGGACTGGATCTATATTACTTTGGGTTAGAACCTTTAGGATTAAATTCCAAAAGCTTGGTTGGATAACACACGCAAGTAATTAATTGTTCTTCACTGAGTGGTTACAAAACCAAGAAAAATCCTTCGTATTAAAAAAAAGATGCCAAACTGTCCTTTACTAATCCAAGGGATTGAGGTATTTATTTTTGGATTGTAATCCTTTTGACTTTAGGCTATGTTTGTGTGACCGTAAATATCATGAAATACACCGGTCTTTTGAGATTTCTTAGATCCTAAATCTGAGAAAAGAAACCTATTTGGTTGTGAAAATCCCACTTTGCAAAATTATGGTCTTACCAAAATACCATGGCATCGAGTTCTAATCCGAGTCGAGATCTCTCAAACACCTGAGAATCTCTCTGCTATGATTCCAAAGTTCAAGCAGCAACTTGATGCATTGGCAAATCAAGTAAACCATCACTTTTGCCTCACCTTTTGTGGCTCTTGCAACTCTCGCCCCCTGGTTTAACATTCAGTTAAATGCAAATGTTGCTCAAGATTGTTCGGCAGAGATCCTGCCACTTGATCCACCAGCCTGGTAAACCACTTGCAAATCATCAGAAAGCAACAATGGATCTAAGAATGAATATCCTTATCTAGTTCTTTCAAATGAGATTAATCAAACTCCAATGATTCAGTCAACTTGGCTGCAGTTGGGCTTGTGTGAACAACAATTAATTACTTGTCGAAGTGTTATTCTTCTAGGTTAGGCCTGGTCCGTGTTGACATAGCAAGCTTCTTTTTACTTTCAGGTTTTAGGTATTGCTGTTTGATTTAGATTCAACTCAGTTTTCTTTTATACGTATGCAACCTTCTTTTATGGGATTTCTTGTTTCATATTTCTGTACTAACTTTATTATTATATTCATGTATGGGTGAATATTTGCCCTTTCTATGAAAAAAGCCTAGGAGACTGATGGTTGCAAATTAATAACTAATGCTGCGAAAGGAAAACAGAAACGGAAGAACTTCTTACTAAATACAAATGTACACTATAGGGTTTCATATATGTGTAAACCCCAAAATTTGATGATGTTTCAATACACCTAAGATAGAACACCTAAGTCTTTTGTCCCAATTACTTTGGGTAGGCTACGTGAACCAAAAGTGATTCACATCATCTATAGCACATGGTGATGATCCTTCTTCACTCATTCCTGTCGAGAAATATATCTTCATTTAAACCTCCAACATCCATATCTTTTCGTATTATCTCCACCCATATTTTCTTCAATTCACGATTTTAACTTGTTATATGTTCATAAGCTCCACTCGTCTAACTCGTGCATTTGTAGGTCTACGTTGCACATGACCAAACTACTATAGGCGACTTTCTCGCATCTTCTTTACTATAGGGGTTATCTCTACTTTAGCAAGAACATCCTCATTTATTGCACATTCAACGATGCATGTGTATGTTTGCTACATTTATCTTTTATGATTGACGTCTCTCTATAGCCCAACATTCACATCGATAAATATAAGATATATTTGAAAAAGCTACGGAAGTGCGGATAATTCGATGGATAACCAATTAACACCAATTACCGATATAATCAACTGTGACACCTCAAAATACACCCCAAAAGTTTCGACAATATATCCCACTTCTGGGTAAGGTATTACTGACGGATACCCAAAAAGAGGGTACACAAGGCCTTTTATAAGGAACCACGCTATCAGAATATACAGCACAAGGATCAAATCTTGCTACAATTCATCCATAACATAACATTATCCATAATACAACCTTAAAAGGAAATACAAACTTGGATATTTAACAACAATGAGTAGCTTGTTTGTGTTTAGATACAAACACCCAATCTAACAAAAGGCTACCCACCTTACAAAAAGATTACAAGTTTAGTGCCATATAAAAAGCAAAGAGAACAAGTTAATTACAGCAAAAGGAAGCCTCTACGATGCTTTAGTCGTTTGCGAACTCCTGGAAATAAGTGTCATTGATTGGTGGTTCAGCTTTGTCCTCCAGTGCATGCTCTGCGACACTTGGATGTGTAGGGAAAACCCAGGGGTCAGACCCGGCAAGAAATAGAATCGCGCACGTGATGAAGTATAGCAATGTCGAAATATGACAATAAAAGTTCTTTGATTAAAAGCAAAAGAGATGCTAACGTGCATGTAAATTAAGAATACCTTTCATATAGTTATGTAATAAGAAGCAGGTGATAAAACATTGTGACTTATTATTAATGCCATAAGTTTTGGAACTGACTGATGGATGGATCCCACGTGTTCTAGGAGTGTACCATGCATATCCGGTACTACGACTACGAATGTTGGTCTCCCTTGAACCAGCCACACTGCTAAGTGCTAGTTATCCCGTGCATACCCAGGATTACTGCTCCAGATGTTGGTCTCTCTTGAACAAACCGCACCGCTAAGTGCTAATTTTATCCCATGCATACCCGGGTTACGACCACAGATGTTGATTTCTCTTGAACCAACTACACAGCTATGTACTAGTATTATTTGGAAATAGACAACAACACGGAGCCGATGCGGTTGCACAACCTGACGCTCACAATATGTGGTTCATCCCATCTTTAGTTCCCCCATGCCCCATTATTTTATTAATGCATTTGTTCAAGAATAAAGTCATGTCAAGTTAAAGACAGTATCATACAAGTTCAGTATCACGGTAGCATATCATACAAGTTGAGTCAGATAACCATAATAATATAAAAATTATGCAATTAAAATTGTGATTGAGTTCATATATGAGGGTCGTGGTTGGCCGGAGTTCGTAAGGGGGGATGGTGAACTACAAGGGATCAATAACTTCATTGTTATTTAGCCATCTTGTAACTGTTGAGACTTTAAATGATTTTATCTTTTTTTATTATAATAAGGAAGAAAATATAAATGGGATTTGTAGAGGACTGAGTTCTCTTCCCAACGTGTCATAGATGGACATAATTGGTGTTCGGAATCAGGAAATATCATGGGTTTATCGAATATGATACAAGACCCCTGCTGCTGTGCAGCAACTTCATCTTCAAGCTCAGATTTGATTAGTACAGAGCAGGAATTAGGAAAGCATCTAGTTAGAGAATTTGTAGATCATTCAATTTTCTTTCCAAACGAATCCAAGATCAGCTCAATCGAAGCTGTAGATCAAAAGTTATGTGCGTTTTAGTGAGACTGTACCAAGCTCTCAACTAGCAGCGCTCTATAGTTCTGGTGGAGTTTAAACATGTTCTGGCGAAGTTAAACATGTCCTGGCCAGGCTAAAGATATTTTGGCGGAGTTAAACATGTTCTGGTGGAGCTAATTGCCCGGCGGAGCTAAGCTCTGCACGCAAGATCGACTTTGAGAGCCGTTTTAGTGGGGTTTGAGATGGAATTAGCGGACATGTTACATGAAAATTGAAGAGAATTGAATTCTATTTCCGATGAGACCAAAATCAGATCATTTGAAATTCTAGATCAAAAGTTATGATAAAAAAAACCGAAGATGTGTACATATGGCAGCAAATCTGCTTTTGCACCAGTACCGACTTCTAACCCGATTTCGAAGGGGTTAGAGGCAGCGTTACTAGACAAGTAATATATGAAATTGTAGATAATTGAATTATCTTTCCAATGAGATTAAAATCAACTCATTTGGAACTCTATGGCAAAAGATATTATAGAAAAACCGCAGGGGTATATAAGTATGCACTGGGCAGCAATGCAACAAATTGATTTTTATTTGGATTTCGACTAAGCTCGAGTTAAAATTGATGAGGGTGATGTAAAGGAAAGTTGTAAAGAATCGAGTTCTAAAATAAATAAAAGAAGAATGGACTCATTTGGAGTGGTAAATCAAAAAATATGTCTATTATACCGAGGTCAGCCGAGCTAATGGCTAGATCTCTTCTTCAGGATAAATAACTTAGAGATTGGGAGACCCGAGAAATAACTCGGAGATTGGGAGACCCGAGAATTGTTTTTCTTGCAGGAGAAACTTAAAGGAAGAGTTTCTTAATAAAAGTTACATTTTCATATAATCACATTTCTTATACAATTAAATGATGATGCCTAACTTGAGAAATAGGTAAGATATGTGATTTGTTGCTAAAAGGAGAGAAGCGTGATTACTTGCCTGGTTGAAGAGTGAGTTCCAGGCTTCTTTTGATCCAGCTAGATCCAAAATTTAGCTTTGTTGCAAAAGTGAAGTGAAGAAGAGAAGATGAAGGGTGGAGAGGGGAGGATGGAGAAAAGTATTGGGTGTGGGAAGTTTGAGGTGGTGCAAGAGGGTGAGGGTTAGGAGTGGTGTGCATGAGTTGCATTTAATGCAACATGGCTTGGGAGTGCTTCCCAGCCACTCCTTATAAAATTGCAATTTTGCCATTCTGCAAATAAGTTAGGAGAATAACTAGCTCAAAATTAATTAAATTCTTGTGATGAAATAAGGTAAGCCTAGAAAGTGAAGCTTGGGGGATGGTCACTGTTAGGGTCGTTATATTCTACCCACCTACAAAAAGAATTTCGTCCTCGAAATTCAGAGAATGATGAGTTTGTAGGATAATGATTATGTTATGTATGAATGTACTAAATATGAATATGAATGAAGATAGATACCAAAATGTGTTATTGAAACAAGTCAGGATATTTCTCCCTAATTGCTTCCTCCAGTTCTCATGTGGCTTCCTTAGGTGAATGTCTATTCCATGATACTAAAACAAGGGGGATCGGGTGATTCCTCAATTTCCCTTCTTGTCGATCTAAATACCTACTAGCTTCTCTTCATAGGATAGATTTTTCCCTAACTCCACTTCAATCAGAACCAAGACATGACTTTCATCACCAACATACCTTCTCAATTGAGAAACATGAAACATATTATGAACCCCTTCTAATGTTGGTGGTAGAGCAAGTCCCACTCTTTCAATTACATCGAAGGGACCAATGTACCGAGGATTAAGTTTTCCTTTCTTCCCAAATCTGATCACTCCATGGTTAGGTGACACTATGAGAAAGACAAGATCTCTAACTTGAAATTCTAGTAGTCTACAATGTATATTTGTCCACTTCGTCTGCCTGCCCTGAGCTGCTCTAAGGTGATCTTGTACAACTTTAACCTTCTCCACTGTCTGTGCAACCAGCTCAGGCCTGGCAAATGCCTTCTCTCCCACATCATCCCAACAAAGTGGCGACCTGCACTTTCTTCCATAAAGGGCTTCATATGGCGGCATTCCAATGCTAGCTTATTAACTATTGTTGTAGGCGAACTCCACCATATACAAATTATCTTTCCATGAACCTTTAAAGTCCATAACACACGCCCTCAACATGTCTTCAAGAATTTGGATCGTTCTCTATGACTGACCATTTGTTTGTGGGTGAAAGGTTGATGACAGACTCAATACAGTGCCCAAAAACTCATGTAGGCTATCCAATAGTGTGATCCGAACCTGGTGTCTCGATATGATACAATCTCAGTCGGACTCCATGTAGCCGCACTACTTCTTACATGTACCTCTTAACTAGTACCTCTGTCGACTGACCTACTCAGAAGGGGATAAAATGAGCAAACTTCATTAGTCAGTTTACGATCACCCATATTGCATTACTCCCCTTTGGACTTCAAAGAAATCCTGACATAAAATCCATCGTCACCTTCTCCCACTTCCACTGGGGAATAGGCAATGGTTGAAGTAGTCCTGCTTTCCTCTGGTGTTCTGCCTTAATCTGCTAACAAGAAAGACATCTGGAAACATATCGAGCTATACTCTTCTTCATCCCTGGCCACCAGAAGTGTTGTCTCAAATCTTTGTATATTTTTGTGCCCCCTGGGTGAATTGAGTATTTTAAACTATGGCTTGGATAAGAGATCCTCCTTAATTTTGTCTTGCGGTACACAAAGTCTACCTCTATAGTGAAGTGACCCATCTGGGTGAACGGATACTCATGTCTCTCTTCCAGCCTCTATCTTATCTCTTAACTTCTGCAGTTTTGGATCACCAGCCTGCAATTCCTTAATTATGTCGATTAGTGGTGATTGAAATTGCAGATTCATTAGTTGTGAAATGACTCCGAGAAGTACCATCTCCAGCTTCAAAGTTTCCATATCCTTCAGTATCTCCTTCTGCGATGTCAGGGGCATCGTCATTGGCTTCGTACTTAAAGCATCTGGTATCACGTTCACCTTACCTGGATAATACAGGATGTCCAAATTGTAGTCAGCCACTAGCTCTAGCCACCTTCATTGTCTCATGTTAAACTCCTTTTGGATGAAGATATACTTCAAACTCTTGTGATCTGTGTATACTTCCACCTTCTGTCCCAAAAGATAGTGCCTCTAAATCTTTAGAGCAAAGATTATTGCCGTTGGCTCCAAGTCGTGAGTGGGATAGTTCTTCTCATGTGGCCTTAGTTGTCTTGAGGCAAACGCTATCACTTGATCATGCTAGGTCAGTACACAACCCAGCCCTTGGCCGGAGGCATCACTATAAATTTTCATGCCACCTGAGCTATTAGGTATAATCAATACTGGTGTCGTAGTCAGTCTATGCTTCAATTCTTCGAAGGCTTCATTATAATCCTCGGTCCACTCGTACTCCATTCCCTTCCTAGTTAGCTTCGTTAGTGGCTCTGCAATCTTAGAGAAGTTCTGCACGAACCTTTTGTAGTATCCTGCCATCCTGAGAAAACTACGAATCTGAGTAACCATTTTTTGGATTGGCCAGTCCAGCACCGCTACTACCTTCTTAGAATTAACTGAGATTCTCTCTCAGACACTATGTGACCCAAGAAGGTTCTCTAACCAGAATTCACACTTACTAAGTTTTCCATATAATTTCTCCTGTCTCAGTGTCTGCAATACTATCCTCATGTGCTCAACATGTTTTTTCTGACTCTTGGAGTACACCAATATGCCATCAATGAATACCACTACAAACTCGTCCATGAGAAAATACTTGCTTCATTAGACTCATGAATACGGCGAGTGCATTAGTCACTCCAAACGGCATCACTAGGAATTCGTGATGGCCGTATCGAGTCCTAAAGGCAGTCTTCGGAATATCCTCAGTGCTCACTCCAACTTGATGATACTGTCAACGAAGATCAATCTTAGAGAAGACTTTGGTTCTGCCTAGTTGATCAAACAAGTCATCTATCCTTAGTAATGGGTACTTGTTCTTGATAGTGACTCTGTTTAGCTCCATGTAGGCTATGCACGGCCTCTTGCCACCGTCCTTATTCGTTAGTAATACTGGAGCTCTCCATGGCGAAACACTAGTCTGATAAGGCTTTTGCTCATCAACTTGTTAATTTGCTTGTTTACTTCATCTAAATCCGGCATTACCATTCAATATGGTGCCTTAGAAATTGAGGTTGTACCTGGTATAAGTTCAATGGAAAATTCGCCAGCTCTTTTTGGGGGTAGTCCATATTCCTCTGAAAAGACATCTACAAATTCTAAGACTACCAGAATGGATCTCTCAACGATCTCCATAGTAGTAAGGCCCTTAGCCTTGTACTCTGTGAGCTCTAGAGGTTTGCTCCCTCCAATGGACTCAAATTATGGATGATTGAAATCCTAAATACCACAGATCTTTTTTGACAGTCAATTATAGTGTAAAGGTGCTTAACCAATCCATCCCAAGTATTACGTCAAAACCACTATTTTCTATTCTAGTAGATTTGTGTAAAACTCCCTGCAACATATTACTATTGGACATAACTTGCAGTCTTTATTGGATATTATCATCCCATTTCTCGTGCTAATATTCCACCCAGAAGTTAGTGTTTCATAGGGTATGGACTGCATAGTTATGAATGTTGATGATGCATAACAATGAGATGCACCAGAGTCAAACAACACGTATGCAGGCTTAAATCCAACTAAAACTGTACATGTCACCACATCACCTGAGACTTGTGCTTCCTCAGTGATTAAATTGTAAGCCCTTCTTTGCCCACGGGTTGGGGCTCCTCGGCCTTAAGCTCTGTTGAGGGCCTATTGCTGAGGCATTAGTGGCCTTCCTTGGTTTGGTTTTGTGGGTCTTGGTGGTTATTGGCGTTGTTGTTGATGTTGTGGTGGTCCATTATTCCTCTGCTGGGGTGATTGATATTGCCTCTGAGGTGGTTGTGCTGGCCTTGAGCCTGTAGCACCTTCAAATTGCCTTCTTCTGGGGCACTTTTCCAGTTGGTGGCCTATTGCT
The DNA here is from genome assembly GCA_036321105.1 of Dracaena cambodiana. NCBI lineage: Eukaryota > Viridiplantae > Streptophyta > Magnoliopsida > Asparagales > Asparagaceae > Dracaena > Dracaena cambodiana. The sequence goes on along the minus strand of JAYEPQ010000002.1, from coordinate 2,565,305 downwards.
CCACAAATGAGGCATAGTCCCAGAGCCCTCTTGCAAGTTTGCTGAGTGTGTCAAGGAATCTGGTAGAATTTGCAAACAAGGGGTGGACTCAATCTAGGGAGGGTCACCTGGCGCTATACTGTGAATGGCCTGTTGCCTGATGGCCTTGATACCTGATCAAAGGGGCGCTTCTGGGTTTGGGTTTGTTCCTCTTTCTTTTCCTCAACAACTTGTTCTATTCGTCGGGCTGCTTCCAGCACCTCAGGGTAAGTCCCTATATTTGCCATAGCCATATGTTGTATTTTCAACCTTAACCCTCGCTGGAGCCTTCTAGCTCTATTCCTTTCCTCAGTGACCATGTGAGGGGCAAACTGATTGAGCTTCAAAAACTCGGCTGCGTAACCATCTATATTTTGGTTCCCTTGGTTCAGTTCTATGAATTTCCGCTCCATCTCTTCCTGAGCGGTGGTAGAAAAGAATCGAGTGAAGAACCCTTCAGAGAAAACATCCCAAAACATTGGTCTTACTAGTCTTGCTTCCTCTGTCTGCCACTACGTTCTAATCACATTGGTGAGTTGTATCTTAACAACTCTCATCTAGTTCTCTGGTGGTATGCGAGCAGTCTTCAAAAGATTTTCCATATCCACCATCCACTGTTCTGCCTCCAATGGAGTCTCAACTCCGAAGAAGGTTGAGGGCTGGAGTCTCCTAAAGTCGGCAAAACCGCCCGCCTTCTCTTGTGCTGGGGATGCTGTAACTATTTCAGGCACTGCAACAATAGTTTCTTACGCTGACTCCATCCCAACTCGTAGCAGAGCTGTCTGTTCCATTGTTCCGTTTATAACTCCACCAGGGCTTGGAGCAACACTTGCATTTCATTGCTATTGCCACTTCCACTGGCAATACCACTCCCGCTACCCTCGTCTTCCCTGTTGTTCCTAACGGGGCGATATCCAGCCAATTCTCTAAAGTTTGGTACTTGCGACGACCACCAACCATTGTTCTGAAAAGGAACATGAATGGTATTGGGACGGGATCCAAGGAATGGAATGGGGAGGCAGGGAAAGGTTGTTATATAATTTGTACATGGATGTAGCAGATTCCCACAAATTATCTAAATCACTTAGAATATTCCATGGGAAACTTGAGCTCTGATACTACTCTGTAACGCCTCAAAGTACATCCCAAAAGTTTCGGCGATGTATCCCACTTCTGGGTAAGGTATCACTGGCGGGTATCCAAAAAGAGGGTACACGAAGCTTTTTATAAGGAACCATGCTATCAGAATACATAGCAGAAGGATCAAATCTTGCTGCAATTCATCCATAACATAACATTGTCCATAATACAACCTTAAAAGAAAATACAAATTTGTATATTTAACAAAATAAGTAGCTTGGTGGGGTTTAGATACAAACACCCAATCTAACAAAAGGCTACTCACCTTACAAAACGATTACAAGTTTAGTGCTGTATAAAAAGCAGAGAGAAAACAAGTTAATTACAACAAAAGGAAGCCTCTACGACACTTTACTAGTTTGCAAATTCCTGGAAATAAGTGTAATTGACTGGTGGATCAGCTTTGTCCTCCGCTGCACGCTCTGCGACTCCTGGGTGTGTTGGGGAAGCCTAGGGGTCAGATCCAACAAGAAATAGAATTGCGCACGTGATAAAGTATAGCAATGTCGAAATATGACAATAAAAGTTCTTTGATTGAAAGCAAAGAAGATGCTAACGTGCATGTAAATCAAGAATACCCATCATATAGTTATGTAATTAGAAGCATGCGATAAGACAATATGACATTATTAATGCCATTAGTTTTAGAATTGACTGATGGATGGATTTCACGTGTTCTAGAAGTGTACCGTGCATATCTGGTACTACGACCACAGACGTTGGTCTCCCTTGAACCAGCCACACCGCTAAATATTAGTTATCTCATGCATACCTAGGATCACGGTCATAAACGTTGGTCTCCTTTGAACAAACCACACTGCTAAGTGCTAATTCTATCTCGTGCATATCTGTGATCACGGCCATAGACGTTGGTTTTCCTTGAACTAACCGCACCGCTAAGTGCTAGTACTATCTGGAAATAGACATCGACAACATATGGCCGATGCGGTTGTACAACCTAACTCCCACAGTACATGGTTCATCCCATCATTCAGTTTCCCTTATCCCATTATTTTATTAATGCATTTGTTCATGAATAAAACCATGTCAAGTTAAAGGCAGTATCATACAAGATCAGTATCACGGTAGCATATCATATAAGTTAATATGAAAATTATGCAAATAAAATGGAGATGAAGTTCATATAAGGGCCGTGGTTGGGCGGAGTTCGTAAGAGGGAATGGTGAACTACGAGGGGGTCAACAACTTCATTGTTGTTTAGCCATCTCACAGGTGCTGAGACGATTTTTATTTTTTTTAGTTAGAATTAGGAAGAAAGTATAAATGGGAGTTGTAGAGGACTGAGCTCTCTTCCCAACGAGTCATAGATGGACATAATCGATGTTCGGAATCAAAATATATCATGGGTTTATCGAACATGATACAAGACCTCTGCTGATGTGCAGCAACTTCATCTTCAAGCTAACGAATTGACCTGCCTATCCCGACTGGGGAGAACGAAACATCTCGAAGTGCTCGCTTCACAACACCAACAAAGGTATGTGTCGACGATGCATGGTATGCCAAGGCACAAACCAATTACCAAATTCAGATTGAAAATATTTTGTCGACACTTGTGATGTCTAATTGTTGCAAACTGTAAGAGTTGAGCAAATTCCCTAATATCTATTTCTGATCGGGAATGTTTATATAGATCTCTGACTGTGCGGAACTTCTCCTTCTCCGTTTGATATAGATCTTGCACGGAGTCAAAGTTTTGTACAAATGAGTGGTCATGTTAGAATTCCCCATCCAACTGGATACTTTGATTGCTTTATGACGTTTATATAATGAGATGGTTTGACTTTAATGTCATAATCATACATTTTTTACGGATTTGACATTTCATCATTCAACCCTCCAAACGTTTTTGACTAACGCTTGTCCCTCGAAAGTTGCTCAGCACGTTTCTGGCTTCAAACTTCGGCCAAGTAGTTATCTGGAACCCTGGGGTTCTCAAGGGCGTAATGGAAGTCTAGGTATGTGATGAAGTCAGTCCCAAAAGAAAGAGTTTGGTATGGACGACAGGAATTAGAAAGGCAACTAGTTAGAGAATTTGTAGGTCATTGAATCCTCTTTCCAACGAATCAAGATCAGCTCAATCGGAACTGTAGATCAAAAGTTATGAGCATTTTAGTGAGACTGTACCATACTCTTAACTAGCAGCGCCCCATAGTTCTGACAGAGTTAAATATGTTCTGGCAGAGTTAGACATGTTCTAGCAAGGTTAAACATGTTCTGGGGGGTTTAAGATGTTCTGGCAGAGTTAAACATGTTCTGGCGGAGTTAAGCATATTCTGGGGGAGCTAACTGCCCGGCGGAGCTAAGCTCTATGCGCAAGATCGACTTTGAAAGCGTTTTTAGTGGGGTTAGAGACAGAATTAGGGGTCATGTATATAAAAATTGAAGAGAATTGAATTATATTTCCAATGAGACCAAAATGAGATCATTTGGAGTTATAGAATAAAAGTTTTGATAAAAAAACCGAAAATGTGTACATATGGCAATAGATCTGCATTTGCACAAGTACTGACTTACCCGATTTCTAAGGGGTTAGAGGCAGTGTTAGGAGACAAACAATATATAAAATTTTAGATAATTGAATTATCTTTCCAATGAGATTAAAATCAACTCATTTGGAGCTCTATGGAAAAAGATATGACAGAATAACCGCAGGGGTATACAAGTAAGCACAGAGCAGCAATGCAACAAATTGATTTCTATTTGGATTTCGACTAAACTAGATTTAAAATTGATGGGGTGATATAAAGGAAAGTTGCAGAGAATCAAGTTCTAAAATAAATAAAAGAAGAATGGACTCATTTGGAGTGTGAGGCAAAAATTATGTCCATTATACCGAGATCAGCCGGGCTAATGACTAGATCTCTTCTCAAGGATAAATAGATCCAAGAAATATTTTTCTTGCAGGAGAAACTTAATGGAAGAGTTTCTTAATAAAAATCACATTTTCATATAATTGCATTTCTTATACAATTAAATGGTGATGCCTAACCAGAGAAAGAGGTAAGATATGTGATTTCTTGCTAAAAGGAGAGAAGTGTGATTTCTTGCCTGGTTGAAGAGTGAGGCCCAGGCTTCTTTTGATCCAGTTAGACCCAAAGTTTAGTTTTGTTATAAGAGTGAAGTGAAGAAGAGGAGATGAGGAAGAAGGATGGAGAAAAGTATTGGATGTGGGAAGTTTGAGGTGGTGCGAGAGGATGGGGGGTAGGAGTGGTGTGCATGAGTTGCATTTAATGCAACATGGCTTGGGAGTACTTCCCAACCACTCCTCATGAAATTGTAATTTTGCCATTTTACAAATAAGCTAGGAGAATAACTAGCCCTAAATCAATTAAATTCTTGTGATGAAATAAGGTAAGCCTAGAAAGTGAAGCTTGGTGGATGATCACCATCAGGGTCATTACATTATACTCACCTACGAAAAGAATTTTGTCCTCAAAATTCAGAGGAGGAAGAGTTTGTAGGAAAAACCATAGAAAAAATTGCATTATGATATCATGTCAATTACAAAATTTTGACTAACCGCTACTAGATAGCCATGACTACACAATAGTCTAAAATCTAACTCCTCTACTAGACAACTACAGACAGAGTTTTATGCTTAAACTATTTCAAACCCTAATAATGATTCACGATGCACAATTACAGATCTACAAATTGAGAAAATTCTGAAATTACAAACGAGTACAATTTTACCATATAAGTTGATCTTGTCTATAAAATAGAGATTTTGATTGGCATTGATCTCCACAAATCACGACCAGTAATAGATGAAGAAAATATTTTTTTCTTCAATCTCCAAGTCTCCCATAATTCTCTACAAAAGTTCTTTCAAATGTTCAGTCAGTGGAGTATATAGGTGATTATCTCCTTTCCTAATAAACTTCATCTATTTCTTTTACTTCTATCCATCCAACATTAATATGATGGTTCAAATAAGAATTTGAAACCAATCCAAATACCAAAATCCCATCAAAAAATCGATCTAAAAATTTGAAATTTGTTGTTGTAGGCCTAAGCCATCAGTGGGGTCTCTAGTTGCTTTACCGGTGGTTAGGCTCGGGTTGGCTCAACTTATTGAGCTAATGGTGTCTGTAGTGATGGCTAAACTATGACTGGCTTAGTTTATAAGCCATCGGTGGGCTTACTGGTAGGGACACCGGTAGCCTGGATTTTCCTAGCCACCAGTTTCTTCAGTGTTTCACTGATACAATGCTAACTTCTTCATCCGACTTTCATTATGGTTGAGTTTGGTGTCGTTACGAAAATTATTCCGAGCTCCGCACTTTTTTAGTTGCCACCGTCATGAGGTTCACGTTGTAGATTTTTCAAATCAGTCATATCAGTCGTATTAGTTTTTATCAAACTTGATTTTTAGTTTCACTCAATTGCTTGGCCTTTGTCTTTATGCTTTTTGACACAATTTGCCACATATATATGATCAAAAATCCTAACAATATTTATGATTAAAAAATCATCTAAATTATAGTAACTAGTATTAGAATATCTCACTAATTTAGAATATTTTTCTAAATTAGGATATTTGACAAATTCTCTAATTTATTAGTATATCTCAAGATATCTTCCTAAATTAGTATATTTATCAAATATCTCTAATTAGGCTGATTATACTGATTGAGAATTATATGTAATTATGATCAAATTATATATTTTCTTGTATTTACCTTTTATGCATGTCTCCATCTATAAAAATATGACCATTGTACTATTTTATTTACACTTCAGAATACAAAGTTATTCTCTACTATCTCAGTTCATAGTTTTATCATGGTACCAGAGCTAGACGGAGATCCAACTTCTTTTCATTTTGAGGTCTTTGCCAGCACCTCGACCCGATATTTGACTCGCGCCTCAATCCGGTATATGACTCCCGCTTTGATCAGTCGACCTGCGCAGAAGACTCGTCATATTCATTCTACTGATTTCGTTATGACCAGTACAACTCTCAACTCTTTCACCAAAGTTCTCTCAAATCTCTCAAGAATCAAGCAATGGCATCTTTTTCTCTTGCAGAGCTGGCATTGTTCGTTAGCGCTAGCATTGCCTCCACTGCAGACACAGCCCTTGCTCTGTCCCCATGCGAGTTATCCGCCGCCTCGCCGTTACCTGCTACAACTCCTAGGCCTGTGGTGGCTCTTGTTTCGTCGTTGCTATCATCTTCAAAGGGTCGCCTTTGGTTGATCCTTGTGAGAGAATAACTTTGCGTTTTTGCCTCGAGGCCCGATGACTCCACCTGCTTTTCCGTCGTTGAAATCTAATGTGTCGTTTTTTACTTTTGCTCTGTCATCAGCACCATCTTCAAAGGTATCGCCTTTGAAGTCTCTGTCCCAGTGACTCCAATGACTCCACCTGCTTCTCCATCGCCGAAATCTTATGTGTCATTTTCGGTTCCTACTCCGTCATCACCGCCATCTTCAAAGGTATCGCTTTGACATTTCTGTTTTGTGTTCAAGTGACTCCACTTGCTGCTCTATCGCCGAAATCTAGTGTGTCATTTTCGGCTCATGCTCCATCATTACCGTCATCTTCAATGATTTAGCCTTTGCTATCTTTGTCTTCTCTTCTGGTGACTCCGTTTGTTACTTAATCGCCACCTTATGTGCCAAGATCCCATCTGCTGCTCCCCCAAAAAAATTTGATGCATCGCCTCTAACTCCACCACCTTCGTCTTCTATGTTGCTGCCCTCAGCAGCGCTGGCTGTGTTGCCTAACGGTGCCAAGATGTCGGCTCTGCTGCTGGCGACGTCACTCTCCTTGTTCTCTCGCTATTTGCAGTCGTCGCGGGATTGTTGCTCAATCCTTAGCTTTTTTAGATGCTCCTGTCATCCATTACATCTGATCACCCTGATTGTCCACATGTTTTCTATTTTTTCCAAGGCCGATCCACCTGGTCGTTATCATGATCTCATTTTCAAACTCAAGTTGGTGTCTTTCAAACCATCTTGAGTTTGAGGGGGATATTATAATATCTCACTAATTTAGGATATCTTTCTAAATTAGGATATTTGACAAATTCTCAAATTTATTAACATATCTTAAGATATCTTTCTAAATTAGTATATTTGCCAAATATCTCTAATTAGACTGATTATGCTGATTGAGGATTATATGTAATTAGGATCAAATTATATATTTTCTTGTTTTTATCTTTTATGTATGCTTTCTTCACCTATAAAAAAAATGACCATTATGTCGTTTTATTTACACGTTAGAATACAAAGTTATTCTGTACTTTCTCGGTTCACAGTTTTATCAACTAGCAATCAAATAGATTGATATGAATATAAAGTACAAATTTCCTCTATTTTTGCATGTAATAAAATTAACTTGCTCCTACGAAGAATGAACTCAATTGATACTTTGTACAATTTGATTTAAGTTCCAGAATCTATCCAAACCTAGTAAAAAAGAATAATTTAATCCAAAACTATATCTGATTGCCATATTAGAATTTAGGGAAACACTTTGTTTTAACTTCCATGAGTGTTTCATCTTAAGTAGGCTGAAAATGTTCACCTGTACATATAATTGCCAAACTGCAATCGGTTGTATTTCAGTTCCAGGTCCTACTACCGGTGCAACAATAAGAATTACGGGTGTAATGCGAGGAAGAAGGTCCAGCAACTCGATGGAGATCCTCCTACTTTTGAAGTCTCCTACGTTGGCGATCACATTCCCACCTGCCAGCCATCCACGAAAGCTACAATCTCAGAGGCAGCACAACTGGATCATATTCAATCGCAACCTGAAGTGGTTGAAGCCTCCTGTGACGATGACACTAACGCCTGCCAGCCATCTTCAAAAGCAGAAGAAGCATGCAGTTTAGGTGGAGGAGAACATCAGATACCCACGTAGGTACCTGTGCAACCAACAGAACTTGCTGTATAATTACATCACTCGTAATCCAATCATGTTTTTATGATCTCTCTACAATTAGTTCTGGTTATTATTTTCGGTCAGATATTTGTGATGGTGATTAAAGTTGTAACACTGAATCTTGTATAAGATGTTTAACAGAGTAGCTTATATAGCTAATCTATTGTATCGCCCACCTTTTTTAAGCATAAACACTGGATTAGTCCTTTTGCATTCTATTAATCAAATGTTAACAAAACAAGTTATATAACTTTTGTATTCTATGTAATAAGGATGGAGAGTCCACTGATCATCTTTTGTTGAATTATCTTTTTACCCGTGAACTGTGGTTGAACTGTGCTAGCAAGTTTGGAATCAGTATCAACACAGGGGTATGCACTAGTCTTGAGGACAAATTATGTGTTAGAGGTAAAAAATCACATTTGGTAAGAACCCTAATAGCAGCATTATGTTGGAATGTATGGAGTGAAAGAATAGTAGAATATTTAATTCTACCGCATGCCCATTACATACATATTTACGTGCGATTATTCATTATATCTTTGTTTGGACAGATATATCTTCGGATGAGGAGCGGGTGCAGTTCTCAGGTGGAACATCTGGGAAAGACGATTGTAACGCCTCCAATTCAGCTCTTTTTTTTTTTCTTCAAAACAGGGGACGCCGCTTAAATAGTATAAATAACCCAACAGTCCCATGATCTTGGAATAACCGTAACTACTGCCATGTCAAGATGAATAACCATGTCTGAAACTGAAAGGATTTCATTTATACAGAGAGTTGATTATATAGAATGACACACTGCTCTAAATATTTACACAAAAGAGTTAAATACTACAAGTTAAAGCAGTGCCCAGAAAAAGGAAACAAGAACAAGAAGTGACAAAAGAAACAAGAACAAGAAGTGCGAAGTACCCAAATAGTATTGTGCTAGTATCCTCTACTCGACCTGGTTGGTGAAGTAAGGATCGTTGTCTGGAGCAATCTCCCCTTCTCTTCTTTCGTGATCTGGGCTTAAGAAAACCCAGGGGATTAAACCCAGCAAGTAACACAAAAACAAGAAACACGTGTACTTTCACAGTATAAATAAATAAAAGAATAAATAATTTACGTTGATACAATCGTATCTTAAGAATGCTGAAAATGAATTGAGTAAGACTATTCATTCAAATAGCAGAAACAAACCATGTAAAGGTGACAAGTGTAAGCGAAGTAAATATCAATCATGTTGCATATAACCAGAACAATGTAAATCATTCACAAGCTTCGATATCAATCATGTTGCATGTAACCAGAACTATGTAAGTCATTCACAAGCTTCGTGTAAAATTTAATAGGTCCATATCATGTTAGTGTTAGAATTGAAACTCAATGATGGATAAGATAGCGCGTAGTTTCTCATATTGTACAAGTGCCCGTGCATATCCGGGACCCGGCCTCTAATTCATGGCGCTGAACCATGACACACCGCTAGGTGCTACAAGTCAGATCCCGTTAAATGAAATAAGTAACGGGCATCACCCATATGGTGACTCATGTATCAGATGGTGGCTCAGTACCACCCAGTGCTGCTAGTAAAAGGCCCTCAGCACCTAATCAAGAAGTTGGCCAACAAGATCCTTGTACAATACAGTACTTATCTATCCATCATGTAGTTTTTCCCATGTTAGTAATGCACATGATATACGTGGATTAAAGGAAACACGTGGATTTTCATGTCAAATTGTACACATATCATTTCACAAGAATCAAGAGTGCAAGAATCAAGATTTGGATTCATGTACACATGTGTTATAAGAATACTTTATGTTATGTAACAAGAATACTAGAACTTGTAATAATGTCTTATAATAATGTACTAGAACTTGTAATAAGGATACTAGAACTTGTAATCATGTCTTGTAATAAAGATACTAGAACTTGTTATCCTGTAATAAGGATACTAGAATTTGTATTGTAATAAAGATACTAGAACTTGTTTTCATAAACAATCTTGCCTTCATACATCATGTTGATATTCATATGTCATGTTATCATAAATCCGCGAATCATGCCAAGTGTATAAATCCGTGTTTCTCTTGAAACTGAAAATAGCCAAACGCGGAGCTAAAAATTGCCAAACGCAAAGCTAAAAATATAGAAAATAGCCAAACGCAAGGCTAAAAATTGCCAAACGCGAGGCTAAGCCAAAAATAGCCAACATCCGTAAATCAGGCTAAGTATGCAGTCTAGAAATTTTTCTAAGTATGCAGATCCAATATGATGTGAATTTATCCATAAAGAAAAAGGAATCATGTACTCATAATAAAAATCAAATAATTTCCAAGAAAGATCATACATGCTACTTGTACTCAAATACGATTCAAAGAGAGAACAAGAACAAGGTGATACTTGCCTCTATTCCCTCTAATCTCCTCCTTTGTTGGAGCAAAGTCTCCCTTCTATTTCCTTTACTCAACGAACTAGAAGAACCAAGGGTAATTTCTATTTTGTTCTTTTTGATAAGAATTCTCTTTGAGAGAATAAGGTTATATATACCTAAGGGCATTTTGGTCACCTTATCCTCTAGCCTAGTCCTAAGGCTTCTTGCATACATGACAAATGTCAACTAGAGTGCCACCTCTCATTCTCTTCTAACAACTTATCCCCACAAAAGGCCAAGGTGGTGCCCTTAGAAATTAAATTTAAATTTGAAGGTGTATAGAAAGAAACTTTTGCCTTGATAATTTGAAATGATAGTTTGGGGTGTTACATTCTACCCACCTAATAAAAGAATTTCGTCCTCGAAATTCCAATTTTAAAAGGTATACTATTGTATACAGGTACGTGTTGTCATATAAAAATAGACTCAACTTACATACCTGATAATGAAAATAGGTACGGGTATTTTGTTTTGATGTCGCCTTCAAGTTCCCAAGTGGAGTCCCCAGGTGATCGTGCATCCCATGAAACAAGGACCAACGGTATCACTTTGTTCTTTAGGATTTTCTCCCGTCGATCGATGATTGCTACAGGTTGTTTCTCATACTTTAGATCGGATCTCAGATCCACCTTGGACAAGTCCACAGCCTTATGTTCATTGCCCAAGCACTTCCTTAATTGCGACACATGGAATACATCATGAATAGTTTCCATCTCAGGCGGTAATGATAATCTATATGCAAGGTTCCCAATTCTTTCTGTAATTTTGAATGGTCCAATATATCTTGGACTAAGTTTTCCCTTCTTGCCGAATCTAATCACTCCCTTCATTGGCGATATCTTGATAAATACCTTATCTCCTATTTCAAACTCCAATGATTTTCTACGTCGATCTGCCCATTTCTTTTGTCTATCTTGTGCAACTTTCATATGTTCCCTAATAATCTTTACTTGCTCTGTTGCTTGAGTAATTAATTCAGGTCCCAAAATACTCCGCTCTCCAACCTCGTTCCAACATAATGGAGATCTACACTTCTTGCCATATAAAGCCTCAAATGGTGCCATTTTGATACTCTCTTGATAGCTATTATTGTAGGAAAACTCCGCCATATATAAATGGTCTTCCCAAGATCCTCCAAAATCTAGCATACATGCTCTAAGCATGTCTTCAAGTATTTGGATAGTTCGTTCTGATTGTCCATCTGTTTGTGGGTGATATACCGAAGACAAGTCTAAATGTGTTCCTAAACTATCCATCAATTTCTTCCAGTATTGTGATCTAAATCTTGTATCTCTATCTGAGACAATTCTAAATGGAACTCCATGTAACCTCACCACTTCCTGCATGAATCTTTTTGCTAATGCTTCTGTTGACTAACCAACCCTAAATGGGATGAAATGAGCTGACTTGGTCAGTCGGTCCACTACCACCCAAATCGCATTTTTACCTTTGGTGCTCCTTGGTAATCCCGTAACAAAATCCATTGATATTTGTTCCCACTTCCATTTTGGAATTGTTAAGGGTTGAAGTAATCCAGCTATTTTCTGATGTTCGACCTTCACTTGTTGGCAAGTAGAACACATGGATACATGTCTTGCAATTTCTTTCTTCATGCCCGGCCACCAGAAGTACCTCTTCATATCCTTGTACATCTTATTGCCTCCGGGATGAATGAAATATGCTGATTTATGAGCTTCTTCTAAAACTCTCTTCCTCATCTCTCCCTTGGGCACCCATAACCTCTCCCTGAATCTAATAGTCCCATCTGAGTGTATTTTCATTTCAGGCTTCTTACCTGTCTCAATTTTGCTCTTTAACCTTTTGAAGCTTTCATCATCAACTTGGGCTTGCTTGATCTACTCTATCAAGGGTGACTGTAGTCGCATTTCCATAAGTTGTGCTATCATTCCTGGTAGAATTATTTCCAAATCCATCCTTTGTATTTCTGCCAATAATTCCTTTTGTTGAGTCAATCTTTCTATTGCAGGTTTTCTACTCAGAGCATCTGGCACTATATTGATCCTTCCTGGATGATATTTAATTTCCAAGTCATAATCTGCTACTAACTCCAACCATCGTCTCTGTCTCATATTTAGTTCCTTTTGAGTGAAAATATATTTCAAACTTTTATAGTCAGTGTACACTTCCACCCTTTGTCCTAGTAAGTAATGTCTCCAAATTTTCAAAGCATGAATTATTGATGCTAGTTCCAGGTCGTGAGTGGGATAATTTCTTTCATGAGGTTTTAATTGTCTTGATGCAAACTCAATCACTCTTTCATGCTGAGTCAACACGCATCCCAGTCCTAGTTTTGAAGCATCACTATAGATTTTCATTCCTCCAGTGTTATCTGGAATTACTAACACAGGTGATGTTGTCAGTCTTAGTTTCAATTCTTCAAATGCCTTATCGCACCCTTCCGTCCAGACATATTCGATTCCCTTTCGCGTCAACTTAGTTAGAGGAGACGCAATTTTTGCAAAATCTTGTACAAACCGCCTGTAATATCCAGCCATCCCCAGAAAGCTGCGAACTTCTGATACTGATTTTGGTACAGGCCAATCCATCGCAGCCTCTATCTTTTTAGGATCTGCTGATACACCATTTTCAGATATTATATGACCCAAGAAAGCAATTTGATTCAACCAAAATTCACATTTGCTCAATTTTCCGTATAGCCTTTGTTCCCTTAAAGTTTGTAATGCTATCCTCAAATGTTTAACGTGCTCTTCTCTACTCTTAGAGTAAATCAATATATCATCAATAAACACCACCACAAATTTGTCCAAATACTGAGTAAAAATATGGTTCATCAAATTCATAAACACCGCTGGAGCATTAGTTACTCCAAATGGCATCACTAAATATTCATAATGACCATGTCTGGTTCTAAATGCAGTCCTTGGGATATCTTCTGTTCGGACTCTTACTTGATGAAATCCTGAACGAAGATCTATTCTTGAGAATACCTTCGCTCCTCCAAGTTGATCGAATAGATCAGTTATCCTTGGCAATGAGTATTTATTCTTAATTGTTACTGCATTCAAACCTCTGTAATCTATACATAACCTTTTACTCACGTCCTTCTTTCCTACTAATAGTACTGGAGCTCCCCAAGGTGACACACTGGGTCTTATAAAACCCAATTTTATTAACTCACCCACTTGCTTCTTGACTTCTTCTAGTTCTGCAATCCTCATTCGATAAGGTGGCTTACAAACTGGTTCAGCTCCAGGGATAATATCAATAGTAAATTCTACTATTCTTGCTGGTGGTAGTCCAGGTATCTCTTCAGAAAAAATATCCAAGAATTCTGATACTACCGGGATCATCCCTTCTCCTATTTCCATAGCTTCCAAAACTCCTCCCTTTGGAAACACCTTAGATTTAGCTAGTTCTAGGGATTGGCTTCCACTGACAAATTCAAACTCTGGACAGTCAGGAATCTGGAATACTACTCTCCTTCTCCTACAGTCTATCACTGCATAGAAGGTGCTTAACCAATCCATACCTATGATAACATCATATCCTCCTCCACTAATAACTAGTAGATTGGCATAAAATTCCTTACCATCAATTACTAATGGACATAGTTTACACTCTTTATTAGTCATGATACGACCATTCCCGGTCTCAATATTCCACCCCACAGGTAAGATAGTGAAATCAATAAGATTACGGGAAACAAACATGCTAGTGATGAAACTGTGTGATGCTCCAGAATCAAACAAAACAGTTGCCGGTCTATTGTTAACCAAGATCATACCTGTCACGACTCCTCCAGTGGTTTGAACTTCTTCTGCATTCATTAGTCTAACTTGCCCTTGCCTCCGTCCTGCTCCTTCACGGGCCCTAACATAGGTTTGTTGTCGGTTCTCCCAGGTTCCTTTCTGGCCTGGTCTTGGAACTCTCTGGGCCAATGTTGTTATTGGCCTGGTTGTTGCTTGAAACGGGACCTTGGTTATTGTTGATTGTTGGGCCTTTGGGCAATCTCTCAATTGATGACTAGCGGATCCGCATGCCAGGCACCACCCTTGAGCTCTTCTGCACATGTTCTGGGTATGCCCTGGCATATGACAATAGTTGCATATTACTGAATTTCGATTTGGCATTATCATCTGTCTCTTTGTTGGCGGACCACCAAATTTCTTGGTCGATGAACTTGTTCCTTGCCCAAACAACCTTTTAAATGGCACTGACCTATTCTCCTCGAATACTTGTTCCAAACGACATGCCGCTTCAAACACTTCTGAATAAGTCTTGTAGTTATGCCCTGCTAAGTGCTCCCTCAGATGAGACCTCAGCCCTTGCTGGAACAAGTGTGCCTTTTCCTCCTCATCAACTACCAAGGTTGGGGCAAATCGGCTCAGCCTCACAAATTCTGCGGCATATGCTTCCAGAGTTCGATCTCCTTGTTGCAATCCTAGAAATTTCTTCCTCATTTCTTGCCTTGCTGATGAGTGAAAAAATCTGGCAAGAAATGCCTCTACAAATTTGTCCCAAGTTAAGAGTTCCTGGTGTTTCACTTCTTCTGCAAGCCACCATGTTCTAGCTATGTCAGCCAACTGAATGCATACTACTTCAACACGATTCTCCTTTGGAATCCTTGCTGCCTTCAGAAGATTCTCCATATCCACAATCCACTGCTCAGCTTTTAGTGGTCCTTCTGTTCCGAAAAATACTGATGGCTGCAATCTTCAAAAATCTGACACCACCCCAGTTCTTTCTTGTTCCTTGGACTGTAGCATTCTTTCCAATATTATCGTTGTAGTTTCTTGTGTCTGCGCTACTCTTTTCACTATAGTTCTAAGCTCAGACTCTTCACCCGTAGGATTTGGGTTTGCGCTAGTAGAAGATTGGGTCGTCATCGTTCTGTGACGGTCCAAGAGAAATTAATCAGATGGAGTTTCAAGATAGATATTCCAAATGAATTAGAAACAATAAATAGGCATGATACTAGATCTGATGGATATCAAGGATAAGGAAGAAGTGTCAAGAGTGTATCTTAGACATGCTTTCATGTAGCAGTAGTCATATGGTCTCCCACCTAAACCTAGGCTCTGATACCAAATCTGTAACGCCCCCAATTCAGCTCTTTTTTTTTTCTTCAAAACAGGAGACGCTGCTTAAATACTATAAATAACCCAACAGTCCCATGATCTTGGAATAACCGTAACTACTGCCATGTAAATAAAAAATAAAAAAAAAATTCCAAGCGAGCCTCGCGGGGATGCGAGGCTCGCATCCTCAGACCACGCAAAAAAGAAAACCAAAAAGCAATTTAAAAAAAAAAAAAATTGATCGTGCGAGGCTGAGGCAAAGGAGAGGCTCCGGGGCACTCACTGAGCAAAAACCCAAAGGAGTGCTCAATGAGCAAAATAAAAAAAAAATAAATTAAAATCTCTCTATTTCATCATCCATATTCGATTGCTCGTTCGTCCCGTTCGATCGTCCGATTTCTCACAATAAGCCCCCGATTTCATGCACGCAACGTATTTTGGTCTAATCTCCAATTATTTTGCAATTTCTAATTCCATCCAAATTTTAATTATAATCAAATTGATTTTTGGATAAGAAATTCTAAAATTAATTTCATTGGACTTTGGATAATTCTATAATTTTAATCAAATTCAAATTAATTTTTGGATGAAAAATTCTAAATTAATTTTATTAGAGTTTGATAATCATACAAATTCTAATTAAATTCTAATTTGAGTTTAATTGATTTTGGGTGCAGAAATAGGACCTGATTCAATGAATCTGGAGAAAATCAAGTCAAGAAGAGATTTGAATATCTCATCGAGATCACAAATCAGATTTCGTTCTTATCTACAAGGAAACCGGATTTCGTTCTTATCTACAAGGAAACCGGATTTCGTTCTTATCTACAAGGAAACCTCTTCAACAACCGGAGGTCTATAAATACCCTCTAAGAGAACTCAAGGAGGGACCTTTGGCAAATTGATCTACGCGCGAGTCTCAAAGTCTTGTAACAAAAGAAGAGAAAAATTTTGGCCAGATCTCTCTCCCGTCAAAGCGTTCGTGCTTCCTCTAAGAATCAACAGAGAAGAAGAACGATCTAGCCTCCAACCATCGACATCAGATCGTCAACGGGGAAAGGACCAATCCCCATAGCTGCCTCGAATCCCACATTTTTTGTAAAAAGAGAACATTTTTTGTAAAAAGAGAGCGACGATCTATAAGTCCTCTCTGTCTGTTTTATTATTTTTCTTTTCATTGTAGTTCGAAAAAAAAGAGAGAAATTTTTGATAATCTGTAAATTTTTCTCTCTCAATGGTAATGGAAAGATCCAACCCTATTTCTACCGAAAACAAAGGAGGGTGACTAAATTGTAGTAACTCAGAGGATTTGAGGGACTAAATCCTAAATATGAAGATTTTGAGAACTAAACTATAATTTATAAAGATTTAAAGGACAAATCTGTAAATACCCCTATTATATATACACCTTCTATATATGCTATCTCTTTTTTTTTTTCTGAATACACTTGCTAGGTCATTATAACAACCACCGAAGGGAAAAGTTATTATTATTTTTTTGGGATATTTACTGATTTGTCCCTCAAATCTTTATATATTATGATTTAGTTCCCGAAATCTTTATATTTAGAATTTAGTCTCCCAAATCTCTTAACTTACTACAATTTAGTCCCCGAAATATTTACACTTGCTATCTCTTCTCCTCCTCTCTTACTCCTCTCTTCTCATTTTCTTCATTATTCCTCATCTCTTCTCCTTCTCTCTTCCTCCTCTCTTCTCCTAATAAAGAAAAGAGGAGGAAGAGAGAAGGAAGAGAAAGGAAAAAAGAGAAGGAATAATGAAGGAAATGAGAATAGAGGAGAAAGAGAGGAGGAGAAAAGAGGAGGAAGAGAAATAATGAATAATGAGGGGTAAAATGGTAATATCAGGTCAAAAGTTAAGGAATGAACTAAATTGTAGTAACTTAGGAGATTTGAGGGACTAAATACTAAATATAAAGATATTTGAGGGACTAAATCATAATATATAAAGATTTGAGGGAAAAACCTGTAAATACCCCTTATTTTTTTTGTGGGTCCCCACTAAAGGAAACAGGTGATCGACGACTTTAGCAGTAGCGACGACTTGGGGTGGGCTTCTCCATTATCACCCAACTCACAAACCCTCTCTCTTCTCTTTTTTAATTTTTTTTTTCATGATACGATCCATTCTCAGTAATCATAGTATTATGGAGGCTCAATCGGAATCGGAGTCGGAGTCGGAGGAGTTCTCCAAAAGCTACGTCTCATTACTACTGTGGAGGATGGATCGGTTGGTGAAGCCGTTTCTCGAGCCCTTCGGAGTGAGATCCGAGCCAACCTGCGTCTACCAAGACGATCTCGAAGCACTGAAGAGGAGGCTCGCAAGGATCAAGGCCACTCTCAGGGACTACGAAAGCCGATCAGTTCATACTAATAACACTCGGGAGGCTTCCCACAACCTGTGGCTGTCTGAGCTCAGAGACCTGGAATGCCGCTCCCAGGACATAATCGAGGTTCTTGAATTCGAAGCCTTGCGGACCACCAAGCTGGAACACTACAAGCGCGATCTCAGGAGTCGCCACATAACGTACTGTTTGCTAACTCTTTGTTCTTTTCAATTGTATTCATTTATGATTTTGTTGTCTTGGCAAATCTAATCTGATACATGTTCTAACATGTTCTAGTGTAATCGATTTCTTTTGCTATTTAATTTTCACTAGTGTTATAAAATAAAATTAGTGAATCTAGGAAGTTTGTTCCGTGTGATGAAGTGAATTAATACTGGATCTTCTTTCCATATGTCCTGCTGCAATATTCGATTGCGAACTATGTACTTCTCATATTATGAGTATATGAATTATGTCTTCTTGACTTTATTTGGTGCATATCTGTTTCTTTTGTGTTAGCAGGAATAACAAGAGGAGGCGCGAAGAGCACGAGTTTGCTATCTATTTCTCTTCCCCTCCGGTGAAATATCTCGGTAACAAGATTCAAGAGCTCTGGAGGCTGTTCAATGGTATTGCCTTCGACTGGAATGCGCTCCGTTTGAAAGAGGAGGATGAAGAGAAGCTTCATTCTTACTGTCCTAGGCGGCCTGCAACCACCTCCTTTATGTCCGGGGCTTTCCATGGCCGGGCCGAGGAGGTGAAGGAGATGATTGAATTGCTGATCTCTGACGAAGGTTCGTCCAAAGATAACATCTCTGTCATTCCGCTGTGTGGCATGGGAGGTGTGGGCAAGACTAGTCTCGCTCAGCGCGTGTATAGCGACGAAAGTGTGAAGTCTCACTTCCATCCAAGAATATGGATCAGCATCACTCAGGCCTTGGATGCAGAAAAAGTAACGAAATCCATCAGAGAGGCACTTGAATTGGATACTTGTTGCCCATCTGAATTCGATATGCTGCAACGAGACGTGAGGAGCGAGTTGAAAGAGAGGAGATTCTTGCTAGTTGTCGATGATCTGTGGAATGATGGAGGCTGGGAGAGGCACTGGGAAGCAATCCTAAGCCCTTTAAAAGTCGGCGCAAAGGGGAGCAAAGTAATTGTGACTACTAGGGACATGAGAGTCGCTAAACTAATTGGAACGGTGCAGTTTAGACATCTAAGCTGGTTGCATGATGATGACTGCTTGCGGATCTTCCGTCAGCATGCTTTTGGCTGTTCATATCCTTGTGCGGATCCCAACTTAGCAAGAATTGGCAAAGAGATCAATCAGAGGTGCGGAGGCTTGCCACTGGCCGCCAAGGTACTCGGATGCCGCTTGAAGAATGAACTGAATGAGGAGCACTGGGAAAATGTATTGAAAGATCTCTGGCATTGCGAAGAACACGGAAAGGATGTACTGCAGGATCTCAGGCCCAGCTACGATCATCTCCCGATGCAATTGAAGCGCTGCTTTCTCTACTGTTCCTTGTTTCCGAAAGGTTACAAGTTTAAGAAAGAACAGCTGTCCAAGCTGTGGATGGCGCAGGGATTTCTGGAAACCGATGGGAGTTCGAAACTCGAAGAGAATGGTAGCAAGTACTTTGATGAGCTGGTGGAGAGGTCATTCTTTCAGCCTTGTGGCCTCAGTAAGCATGTGATGCACGATTTACTCGATGAGCTAGCACAGTCTATCGATGCCCTTCAATGCAAAAGAACGGAGCATGCTGTGCGACCTGAAACACCCAAAGGAACTCGGCATTCTTCTTTAGTCCTGGATGAGAGCCACTCGGAAAAGGGTATAAAGTTTGAGGTCGCTGATGCACAGGATCTACGTACCTTGTTATTCATCGGACGGTATGAAGATATCAAAACAACTTTTCATTTTGAGATCAGACGTTTTCTGCCCCTCCAATGCTTCAGGGCACTGGATCTGAGCTACACTGATATACGAGAGCTGCCACCTTCAATTGGCCATCTGATACACCTGCGATACCTTGGCCTGAGGAACACAAAGATTAAAAGGTTGCCTGAGTCGATATGCGGGCTCTTCAAATTGCAGACGCTGGACCTGAAGCAATGCCATGACCTCCAACAGTTGCCCCAAGGAATGAATCTTCTCTCCGACTTGCAGCATCTACAACTACCCTCTCAGTGCAGAACGAATGATCAGACGTTGTCAGCAGTTATTGAGTATGATGAGCCCGAAAGTGAAGATAGTAGGCTTGTAGAATGTGATGCATCTGGAGACATTGTTGATGGGCAGAACGCCACGGAGGGCATCTCGACTGCAGAATCCAAAAAAGAATCGGTCAATATGGTTACTCAGTCTGGTGGGCCTCCAAGTGTCTCTGATGGACGGAATGTCATGGATGAAAATGTTTCGATTGTTGATCTTATGATGTGCGATGAGGCTGGAAAGATTGATAATGGACAGAATGCTAAGAAGGGAACTCACACTGACAAAATGCTAATAACCCTGAAAGCGAACACTGCTTACGGTTCAGTTTCGAAGGCTGGCACTCAGAATTTGGAGTCAGCGACAGAGGAGCAGGAGGAGGTAAATTTTTTTTTCCTGCTCCATCCAATTTTTATGTTGACAGTTATTACTATTGTAAACTTTAGCTACTGAAGTTGATACACTGGCTAATAGGCTTAGAATCAATATTTATCGAAGAGGGGAGATTCCTATTAGAGTCTTCTCTCTTTTTGTCGAAGCACAAAATAATCTCAAATATAATCTCTCCAAAGAAATATGTGGAGTTTTTTTTCCTTAGTTTGTTGTTTTTTTTTTTTTTTTTTACTTAATAACAAGAATAATGTTTCCTGATTTACCATCTTTCTTTATTTTATGTACAGAAAGCGGGAAACTCATACAGTCAGTGTGTTTCTGCAGGTTGGTCAAAAATTTGTGATCATAACAATGTTTCTAGTTTCTATATGTGGTCATTAACATACTTCACTTTTGTTACTTATGGATCATACGATGGATGTTTTTTTTTTTTTTTTTTTTTTTTTTTTTTTTTTTGCTTCCACCACAGGAGTATAAAGTTTGTGTAGCTGCCACGAAACTATCATCAAATGAAATGTAAAAGAATGCTTAAGGTTCCTCTGAACTGCCTATGTCCGAGATTCCGATATGAGGCTTGCGATATCAAAAGGATGAGAATCAGTCAAGATGTTGAGGTCCTTGATGTTCTCTGTTGGTTTTAGGAGTCGGCTAGCATCCATTAATCTATACGTGTTTATGTTTCTTTCATGTTTTTCTTATCCATTAATGACTTGTCTAGAGAATTTGTACAATAACGATATCTTTGACATGTTTGTGTTGCATGAGAGATGTTTCTGTTGTACTCTTTGTGATGTGCTTTTTTGCAATCGTTTGTTATCTACCATTTAACGAAGCATAATGAGTGTATGCTACCAATCTACCTAAAAAAACAGAAGAGAAAAAATAAATAAATAATCGATATAACTAAAACTTCAAGTAATGCACTGCATCAAAGCAACTGTTCTAGATATAATTTTTTTTTTTTTTTGTAATTCTGTTATACCGTACTAATGGAATGCAAAGAGTATTAGCTCACTGTAATTACTTCTAAAAAAATGTATACCATATCGGATTTCTTTATAATTTAACAATAATCACTGCATATTTTCGTATGTAACTTACCACTGCACAGTAGACATGTCACACTCTGATGCTACCCTGATGCTACTGGAAAATTTTCTTTTCTTTTCTTTTCAATTTTTGTTAAATTGATGTTGTTGGAAGGCGAACCATCTATCCAATAATCATCCAAGTTTAAGTCAAGTTCAAAGGCTATTCTAAGGAATGGAAGGGCATCAAAACACCACTGTCGAGACAGAAGGGGTAGCATGACATGAATAAGCCTCCTGGCATTATGAAACCAGCCATCGTAAGCTCCTACGTCAAAGAAGTAAGATGATGATGTTGTTGTTGCATTCGTCTTATCATTATGATTATTCTGATTAATAGAATGCAGGGAATGACCGACCATTTGTGCTGGTGAGTAGCCCATATCCAATATGATTTGGAAACAAAAGACAGTGAACATTATTCCAACTGATGAAAAAGCTCGTCCATGGCTTCAATCTTTCAAGATTATTTCAATATCTGCACAGTAGTTTCAACAAAAGCTTTTCAACATCGCTGGCCATAAATCAGAAGTTTCAGATATATCCAACAAAATCCTCTAAAAGTTTGTATCTGCTGTTTGAGACGATCACATCCTCCTCCGAATGATGATACATCTATCATCATTCATATACGGTTCAGGAAAGATAGTACATGATCAACATACACCTCTGCATGCATTTGTAAGAAACAACTTCGCATCAACATTACTCACCATTTAATGGCCATCACGATTGACTCCATTTGCTGTCATTATACGTAAAGGTCCGAAAAAAAATATCCTAGCAAGCATAGATTGGCAAGTTAACAGATACTTGTACCAGAGGTGCTCCAGTCTTTGCAACAACTGATGCGGATAAAAGGTACAGAGAATCATTTACTCTAAGACTATAACAAATGTATCCTATACATACAAAAGTTTCAGAAAGGGCTCAGTTCACTGAACCATCTACCTTTTTCCACTTACTCAAAAAAAGGAGCAACAGATCTCACTTGTGAACAATATTTATATTGCTTTCATCAAAAAGCACCGATCCCATCCTCATGTCATTCTCTTGGACCAAATTTTGACCCTTCCTATACAAAACTTTGAATTAGAAAAATAAAATTTTTATTTTTATTTTTCTAATTTAAAATTTTATATAAAACGCATCAAAAATTGACCCATGGACATGTCCATTCCCATCCCTACTTCTGAAACTTATAGCAACAGTAGAATTCGGGCGAAAGGAAAACAAAGAGGAGCAAGACTGAGAAATAGCTAGTGAAGTAGATAGCAAGGAATAATTGGGGTTCTAATTTTAGCTTCCAGAAAACAAATTTAAAAGTGAATTTGAACCCGGATGTCATTATATTACTATTTCAAATTTATTTCATATTTACAACAAGCAACAAAATAATAATAATAATAAGAAGAAGAAGAAGAAGAAGCCGCAACAAGCCACATCCTGTCAATCTGGAATTAGCAGTAAATTAAATGGGAATAATTTACAACCTATGGACAAGCTAACTAATTTCCAGCAAAACGGTACTTGTAAAAACTACATAATTTAGAATTGCTGCAACAACTTTGCAATTGCAAGAATGATGCATGCAAAGCGTCACAGCACGACTATCAGCTAGCAAAAAAAAATGGTTTGCTGGATATTAGCTGACCAGGACAAATCGGGTCATCCTGGGTCTTTCTTTTCTTTTCCTTCTTCCCTAAATGATCATTAACCAGATTTCTTTATTACTCGTAATTCTGGGATGCTGCAGACCCCAACACAGGTTGAACTCGCTGAGCATGAACGCTGACATGACATGGAAACTGGCAAAAGAAGCCCACTGCAGAACAATTACAGAGCCCTCCATTTGCCAAATAGCTATAACTAGTACAGAACCAAATAGACTAATTAGAATAATCACTTAAATAAATAAAAATAACTATTAGATGCCCAAGCATAAAAGGAAAAGGATGAGCACACTATCCAATAACAAAAAAAACTATTAAATAAATGTAACTCCCTCTTAGCAGCATGTTTTTTTTTTAGGTTAAACCGCGAGCAAAATGTCATCCGTATTCTATTAATAAGTCATAACAGAACGTTTAGATTACAATAAGACAAACTAGAGTGGAAATCATGTCCCACCTAGACATAAAGACAACAAGGTCAATGTATAAAATACAAAAACCACTAAAACAGAATTACACTGCTTTCGATGTCATCTCGTCACGATCAGCTCTAACCTGCTCCTGCATACAATTCAACATTCTCCAGTCCTTGGTCGTTTTCCTCTGTATCATGTTTTTCAGGGAGACAAAGTTTTTCCATGTCTGAGATGAGACCTGTCCAGAAGTGTATATTAATATATGTATGGTAGAAATATGTAAAAATGGAATGCTTTTGCTGTCGAAAAATTCTGTTATTTTTTTCTCTCCACACATTCCAGTATACTGCTGCAATCACTATATGACAAATATGAACACCATATCGTGTATTCTTGCTAATAACTACTTTGTTCCTTATATCAACCTTCTCGGACCATCTGAGTGTAAGCCCTAAGACCATCACACACTTCTCCCATATACGGGATGTGAAACTACACTCAAGAAATAAATGTGTGATTGTTTGAGCTGTAACACCGCACAAACTGCACATATTCGGTCCCTTCCAATCTCGCCTTTGGAGATTATCCCATGTAAGTAAAGCTTCTTTGGCGATAAGCCATAAGAAACACCTGATCTTTAAAGGGCATTTAACACGCCATATTTTACTTGCATATGCCATTCTGTGCTCTCCATCTATGATGAACTTATATGCGGACGCAATTGAGAACTTACCATATTTCTCCTATCTCCATATGCTCTTAGCAGCATGTTTATTTGAACCAACATTAGGGTAATTTCTATTTACGCACGGCTATTTACTCTTAGCGCACAAATTGCTATTTACACCAAACTTTCATTTTGAAATATTGCCTACTTACTCTCTTCACCCAAAACTGTTTTCAATTTTAACTCACTCCATTTTATCTCTATTTCATCGATCGCCGGTGCAAATTTTTTCCCCAAATGTGAAAACTTCTAATCTTCCTTTCCGGACCCACCCATCGATCTCTGTCGCCACCCCAGAATCGACCAGCGCACTTCATTGCCGCCCCTAAATTCGTGGCCAACCCCGCCTTCCTTGCTCGGCCTTCTCCTCCATCGCTGTCGACTCCATCAACCCACTCCGTTGATTCCCAGTGCCCGCTGATCCAAATGGGAACAGTGGGCACTGAGTGTGGCAAGCTGTTCGTGTCATGCAAGGCTCTGTTCGGCCACATGCGATGCCATCCCGAACGACAACGGCTCGGTGGAATCGTTAAGCCACCGCTCAATTCTCCTCGACGTCGTCGCCGCTCTCGACCTGCGATTAGCTTCACCATCGAGGAGCACGAGGTCGTATCCAGCCTCATATTGGCTGCCAATGGATTGCCAAAGCAGAAGATGGAGGCTCGACGAGTACTCATTCCGATTTCTTTGCTGCTACTACTGCTGCTACTGCCACTGATGGTGATCTAGGGATTTTGTGTTGTCGGACCTCAACTTGCCATCTCCATTTTTCAACGACGACGTGGATGTGGAGTTGAGGCTAAGCATCTGAATGGGATTTTGATTTAATGCTTAAATTTATGTCCTTCGAATTTTCGTTAACTGAAAGATGCAACAACATGTAGATTTTGATGATGATGGCGTTGTCAATTGCAATTAGTGTTAATTATTAATAATGTGTTTGTGTCTTTTTTTTTTTCAATTGCAATGTCATTTTTTTTTGTCAATTAAAAGATTAATTCCAAGGATAAGCAAAACTTGGAGAGCAGGATTGGGACATGAGGACAAATTTGATATATTTTTATGAATTAAAAATTTGATCTTTTTTAGCTTAAAAAAATTAGATCCTTTCTCATGAGTGGTGATGAGATGGATAGGAAGTTAAAAATATAAGAGAATATAAGGTAACTTAGTCAAAAAAAAGTGACAAATTTGTAATTATTTACAAGTTTTAAAACAGTGCGTGAAAAGCATATTTCCGTGTGCAAATAGAATTTTCCCAACATTACTATCAGACTAAAAGATTGTAAATTACAAAAAATAGAACAAAAAATAACAGTGTTCTTATATCGAATGTCGTTAATTTGCTTTCTTCTTCTCCTCCTCTTTTTTCTCTCTGTTTTTTTTTCTTTGTTTTCCCGTTCAGTGAACAGAGGAAAAGTAGGTGGAAAATGTGTGCTCTCAAGGAATGGAATGTGGTTATATAAGCTCAAAGGGTAATTTGGTAATTTTAACCCATGGCTTATTATCTTTTTCTCCAAAAGGAGACACTTAAGTACCCCAGTTGCCGCAACCTCCTCTCATGTGACCACGTAGCAAACCGTCACTGCCTCTCTCTTGAGATTTTAATTAATTATTTTATATATTTATTTAATAATTTCAGTTACGAGTAGCATTCTTCAAATGCTATCAAAGTAATACAGGGCGGAGTACTATAAAATTATCTATTTGTTATTTCGATGTTCAAAATAAATGAACCAAAATTTAATATTATTAAATTAGCAAATTTAAGAATATTTTTCAAGTTTGCAAGAAAAATTTCTAAAAATCCTAAGTATTAGAAAACTAATAACCGCAAAGGCTGAATATTATTTGGAGTTGCGGATTTAAAGTTACGTCCACTAAAAATTAAAATTATTTGAGTGTACAAAATTGACTTCGGTAGTATTATTCGACACGATCGGTCTCAGAAGAAGGAGATAGGTAGCATGAACTTCGGAATATTACATCTCTCCGTAGAGTAAGATTACAAGGACCATATTTGGCAAAATCTAAACAACAATTAAGTTTTTTGAGACCGTCATGGTGAGCCGAAGTTGTTCATTTTTCATTAAAAGTAATAACAAAACTAGAAGGTTTTAGTACATAAGACAAAGACAAATAAGATGTCAAGACAAGATATAAGAGTACAGGAACATGATAATATACATAGTGACTACCAGTACATATCAAGTTGAACCTGATTGAGGAAACGAATATCAATTATTTTTTTTTTTCAAATTTAGTATGAAATGAACAATAAACATGTCAAGTTTTTATTTCAATGGTTTATTTTTGAATCAGTTTCTAATTGCACAAGGAGATTGATTATTCTTATAAATGTCTTGTCTTGATTTCCAAGAATAATCAATGGAATTCCAGTGTTATGATTCTCAACTTATTTATTGGGACTTGTATCTCACATACATTGAGTATCTATATATAATCAAGAATCATAATGAGTTTTGCTTGAATTTAGGATCAAATGACCAACACTCTAATTAGTTTGAAAATACCACTTAGATGAGAATAATGCCATTATGATAGGATTTGAATTATAAAATTACGTATATTTATTATAATTTAGACGAGAGATATTCTTTATTCAGTATAAGAGAAGATGGATATATTGAGTTAGAAAGATAGAGATATACTTAAATCTCTTCTTGTAATATTTTTTTTGTCATAATGAATATTTTTCATAATTATTGCTTTGTACCGAACCATGTATTTCTTTGTGCTTTTCTTATAATTACTGTATTTTTCTATCGCATGTAGGAATGGTAATGGACGTGTCTATGGGTCAATTTTTGACTTGCCATATACAAAATTTTGAATTAGAAAAATAAAATTTTCATTTCTAATTCAAAAATTTTTATTGGACATACTAAAAATTGATTTATGGACGTGTCCATTATCATCCCTAATCACATGCTCAATTATTGATTAGGTGGCGTTTCAAGATTAAATTGGATGATTTCATTCCCGACATCATTATGTGGAGAAAGGGACTTTATATTGAATTTTATGAGAAATTCATAGGAAAAGCAAGGGCGGCCGCTAGAGAACAATTCTTGAACTAAAAAAAAAGCTGCAATGCAACTAATCATCTATTTAAGACAAAACAGTGAGAATTATTTGCCCCCTTCTACAATTCATCATCAATTTAAGGAGGCTCTGCACTTAGAAATGTAAGACAGTATAGAGTAATAATACTAATTTATTTATTAGATAAGCAACGATCATATTTTGAGGACTGATTGTTGTTTAGATTTTTTTAATAATTTTTTTAACAATTTTTTCGTAGTTGTGGTTTGCTGTCATTGATGTGTGGGTTGTTGTCATTGATGTGAATGATCTTTGTTTCTGATATATACCTAGTATAATAATATGCAAGATGCAAGCAGTTCATTGTCAAAACAAACTTATCAATAGCTATTTTTCAAAAGAGTAGCGTCTGAAACTTTCGCACTCCTCGTACGTCTAAATCAAGCATTCAAATTATAAGTTGAACTTAAGAATCCGAAGCACTACAGAAACAAAGAAAATGTAATTTTAATTGTTTATTAGATTTGAATTGATATCGTTTCATTAATTTCTCTGAAAAAAAATTGATTAACTTGTCATGAGAATTTTAAAAATAACATTTCTTTTGGTCATAAGAATTTTAGAAAATTATATTTCCTTTTTGCTGCTAATAGAAATAACAATAAAGAGAGTAAAATCCTTGTAAACTTTTAGCTATAAGTTTTTAGCCTTTAAAGTCCTAGTTCAACTTTCAAAATGAAAAAAAAAAAAAAAAAAAAAAAAAAAAAAAAAAAAAACTATCGAATTAACTAATTCCTCACATGAAGACGGGGATGAACCCCGAGAAAGACACCAATAATGACGATAAAACTGCACATATTATCTGCATAAGAAAAGCAAGAAGAGAGAATCTGCATGTGTTAAAATACAAGAACAATCTTTCGAGTTCCTCATCACAATTGTGGAGTTTTTGTTTTTGTATTTTAACACGTCTCCGTATGTTGAAGGCTTATTTTTTTAGCAGAAATCTGAACTTTACGCGGCGGTATTATTTTTTTAAAAATCCACAATTTGAACCTGATTAGCTCTATTGAAGTCTTTTTTACTGTAAAAAACTCCAAAATTGTGGTAAGGTTGAGGTAGCGTGTGAGGATTTAAAAAACACAATTATTTTTTTTGGGTTCTTTTTTTTTGCTAATATTTTTTCTGGGTTCTTGTTATAAAGTTAAAGAGAAGAGACGTTTAGGAACGAAGACCTTTTAGTAAGAATTTAGAACCATTTTGTTCTGCTCAGACTTTACGGTCACATGCTAGAATATAAAACAAAAAATTTCGGTCACCACAGCTTTGAGATTCGGAGGCAGCGTGACGCAGGACGGAAGCGGAATTAGGGTTAGGGTTTTGAAAACTAGGGTTTTTGTAGAGAGATTTAGGGAAGAAATAATAAATTGGGGAAAACTTTTGGGATTTGGGAATCCACCCAGACCCACGCCCACTCTCCACGAATCCACGAGAAAAGATTTACTTCAGCGAAATTTGACGCAGGATGGAAGCAGAATTAGGGTTAGAGTTTTGAAAACTAGGGTTTTTGTAGAGGAATTTAGGGAAGAAATGATAAATTGGGGAAAACTTTTGGAATTTGGGAATCCACCTAGGCCCACGCCCACTCTCCACGAATCCACGAGGAAAGATTTTTACTCAGCGAATTCCACGCCAGAGATTTCTCAAGAAAATTTCTCAAAACTATTATTCATCTTTTCAATACTCCATACAACTCCTATATATAGGGAAACCCTAACAAACAGAATCCTAATAAAATCCAAACTCCTAATCAAATCAAATATCTAATACAATCCAAATTCTAATCAAATCTAATCTAATTCTGATCTAATCATGATCTCCATCAATTCTCCCCGGCTTCAAAAAATGAACCTCCGGTGAATGACGAAGATGATAACTATCAAGCAAATCCGGGTCGAGCTGCTGGACTTCTTCGGTGGTAACCAAGTGCAATCTGAATCTGGACGTCCACGCCATCGCACCAAATAACGCTGATATCCACCATCAGCAGTCAAAACAATCTCATCATCCAATATGTCTTCAATCTGATCTACATGATGCTTGCGTGGAGCAAGAGGAGGCGGTGTGCGGATGGAAAAATGTCGACGTCCTGGCGAAGCAGATGATGGTAGATCTGAAATAACCGCTGGATAGTCAAATGGAGTACGATATGGAGTCAGATCCTCGACGTTGAAAACTGGATTGATCCCGAGATTGTGAGGGATCGCAAGCTCATAAGCATTAGAACCAATTCTCTTTAGAACTCGGTAAGGACCCATACGTTGAGCATAAAGCTTCTTCAAGGTTCCTGGCGGGAATCTCTCTGGACGCACTCTAACCATCACCTCATCATCCATGGCAAATTCCTGCAATCTTTTGTGCGAGTCTGCTGCAGACTTGTAGTTATTATTACTAATTGCTATTTGCCAAATAATATGATCATGCAAATCATGCAAATGTTGTGCAAAAGACTCTACTGAAGCACTAGGCCTATCACCTATGGAGAGTGGAAGAAGGTCTATATAGGTTTATATCCTGTAACTACCTCAAATGGACTCATCCCAGTAGACTTATTGACTGAACTATTATATGCAAACTCCGCTATAGGCAAAACAAGATGCCACGTTGCTAAATGGTCGCCCACTAAGATCGAAGCAAATCACCTAAGCTACGATTGACAACTTCTGTCTGACCATCTGTCTGCGGATGCTAAGCAGTGGAGAATTTAAGTGTGGTACCCATTTTCTTCCAGAGAGTTCGCCAAAAATGACTTGTGAATCGAACATCTCTATCAGAAACAATTGATTTAGGAAGACCATGCAAACGAACTACCTCTTTACAGAATAAGTGTGCAACATGTGAGGCATCCGAAGTCTTGAGACAAGGAATAAAATATGCCATTTTGGAAAACCTATCCATCACGACTAATATTGCATCATGCTTCCTAAGTGTGCGAGGGAGTCCTAAAATGAAATCCATGCTAAGATACTCCCAAGGTGCAAAGGGTATGTGATGGAGATCAGGATTTGATCAGGATTAGATTAGATTTGATTTGATTAGAATTCGGATTGTATTAGATATTTGATTTGATTAGGAGTTTGGATTTGATTAGGAGTTTGGATTTTATTAGGATTCTGTTTGTTAGGGTTCCCCTATATATAGGGGTTGTGTGGAGTATTAAAAAGATGAATAATAGTTTTGAGAAATTTTCTTGAGAAATCTCTGGCGTGGAATTCACTAAGTAAAAATCTTTCCTCGTAGATTCGTGGAGAGTGGGCGTGGGCCTGGGTGGATTTCCAAATCCCAAAAGTTTTCCCCAATTTATCATTTCTTCCCTAAATCCCTCTACAAAAACCCTAGTTTTCAAAACCCTAACCCTAATTCTGCTTCCGTCCTGCGTCAAATTAGTAATTCTATTTGATTAATCCTGCGTCAAAATCCTATAAACTCGTGGGAAGAGATGTAAGATATTCTTATTGAAGAGTATCTTCCTACACATTATAAGACTCGTCTTTTAGATAAATTAGAAAATAGATTCACTCTAAAAGTTAGAACACAGTGTCCTAAATGCGATAAATATGGACACTCTGCCTTTCAATGTACCATGACCAAGTATTCTAAGTGTCGTATATCTTGGCATTACGATTATGAGTGTCCCCTCAAGAGTGTACCCATAGATATCATGCCCCCTAATCACATTGACGATTCAGAAGTTATTGAGGTTCATGTTTCTAAGGAAAGTACTGTAGTTGAATCACAATTGAAATCGAATATGTCTATTCTTATTGCCGATATTCATATTCCTTTTATACTTAATGATGATATTATTAATGAAGTATAAGATTCTAATACACAGATTCATATTCCTATTGAAATCCATGCTACTGTAGAGAATACTACTGATACTATTGATACTCAGAATATTTTGATAGAGTCTAGTGCACCCCCACATGATACTAAATCTTCAATTTTGGAGTCAAATGTAGATGAGAGACTGAGTATGAAATAGTTGACACTAATATTGCTACCGGTAAGTTTTTGAGCATCATTCCCATAATTTGGCAGGTTAATCCTAATATATTCTTTTCTAGAGATTGTTTGGAGTTTCCCTTCGAGATTCATCAAATTCCCACACAGTGTAGTGATGTTATATCATTTGCGGCAATTGATGTATGTCATTTTAGAGAACCAACATATCTATTTTTTGGAGTTGTATCACTTGAGTCTGTTGCATTGCATTTGCCTTATATGCATGTTATGCATGATGAGATCTCTAGACAGATAGCAATTTGCAATGATGAGTACAAATTTGTTGTATATCCACATAATATTTTGCAGGAAGTTGTACTTGATAATAAAGTGAAAGTTTTGATTCCTCCTGAGAGGTTGCTTACAGAAATTGTGAAGAAATTATACGCTTCACATTCAGGTGTCTTTCCAAATCTACCATGGTTCGATAC
The DNA here is from genome assembly GCA_036321105.1 of Dracaena cambodiana. Lineage (NCBI taxonomy): Eukaryota > Viridiplantae > Streptophyta > Magnoliopsida > Asparagales > Asparagaceae > Dracaena > Dracaena cambodiana. Next base: position 2,533,323 of record JAYEPQ010000002.1, on the reverse strand, counting down.
AAACTCACTAATGAAACCAGTTCTCCTTCCACCACTTTTATTCAGATATGATGCACAAGCTATGGCTCCTCGACCACCACCATGGCCTAATTGGAATACTTTGTGGATGCTGATCAGTTCAACCCGGATGTGTTCATCATTACTTATCTCCACATTCATCGGAGATGAATGTTTTGAAGCCGGGGAGAATTGATGGAGATCAGGATTAGATCAGGATTAGATTTGATTTGATTTGATTAGAATTTGGATTGTATTAGATATTTGATTTGATTAGGAGTTTGGATTTTATTAGGATTCTGTTTGTTAGGGTTCCCCTATATATATGGGTTGTATGGAGTATTAAAAAAGATGAATAATAGTTTTGAGAAATTTTCTTGAGAAATTTCTGGCGTGGAATTCACTTAGTAAAAATCTTTCCTCGTGGATTTGTGGAGAGTGGGCGTGGGCCTGGGTGGATTTCCAAATCCTAAAATTTTTTCCCAATTTATCATTTCTTCCCTAAATCCCTCTACAAAAATCCTAGTTTTCAAAATCCTAACCCTAATTCCGCTTCCGTCCTGCGTCAGTATGGGTAATGGTGTGTAGAGCCCTGTATTTTGCTTCCTACCCTTAGCTACCTGACAAACTCGACAATGAGACACAACTCGTGCAACATCGTGTTTAATGCTTGGCCAATAAAATCAGTCCTCTACAAGAATGATAGTTTTATCTCGACCGAAATGACCAGCAATTCCTCCTGCATGCATTTTCCAAATCAGATGATCACGCAAAGAAGTATTGGAAATGCAAAGACGGATACCTCGAAATAAAAAACCATCAACGATAGTGAAGGCATCTACCATAATAGGAGGATCCTGTGTCAGAGATGAATAGATGTCACCAAAGTCCCGACAAGTAGGATAGTTATGGATGATATGCTCAAATCCGATAACTTTTGCACTCATCGTCTGTAGAGTGCAAAGTTTCTGTAACAACCTAATTTCATCATAAGTTACATTCTTGATATCAGATTAGTTCCAAAATAAATACGTTGTGTTTGACTCAATTTTCTATATTTTTGTGATTTTCTTGAAATTTTTAAGATAATCATTTAAAATAATATTATTTTAATCACCGGTAAGTCCTACACATATTTTTACTAGTTTTTCTTCTTTGACTTGTAAAGATGAAGTTTGACTTTTTTGGGTTAATTTAATTTTAAATTATAATCTTAAACAACTCTAATAACCTATTTATTAGTATTCATTTGTCCATTACCTATTTTGTTTTATTCACACCCATACTTTACTTTACCATGCTTGTCCTTTGGACAAGTATGACAACCATCATCTAATCCCCCATATTCCTCCTTTATTATATTTTTTTTCTTCCCTTTCATTTGTTTTCTCTCCTTCATTTTTCATTCATCTCCTTTTTATTTTTTTTACTCCAACTCAAGAGAAGAAGAATAAGAAAAGATAAGAAAAATAAGAAAATAGAAGAAAAAAGAAAAGAAGAAGAAGTTCTCTAGCCTCAAGATAGGCTTACCTTCTCTAACCAATCAAGACAAGTAAAATCACATCCACTCTCATATTGTTTTTAACTCCAATTGTTCATGATTAACTTAGAATCTTGATTTGTTAAAATTTAAAAAGATAAAATCTATATACAAAAAAAAAAATCTCCATGATTATTCTAGAAAAATAAAAGTATGATTTTTACACTTTACTCTATGTTTATATATCAAATTTATCATTTTATTTAAGGTCTCCTATGCTTAAACTATATGTTTTATTTTGAAATTACAAAAAAACCACATTTATGAATGTTCATCATATTGGATATAAATTTAAAGTTTCCTACATAAGTTCTTGTATAATGCAATGATTTTAAAATCATTTTCCACTTGCCATTAGAAAAATATGTATATATGTACATTTATTTATTTATTCATTATTATGTTTTAAAGAGAGAGTTTCATATAAATTTTACATTAAATTTACTAAAATATTTCTTTTATGCAAGCTATTATATTAGGTCATAATTTCTTTATGCTAATTCATGTTTACTTGAAACATATATACATTAGTAAGGTTTATAAATTTGCAACTTTCCATACTATGAAATCATTCTAGAATTTGAAAAATTCCTTCATTGTTAAAGCAATCATTATAATAGCGTTAAGCCTATTTAATTTCTATTCTTACAATTTAGCAATTTAGTACCCACTTACCTAATACATGTTTATATACATAATTGTATATATGTGTGGTTTACATATATGATAATTATTTCCATAATACATTCTAGTTTCTATAACTATCATGTTTGCCTTGACATATACATACTAGTCACTTGTACAATTGCCTTGACATATACATACTAATTACTTGTATAAGATACATGAAACTATGTCGGATTTTCCTTGCTAGTACATACACATGTCTTGATAGTGCCATGGATCCTGACTTGCCTGTTAACTTGATTTTGACATGGACCACATTTTACTTGTTACTAGACATATATATGTATTAATCTTGACATGATTGGTTCATCATATTTCGGATTGATTTCCATGTAATATAACTTGAATGTTTGGGTTATGGGAGAACTAAAGAGTGGACAAATATTGTATCGTGAAAGGTTTAGGATGGGTTGCGCAACCGAAATAGGGCCCATCCACGGGGGCGCCCGGATGGTACTGAGCCATCATCTCTTGTTTAGTCCATGTTGATGGGACGACCGATTACTCAGTAATCGGTATCTACTTGAGTGCTTAGCGGCACGGCTGGTTCAGCGCCAGCATCTTGGCCGGGTCCCGGGTATGCACGGGTACTTTTATGATACAGGTTTATTTCTTCACCAGTTAGTTCAAATAAAAATTAAAATGAGATGTTAACTTAAACTTGATATGTATGTATATCTCTGCTTGATATCGTTACTTGATCGTTTAATATTTTTTCACACATACGCATACTTTCATATCCATACTCATATCTTACTTATTTGTTTATATTATACACTCCCTAGTTTTTATTGTTTTACTTGCCGGGTTTGACCCTGAGTTTTTTTCACATGCTCAGGTACTGAGCATGTGAGTGAGGATCCGTCATCGCACGACCCGTACTTTCTGGAGCAGGCCGAACAGCAGTAGATTCTTAGGCCTCCACTTTTTGTATTTTTTTGGGTTTGGTATGTATACCTCTTTTGAAGGCTTAGTTGGAGTTCCCAACTTCCGTATCAGTATCTAATTATTGCTTTCTATTTTAGACATGTGTATCTTCTCTTTTATATGGCAGTAGACTAACTTCTAAGATTCTAGTTGATGACTAGTATTCAGTTCGATTCATTTTTTTCTTTTACATACTTATAGGCCTCGTGCACGTCGACTTACACGTGCCCGCCAGTAACGCACTCCGTTTTCTTATCCCTTCAGAAAATGGGGCATTACAGAGTGGTATCAAAGCTCTAGGTTGATTTAGGAAGACCTTAGGACTATTGCCATATGTGTGTATATATATATACGCAAAAGAACATGTCTACTAACAACATTTTTTTTATTCAACACCTGTTCCTTGACTCCCTTGTAAGTTGAATATCTACTCCTTTCTCATTTCTATTCTTGTTCAAATTTCAGCGAGATGCCAGCTCGTCGTCCTCCTAAAGTTGGTCCAGCTCGAGCACGTCTGCACGGAGCTAGTCCAACTAGGGTCGGTACGCAAGGAGTCACTCAACAGGATCCAGTTGCAGAGCTTAGAGATTTAGTTATAAAAGTTGCCCAGGCCCAACAAACAACGGCAGCAGTGCTGGAGCACATAACAGGACCCCATAGACAAGAGAGACCCGGGACAGTATTAGATTTTTGTCAGCTTCGACCATCTACATTTTCGGGTACAGGAGGCCCGTTGGAAGCAGAGCAGGGGATAATGAATATGGAAAATCTTTTGAAGGCTGCTAGGATTCCAAATGAGAGTCGTGTTGATGTTATGCAGATCCAGTTGGTGGATATTGCGAGGATTTGGTGGTTAGCAGAGGAGAAGAGGCATGTAGGGCCTGTAACATGGGAGGAGTTCGTTGAGGCCTTCTATGACCGTTTCTTTCATCCATCGGCTCGACGTGAGATGGAGAGACAGTTTATGGCAGGGAGATAAGACAGTTGATGAGTATGCAGCAGAGTTCGTCAGATTGAGAAGGTTTGCTCCAAAGTTGGTTGAGACCGAGGAGGACAGAGCTTATCGCTTCCAGCAGGGACTGCGTTATGACATTCGAGAGCATCTAGCATCGCAGGTCTTCGGTTCATACTTTGAGGTATACAGTGCAGCTTGTCGACAAGAGCAGGTATCTAGAGAGAAGAGGCCTCAAGTTGCAACGCCGAAGAGACAGTTCCACCAGATCGCAGGACTGTCAACTCAATATGTTGGTGCTCCTCCAACCAAGCGGCTAATGGGGCTTGCACCAAGCCAGATAGTGTGCCGCTTCTATCGCATACCAGGACATATGCAGAAGGATTGTCGGAGGGCACAGGGATTATGTTTGGCTTGTGGATCATCGGACCACAAGATATCCACATGTCCAAATAGACAGCAGTTAGCAGGTAGTACCAGTCAAGGATTCGAGCGATCAGGAGGTGTGTATCAAGCAGCACCTAGGCAGACAGTGATAGCACCACTTGTCCAAAGACCCCAGGAACCAATTCAGATGAGACCATTGGTGCCGCAACAACATGCTTTTAATAGAGCTCAGACCGGAAAGGGCAAGAAACAGGGACAAGTTCAATTGATGACGGCTGAGAAAACTCAGACTTCAGGAGGGGTTGTGGCAGGTATGCTTCTCGTAGGCCGTGCTCCAGCCCATGTATTATTTGATTCAGGTGCATCTCATTGTTTCATATCATCGGATTTTGCTTTGCGTAACTCAATTGATTTTGTTAATTTATCTGTTGGGTGGGATATTAAGACGGGAAACGGTAGTGTTATATCTAGCCGAGAGTGTCGATTGTGTCCCGTGGTAGTTAGTAGCCGAGAGTTTTATGCTAATCTCTTGGTGATAGATAATGGTGGATATGATGCCATCCTAGGGATGGATTGGTTGAGTACTTTCTATGTAGTGATTGATTGTCGTGGCAAGAAGGTGATATTTCGAATTCCAGGTTATACTGAGTTTGAATTTCTTAGTGGAAGTAAATCCTTGGAGCCAGCTGGGCTCAAGGTGACACTGAGAGGTGGAGTTCTTGATGCCATAGAGATATGTGAGGGGATGATTCCAGTAATATCAGAATATTTAGATGTGTTTCCCGAGGAGTTGCCAGGGTTGCCTCCAATCAGAGTCGTAGAATTCACCATCGATACTCTTCCTGGTGCAGAGCTTGTATTCAAATCACCATACCGAATGGGTCAAGAAGAGCTAGCAGAAGTCAAGAGACAGGTTGATGAGCTACTAAGGCTTGGATTTATCAGGCCTAGTGTTTCTCCCTGGGGAGCTCCAGTGTTGTTGACAGGAAAGAAGGATGGTAGCCAAAGATTATGTGTTGACTATAGGGGTTTGAATGCAGTCACCATTAAGAATAGATACCCTTTGCCAAGAATTTTGGATTTGTTTGATCAACTAGGCAGAGCTAAGGTATGCTCTAGGATTGACCTTCGTTCTGGTTTTCATCAGGTGCGAGTTCGAAAGGAGGACATTCCAAAAACAACATTTAGGGTGCGGTATGGACATTTTGAGTATCTAGTGATGCCATTTGGTGTGACCAATGCTCCCGCAGTCTTCATGAGTTTGATGAACTAGGTGTTCGCACAATATTTGGATCAGTTTGTAGTGGTGTTCATCGATGACATTCTCGTCTACTCTCAGAGTAGGGAAGAGCACGCAGAGCATTTGAGAATAGTTTTACAGACTCTCAGGCAACAACAATTGTTTGGCAAACTGAGCAAGTGCGACTTCTGGTTGGACAAGATCGCTTTCTTGGGCCATGTAATATCTGGAGATGGTGTTTCAGCAGATCCCAAGAAAGTAGAGGCCATACTTAATTGGCCGATTCCAAAATCTGCTTTAGAAATACGCAGTTTTCTTGGATTGGCTGGATACTATAGAAGATTCGTACATGATTTCTCTAAAATAGCAACGCCAAAGGGGGAGAAGTACGAGTGGACCACGGAGTGTGATAGTGCATTCGAAAAGCTGAAGTGCAAATTGACTACAACACCAGTATTAGTAGTTCCTAATGATTCAGGCGGTATGAGGATATACTGCGATGCAACTAGCAAAGGGTTGGGTTGCGTACTTATGCAGAATGGTCAAGTGATCGAGTATGCTTCCCGACAGCTTAGGCCTCATGAGTGAAACTATCCTACACATGATTTGGAGTTAGCGGCAGTAATACATGCCCTTAAGATTTGGAGGCATTATCTATTGGGCGAAAGGGTAGAAGTGTATACTGATCACAAGAGTCTTAAGTATATCTTCACTCAGAAGGAGTTGAACATGAGGCAGCGTAGATGGCTTGAACTTGTAGCAGATTTTGACTTGGACATCCGCTATCATCCGGGAAAAGCCAACGTAGTGCCAGATGCCTTGAGTAGGAAGCCGATGGTTATATATCTGACTCGACAGAAAGAAATATTAAAAGACATGGAGAGGGTGGAATTAGAAGTTCTACTGTCAGGAATGACAACACAGCTCATGGAGTTATGATTTTAATCTACAATGATTGATAAGATCAAAGAAGCGCAGAACAATGATGGGAGATTGGAAAGACTTAGGAACAAGATGGAAGCGGGCAAGAGACCAGACATCTCAGTGCATGCAGATGGCTCCGTTCGTCTCGGTGGTAGGTTGTGTGTGCCCAGAGGAGAGGTTAGAGATGAGGTGTTAGCAGAAGCTCATAGATCAGCATATTCTACTCACCCAGGTAGTACCAAGATGTATAGAGATCTGAGACAACACTTCTGGAGGCCAGGAATGAAAAAAGAGATTGCTCAATATGTATCAAAATGTCTGATTTGTCAGCAGGTGAAGACCGAGCATCAGAGGACAGCAGGTTTGCTTCAACCCTTACCTATTCCGGAGTGGAAATGGGAGAAGATAGCCATGGACTTTGTAACGGGTCTTCCCAGAAGTCCGAAGGGTAATAACGCAGTTTGGGTGATCATAGACCGCTTGACAAAATCAGCCCATTTTATTCCTTTTAGGGTGGGCCAGTCGACAGAAAGGTTGGCAAGGAGATTCATGCAAGAGATAGTGAGGCTGCATGGAGTTCCAGAGCAGATTGTTTCAGATAGCGATACTAGGTTCAGATCGCACTATTGGACCAGTCTGATGAAGAGTTTGGAGACTCATTTAGATCTTTCTTCGGCATATCATCCTCAAACAGATGGACAATCTAAGCGAATCATTCAGACCTTAGAGGACATATTGAGGGCTTGTGTGCTAGATTTTGGAGGTTCATGGGAGGATCATTTGTATATGGTAGAGTTCTCCTACAACAACAATTATCATGCCAGTATCAAGATGGCTCCATTTCAAGCTTTGTATGGCAGGAAGTGCAGATCGCCTTTGTGTTGGGACGATGTTGGAGAGCGCAGCATATTAGGACCAGAGATAGTCGCTCAGACAATAGACCAAGTAAAGGTCATCAGGGAGCATTTGAGGGTTGCATAGGATAGGCAAAAGAAATGGGCGGATCATCACAGAAGGCCATTGGAGTTCGAAGTTGGAGACAGAGTATTTCTCAAAATTTCACCAATTAAGGGAGTTGTTAGATTTGGTAGGAGAGGGAAGCTCAATCCTAGATATATTAGTCCTTTTGCTATTGTCGAGAGAGTTGGAGAGTTGGCTTATCGACTTGACTTGCCATCAGAGTTGGATGCGGTGCACAATGTATTTCATATTTCTCAACTGAGAAAATGCATTGGAGATGAGAACCGTGTTGTAGATCTTTCCGATGTGGAATTGGGAATAGATTTGACTTTTGAGAAGGAACCAATTGCCATCATTGATAGAAAGAAGAGAATTCTGAAGAACCGCACGATTCCCCTCGTTCTCGTGTCATGGGATAGTCACTCGCCAGGAGAATCTACCTGGGAATGGGAGGATGATGTCCGGAAGAAATATCCCCACTTGTTTGAGTGATCACGTAAGGTATCAATTCATAATATTAATATCCATTCCCATCTGCACATGCATATATATAAACTTATTATTGTATTTATTCTTGTTTCTCAAAAAATTTAAATTAAATTTCGAGGACGAAATTTTTTCATAAGGAGGGTAGGATGTAACAACCTAATTTCATCATAAGTTACATTCTTGATATCAGATTAGTTCCAAAATAAATGCGTTGTGTTTGACTCAATTTTCTATATTTTTGTGATTTTCTTGAAATTTTTAAGATAATCACTTAAAATAATATTATTTAATCACCGGTAAGTCCTACACATATTTTTACTAGTTTTTCTTCTTTGACTTGTAAAGATGAAGTTTGACTTTTTTGGGTTAGTTTAATTTTAAATTATAATCTTAAACAACTCTAATAACTTATTTATTAGTATTCATTTGTCCTTTACCTATTTTGTTTTATTCACACCCATATCTTACTTTACCATGCTTGTCTTTTGGACAAGTATGACAACCATCATCTAATCCCCCATATTCCTCCTTTATTATATTTTTTTTTCTTCCCTTTCATTTGTTTTCTCTCCTTCATTTTTTATTCATCTCCTTTTTATTTATTTTTTTACTCCAACTCAAGAGAAGAAGAAAAGACAAGAAGAATAAGAAAAGAGAAGAAAAAGAGAAGAAAAATAAGAAAAGAGAAGAAAAAAGAAAAGAAGAAGAAGTTCTCTAGTCTCAAGATAGGCTTACCTTCTCTAACCAATCAAGGCAAGTAAAATCACATCCACTCTCATATTTTTTTTTTAACTCCAATTGTTTATGATTAACTTAGAATCTTGATTTGTTAAAATTTAAAAACATAAAATCTATATACAAAAAAAAGCTTCATGATTATTCTAGAAAAATAAAAGTATGATTTTTACACTTTACTCTATGTTTATATATCAAATTTATCATTTTATTTAAGATCTCCTATGCTTAAACTATATGTTTTATTTTGAAATTACAAAAAAAAACCACATTTATGAATGTTCATCATATTGGATATAAATTTGAAGTTTCCTACATAAGTTCTTGTATAATGCAATGATTTTAAAATCATTTTCCACTTGCCATTAGAAAATATGTATATATGTACATTTATTTATTTATTCATTATCATGTTTTAAAGAGAGAGTTTCATATAAATTTTACATTAAATTTACTAAAATATTTCTTTTATGCAAGCTATTATATTAGGTCATAATTTCTTTATGCTAATTCATGTTTACTTGAAACATATATACATTAGTAAGGTTTATAAATTTGCAACTTTCTATACCATGAAATCATTCTAGAATTTAAAAAATTCCTTCATTGTTAAAGCAATCATTATAATAGCGTTAAGCCTATTTAATTTCTATTCTTACAATTTAGCAATTTAGTACCTACTTACCTAATACATATTTATATACATAATTGTATATATGTGTGGTTTACATACATGATAATTATTTCCATAATACATTCTAGTTCTATGACTATCATGTTTGCCTTGACATATACATACTAGTCACTTGTACAATTACCTTGACATATACATACTAATTACTTGTACAAGATATATGAAACGATGCCAGATTTCCCTTGTTAGTACATACACATGTCTTGATAGTGCCATGGATCCTGACTTGCCTGTTAACTTGATTTTGACATGGACCACATCTTGCTTGTTACTAGACATGTATATATATTAATCTTGACATGATTGGTTCATCATATTCCGGATTGATTTCCATGTAATATAACTTGAAAGTTTGGGTTATGGGAGAAGTAAGGGGTGGACAAATATTGTATCGTGAAAGGTTTAGGATAGGTTGCGCAACCGAAATAGGGGACCATCTGCGGGGGCGCCCGGATGGTACTGAGCCATCATCTCTTGTTTAGTCCATGTTGATGGGACGACCGATTACTTAGTAATCGGTATCTGCTTGAGTGCTTAGCGACACGGCTGGTTCAGCGCCAGCATCTTGGCTGGGTCTCGGGTATGCACGGGTACTTTCACGATACAGGTTTATTTCTTCACCAGTTAGTTCAAATACAAATTAAAATGAGATGTTAATTTAAACTTGATATGTATGTATATCTCTACTTGATATCATTACTTGATCGTTTAATGTTTTTTCACATATGCGCATACTTTCATATCCAACTCATATCTTATTTATTTGTTTATATTATACACTCCCTAGCTTTTATTGTTTTACTTGCCGGGTTTGACCCTGAGTTTTTTTCACACCCTCAGGTACTGAGCATGTGAGTGAGGATCCGCCATCGCACGACCCGTACTTTCTGGAGCAGGCCGAGCAGCAGTAGATTCTTAGGCCTCCACTTTTTGTATTTTTTTGGGTTTGGTATGTATATCTCTTTTGAAGGCTTAGTTGGAGTTCCCAACTTTTGTATCAATACCTAATTATTGCTTTCTATTTTAGACATGTGTATCTTCACTTTTATATGGCAGTAGACTAACTTCTAAGATTCTAGTTGATGACTAGTATTCAGTTCGATTCATTTTTTTCTTTTACATACTTACAGGCCTTGTGCACGTCGACTTACGCGTGCCCGCCGGTAACGCACTCCGTTTTCTTATCCTTTCGGAAAATGGGGCATTACAGTTTCCTACTTAACGCATCAGCGGCTTTATTTTCAGTTCCTGCACAGTGTTTGAGTACAAAAGTGTACTCCTGAATAAACTCAAGCCACTTGATGTGTCAATGCCCTACTCTCTTTTGGGAATTGATATAGCGTAGAGCTTGATAGTCTGAGTAGAGCACGAACTCTTTTGGTAGCAAATAGTGATGCCAATGACGCAAACATTGCACTACTACATAAAACTCTTTATCATAAACATCATAGCGCTGTTTCGTCTCATTTAATTTTTCGCTAAAAAAGGCGATAGGATGATTTTCTTGGCTTAAAACACCTCCTATACCTACGCCTGATGCGTCACAAGCCACCTCAAAAACCTTCGAGAAATCTGGAAGATGAAGAACCGGAGCAGTAGTCAACTTCTCCTTAATCTCCTCGAAGGCATGAGCAGCAGATTTAGTCCAGTGAAACTCCCATTTCTTAAGACAATCAGTGATCGGAGCCATAATGGTACTAAAGCCCCTAACAAACCTCCTATAAAATGTGGCCAGACTATGGAAACTTCTGGCCTCATGGATCGTACTAGGAGTAGACCATTCTCTTATGGCCTTAACTTTGTCAGGATCTGCTGCTACTCTGTCTTTAGAGACGATAAACCCAAGAAAGTGAACAGAGGAAGCTAAGAACGCACATTTCTTCAAATTGACAAACAATTTCTCTTTATGGAGAGTCTCTAAAACTTGTGTCAAATGAGAAAGATGCTCTTCTTGGGTTTGACTAAAGACGAGAATGTCATCAAAATAGACAACAACGAACTTGCCTAAGAAAGGACGCAATATCTGAGTCATAACTCTCATAAATGTGCTGGGTGCGTTAGATAAACCAAAAAGGCATGACCAGCCATTCATATAATCCGTCCTTAATTTTAAAGGTAATTTTCCATTCATCACCTTTGCGGATACGAATTTGATGATATCCGCTTCGAAGATCTATCTTCGAAAAGATTTGAGAGCCAGCCATCATATCTAGTAAGTCATCAAGTCTAGGAGTGGGAAACCTATACTTTACGGTAATTCTGTTGATGGCGCGACTGTTAATACACATCCTCCAGCTACCATCCTTTTTAGGTGTGAGTAGAGCGGGAACGGTACAAGAACTCAAACTCTCTCTAATAAAGCCTTTCCGCAATAACTCATCGACCTGTCTCCTCAATTCAGCGTGCTCAACAGGATTCATCATATAATGAGGTAAATTGGCCAAACTGGATCCAGGCACGAAATCAATGGCATGCTGAATATCTCGAAGGGGAGAGAGTTCATCAGGTAACTCATCGGGCATGATATCTTGAAAATCAGAGAGAATATGATGAATCTCAGGATGGTAAATGACAGGTGGATTAGAAAACTCTCCTAAAGCAATTACCGCATACACTAGTCCCTCTTCTAAACTCTCTTTGAGGAACTGTGATCGACTTACCAAGTGAAGAGACTTTTTATGCACCCGTCCTGTGACTTTTTCACTCTTTGGACTCTCATCACTAGACTTAGGCGGCGCGGGTTTCAAAATAATTTTCTTGCTATTAAATTTGAATGTATATGTGTTTGATTTGCTGAAACTCGTCACGTCTAAGTCATACAACCATGGCCTACCAAGCAAAATGTGTGCGACGGTCATATCTAACACATCGCACCAAAGCTGGTCCTGATAGCTCGACATCTGGATAGGCACTAGACAACGCTGGGTAATAGATTGAGCAGTTTTATCTACCCATGTTACGTGGTATGGTTGTGGATGGGGTGCAGCTTTGAGGCCCATTTTCTCAACAGCTGATCTTGAGATTATATTCACACAACTACCCCCATCAATCATTACGCGATAGCTCTTTCTGCCGTGTGTGATGTATGTAGTGAAAACGCTAGATCTACGCCAATCTTCATCTTTCGTTTTAGTGTAAAGACACCTAACGACATTTGAGCGCACATTTGAAATGACTATTTCCTCGTCTGACTCACTAGCATCTCCTACCGGTTCATGTACTTCCTCCTCAAGATCATCATCATCACCATTATGCTCTCCTTCTACGAGTAAAGCTCTAGTGGGACACTGTGAAGCTATGTGGCCATACTCGTGACACTTAAAACACTCTACACCTTTCGTGCCCTGTTTAGATGACTCACCCATTACGGTTTTACCTTTAAAGTCTTTGTTGTGTTGGGTGTTAGGTCTTTGTTAGCTTCAGAAGGGCGTCTGGATTGCTCCCCGGCTTTATGAGTGAACTTACAGTCAGCAGAAAATTTGAGAGAATGTTTAATATCCTCTGCTAATTGACAAGATTGAGCTAGGGAACTTATATTCCGTGAATGGATATGCATAGCTCATTGTATGTCTGCACGTAGTCCAGAACGAAATCTAGATATCGCTTAATGTCGGTCCTCTCGCAAATCACACTGACGTGTCAATTCATCAAACTGAGTTATGTATTCTTGGACCGTCATGCTCCCCTGTCGTAGACTGTGCAACCTATCTAAAAGGTGACTCTTAAATATGACTGGAAGATATTTCTCTTTGAGTCTTGCTTTCATGTCATTCCAAGTCTCTATCGCATCTAGATATCTGTCATACTCTCTTTCTACTGATGCCTGTTCACAGCAGAAATTCCTTTGCTTCCTTCCATTGAATAAGCTTGAATTACAATGAAAGAGAACAAAAAAAAGAACAAACGAGAGGATTTATAGTTGTATCGCTCTCTTTTACAATATGTGTGGGATCTGTGGCGATGGGATCTGTCAAGCAGTTCCTGTTGACGATCGGTACTTCGAACTTCTTCTCTCTTGAAGAAATCGGCTGGCTGTAGACGATCTTCTTCGTCTTTTCTCTTCACGAATCCAAGGCTCTATGCATAACTTGAATTCTCTAGGAGGAAGGTGATCACACAAAGGCTTCAAAGCTCTCTCACGTACTTGAGTTGCCAAAGGATCACGAAGAAGACTTATCGAAGGAAGAAGATGATCTCTGATATCTGGTCTTGATTTGTTCAAGGCTCTCACGCGTAACTCGAACTTTACCAAGACTTCCAAAAGATCAAAAAAAAGATCTCTAAATTGCCGACCAGAAGAAGACCCCTAGGGTTTCACCAAGAAGATATTTATAGCCCCGGGAAGATATGATAGAGTTTCTATTTAAATAAAATTTGCTCTCATCAAGGATTCTAATCAAATACTTAATATTGATTTAAATCTCTTGATTTGAAATTCTGATTGGACTTAATTTGGGTGACTGGATGAGCCCAAATCATAATCTCAATCAATTTGAGATTCTGGTTATCTGCTCACGCGGAGCTAAATAACCAAAATGCGGAGCTATTGATCATCTCCGCGTTTACTCAAACGCGAGGCTAAAAGTAGCCAGACGTGGAGCTATATAGAATTAGCTTCACGTTCTGTTGTGGAAAATCCTTTTTACTTAGAAATTTTCACTGCCAACAGAACCCCCTCCAAAGTTTTCGAAATGGTTTAGAATTTAGCAAATTTCGAAATACTTTGGATACTTAAACTGAGACGCGGAGTTAGAATACCAAGTCTATCTCTGGTTTAGCCCGCCTATGCGGAGCTAATCAGCTTCACTTCGTCTTTGGTGAAATGAGTAATTACTTCATTAATTACTCTAAACTTCCGCGCCGAATACCAAGCGACGGATCACCCCTATTTAAATAGGGGCCTTCGGCTCCTCTCCTTCTTCACCCAGAGAGTTTGAAAAGAAATTCAGAGCTCCGATGACTGAGTGACTCATGTCGATGAATAATTCTCGACTGATCTTCCCTCAATTCTCCGTATAGGATGTTGCTCTAGAAGAGTACGGCTTTGTGCACGACAGCCAGCATTAGCGGCGATGGCAGCAGCCGTGGAAGTACACGTGACGACGAACAAGTGTATGCAGCATCTTCCGAAGGTAAAACCTCATCTCTCGGTCTTCTAAGAACCATTCTGAGATGCTTTGGCTTGGTTTGATCTGGACGATTGCTTATCTTGTCGGCGAGATCGCCGTTCTCCGGCCGTAAGGCTCAAAGGAGAAGGAGAAGACAAAGAGGATTTATGTTCTTTCTCTACGCGAAGTTATCGCATCATCCCTGCTCTTGAAACGCGGGGCTATTTTAAAGTAGCAATCGCGATGAATTGCGAGGCTATCTTTGATTAGCAGTCGCGATGAATTGCGAGGCTATCTTTGATTAGCAGTCGCGATGAATTGCAAGGCTATCTTTGATTAGCAGTCGCGATGAATTTGCGAGGCTATCTTTGATTAGCAGTCGCGATGAATTTGCGAGGCTATCTTTGATTAGCAGTCGCGATGAATCTGCGAGGCTATCTTTGATTAGCAGTCGCAATGAATCTGAAAGAGAAGAGCGGAAAGAGATCATGTCCCTCCTTTACGCGAAGTTATCGCATCATCCTCTGCGTTTGAAGCGAGAGGCTATTTCTTCAATTGTGCGTTGAGTTAGCTTAGCTCCGCGTTTTCACTCTTTCGGAAACTCTGTTCCTTTTGCAGTAAGTCCAATCCTTTCTTAAGAGGAGTGTATGCGGGTCCATCGATCTTCATCAGCAAAAGTAACTCTAAGGAAGTCAGAAGTATATGCTTTACAACATAGTTGCAGGTTTCAAGCTATGGCTCCTGGAGATGAACTATTGAGGGAGCTTCAAGCGTAAGTGAGGGCCTGCAGCGCTTGCAGGTCAGAATTGCAGCACTTGCAGTTCAAAATTGCAGCACTTGCAGTTCAAAATTGCTTCGATGCAGCATCTCCCTTTCCTCTCGTGCTTCATTTCATATGACAGATCCAAATCGGCATTTGCAGAGGAGATCTTTTGCATGTAAATCAGGGAACTGAGCTTCAACACCCCGTAGAGAAATCTCACCGTTAAGTTATTGATGAATTGATGATCATGTAAAAGCTTTTGGGAGAGTTATAACTCCTTCTTTGTAATTTCTTCATCTTATTAATAAAGACAAATTATTTTCCTCTCTATCTGTTGGCTTCAATGATTTTGCTTGCACAACAAATAGATGGTCAATAATTTTGGTAAAAATAATCTAAGGCTCTTCTGCGTAACTTAGATCATTAATATCGATATGATCAGATAAGGATCATTAGATTTAGGTCAGGGTGCTCAATTGCGCATGCCTAAAAAGAAGATTGGAGGCAGTTTAAAGCTCAACTGCGTAACTTGAACTGGGCACACCACGATGGTCGAGTTAGGATCCATCAAATTTCGGCAAAGGCGCCAAATTACGCATGCCTGTCCAAGTGCTCTCACGCGTAACTTAAACGGAGATAGGAATAATCCAAATCATACTATCAGAGGTAAAAACTTAATATGATAGGTCCACGGGATTTTTAGCAAACCCCCAGCTATCAACGGATTTGATTAGTCTTTACCAACTACCGTTTGAGTTGGACTAGCCATACTATTCCCCTCAGCATGGTGAGTTGTCGAGGAATTGACTTCCTCTTCCCTTTGCCTTTAATCAGTATTGGGTAATTAATTTCATATTTTTACCCCCAGTATGATAGGGTTGGCGAGGAACTTGATCTCTTCTTCCCTCTGCTTTAACTGCATTGGGCAAAAAAAAATTTATAGCATCCAATTAGCCATTCCAATGGCTAGCATGAGTAGCGGAAGCATAATGTTTATCATCGTCAATATTTTCGGCACCCCCAGCCAAATCCGACTGCTAGTTAACGAAGATGACTTTGTCACAGCTGTGGTTCGGAGCATATCCAAGGGGCTAACTTGCATGTGCGGGCTGCCCGTGCTTGGTGTCGATATTGTCTTCCCTATTGGTATTGTCTTCCCTATTGGTACAGGGATCACTCTGGTAGGGATTGCTCTGGCAGGGAACTTATTGGTCCCAATTAAAGTTGTCATATTTGCAGAAACTTTCTTCTGTTCCTCTTTAAGTGTGAGAATCCTGGCTTCTATCAATGCCTGAATTCGGTTCTTTAGAGGATAACAATCTTTAGTTGGGTGCCTGACACTCCGATGGTACAGGCAATAGTTAGGGTCGTTGGTTTACCAGCGTCTTCCGGTTTTTCATTTTCCGGAAGCTTTAGCAAGCCCTTTCTGAGGAGGAGATGGAATAGAGTACCGGTCTGCTCAGTCTTGAATGTATAAGTTTTATCTTGTCGGGGCTTATTTTGACCTGCACCTCTCGAATTTTGAGGTCTTGGCTTCAGATCTGCAACAGATGTTATCACAGTCTTCCCTTTATTTTTAGGATTCTGTGGATATTGCCTATTATCCATAGAGTTTCTCGTGCTACGAGATTCCTCAATTCGGTGAATTATATCTTCCGCCTGTTCTCCCTGCCTCAGTAGATCTTTCCAAGTTTTGGACTCTACAGCTCACATTCTTATCAGCACGCCAGTCCTGAAGTTATGCTTACCGGTTTCCACCAGGGTTTCCTGGGTCATACCGTGTTTGCAGTACACAGATCTTTCCCTGAAGCGTTCAATGAAACTTTTAACCGTTTCTTCTTCTCCTTGTTTCGTTGCAAGGAGAGAATGAACCGATATCTCGGTATCATCCTCAAAGAAACGTGTTCTCGACATCATACCAAGTATTAATAGTACCTTGGGGCAACTGCATAAACCAAGTGAAGGCAGGCTCTCGCAGGGTGCTCGCAAATACTTTGGTCATTATGGGATCATTTCCCATTAGATGACCTGCCTGCGATAAAAAGTAATATAGGTGCTGGCTTGGGGATCCTCTCCCATCATATGACTCTAATTTGAGCGGTTTGTACTTTTCTGGATAAGGGGCAAAGTCCCACTCAAGCGGATATGGTCTTGAAACTCCCGATTCTTTCAGTTCTTTTTTGTGCATCAGGGCATCAGTTGGCTTAGCAATTTCTCGATCTTTTCTCCATGAGGATCGTGGAAAGAATATTTGTCATCATCCTCATGCATTGAATAAGCCTTTTCTTCTTTAGTTTCTTCATTTGCCTTAGGTGGCGGTTCCGAAGAAGTTTTAGCCTTATCATCGGCTATCTTCTGGGTATTTTCGATCACTTTTAGAAGCATTGTTTTGAGATCATCAATGGCTTTTTGCTGACCTCGAATCATCTGCTCTTGGGCTTCCATCCTCTGGTCAATGTCATCGGACCTGTCCACCATATGTGATGCTGATTTTCGTGGTCGGGAAGATGCACGAGATTTCGTGGAAGCTATAACTGAGTTGTCGCTGTCAGCATCATAAGAACCTTTTGAAAGTTTCTTATAATTTTGAGGAGCGACAATACCTGATTTGAGTCAAGTAAGATAGCAAGGTTGTTCATCATCTGCATCTGACTCGTATCTTTTTTCCATGACCTTCTTACCTTTACTAACCATATTTGAGGTCATAGCTCTCCATTGTTTTAGGGAAGTAGTTTTTTGCTTCTTAGTAAGGTTCTTGTCTGACTCGGTTAGTCGATCAAATACAGACATCCTGCTCTTACTGCAGCCGCAATTGTCCATCACAGCAGATACTGCTATCGTAAGCTGTTGGCAGTGACAAACAGGTTCAGCTTGAAGTTGTTCAATGCTTCTCTTCTTGGACAGATACTCCCTGAGATCAGCGCCTTTAGCCATGGAGTCAGGAAGTCCATTCAACTCTTGAGAAGGTCTGGGAACCCATTGAAGCTTCTTTGACTAATCAACCCTGACTCTGGGGTCGGATTGATCCTCGCAGGGCTTAGGAATAGCCTCGCGTTTCACATAGCGGGCCTAAAGAATAGCTCCGCGCTTATCCACACTAGCCTCGCGCCTCTCGCTGGCTTAGTATGTCTTCAGAAGTTTAGCTTCTGGGATAATTGCCTCGTTTGAAGGGAAGTTCTTGCATGCTAGCTTATCTTTGCGTTTAACGCAGATCATAATTTCGCGCCTAGCACGATTTTTACGACTGACAACTATTTGCCAATCGTCCTCGCGTCTCTCATGAGTGTCATAAGTCTTGCGTTTCTCGCAATCAGTACTGGCCTCGCGTCTCTCGCTTGGCTCAGTGTCAGACTCGCATGGAGAATCACACGCTGGCTTTAAAGAATTTTTATACTCACGTAACTCGCGAGTGTTGGGTATTCTGTGACTAGCGCAATCCTTACTGGCTTCGCGTCTCTCGCTAGGCTCAGTAATAGCCTCGCGTGGAAAATCACACGCTGGTTTTGAAGAATTTTTATACTCACGTAACTCGCGAGTGTTGGTTATTCTGCGACTAACGCAACCCTTACTGGCTTCGCATCCCTTGCTAGGCTCGGTAATAGCCTCGCATGGAAAATCACATGCTGGCTTTGGAGAATTTTTATACTCGCATAACTCGCGAGTGTTGGGTATTCTGCGACTAGCGCAACCTTTACTGGCTTCGCGTCTCTCGCTAGGCTCAGTAATAGCCTCGCGTGGAAAATCACACGCCGGCTTTTCCTTGCTTTTAAGGCAAGTTGTATCTTCGCGTTTAACACGGTAGAGACTGGTTTCGCAGGTAGCGCGGGCCAGTTTGCGAGGGACCATAGCCTCGCGTCCTCTGGTGTTAGCTCCGCGTCCAAGGCGGGCTTTGAGGGCTTTACGCCTTGCTCTCCGGTTCCTATTTCGGAGTTGGGTTCTGGTCAATCCAGTCCCCAGGTCTTCTTCGGCCGTCGGAAGCTTCTCCTCGGCTAGGACTTCTTGTATGGACTCCGGCGTTATAACTGCGTCTCTAAGGATCCCCGTCTCTCGATGGATACCTTTCTACCCGTCACTCGGGCATTGGAGTACATGCAGCGATAGTGTCATGTCTCATCCTAGTCACCTAATCTAGAGGAGAGGAACTCCTTGTACTTCTGCTGGTCGATTTCAACGACCAGCATGTCTACTTCAGATCCGATCATGTCGACATCCGATTGCGTCACAATCTCTTCATCAGTGAAAGAGATGGTTCCCACTGTAGTCGCCAGTTTGTTCGCAGCAGAAATTCCTTTGCTTCCTTCCATTGAATAAGCTTGAATTACAATGAAAGAGAACAAAAAAAGAGAACAAACGAGAGGATTTATAGTTGTATCGCTCTCTTTTACAATATGTGTGGGATCTGTGGCGATGGGATCCGTCAAGCAGTTCCTGTTGACGATTGGTACGTCGAACTTCTTCTCTCTTGAAGAAATCGGCTGGCTGTAGACGATCTTCTTCGTCTTTGCTCTTCACGAATCCAAGGCTCTATGCGTAACTTGAATTCTCTAGGAGGAAGGTGATCACACAAAGGCTTCAAGGCTCTCTTGTGTACTTGAATTGCCAATGGATCACGAAGAAGACTTGCCGAAGGAAGAAGATGATCTCTGATCCCTGGTCTTGATTTGTTCAAGGCTCTCACGCATAACTCGAACTTTACCAAGACTTCCAAAAGATCAAAAAAAGATCTCTAAATTGCCGACTAGAAGAAGACCCCTAGGGTTTCACCAAGAAGGTATTTATAGCCCCCGGAAGATTTGAGAGAGTTTCTATTTAAATAGAATTTGCTCTCATCAAGGATTCTAATCAAATACTTAATATTGATTTAAATCTCTTAATTTGGAATTCTGATTGGACTTAATTTGGGTGACTGGATGAGCCCAAATCATAATCTCAATCAATTTGAGATTCTGGTTATCTGCTCACGCGGAGCTAACGCAGAGCTAAATAACCAAAATGCGGAGCTAACGCGGAGCTATTGATCATCTCCGCGTTTTACTCAAACGCGAGGCTAAAAGCAGCCAGACGCGGAGCTATATAGAATTAGCTTCGCGTTCTGTTGTGGAAAATCCTTTTTACTTAGAAACTTTCACTGCCAACAATGCCTAATATATCCTAGCGGGTCCTGTCAATCGCATCCGAGCAAATCGTATTTTACGCTCTCATACCAATTTGACGCAGGACGGAAGCGGAATTAGGGTTAGGATTTTGAAAACTAGGGTTTTTGTAGAGAGATTTAGGGAAGAAATGATAAATTGGGGAAAACTTTTGGGATTTGGGAATCTACCCAAGCCCACACCCACTCTCCACGAATCCACGAGGAAAGATTTTTACTCAGCAAATTCCACGCCAAAGATTTCTCAAGAAAATTTCTCAAAACTATTATTCATCTTTTCAATACTCCATACAACTCCTATATATAGGGAAACCCTAACAAACATAATCCTAATAAAATCCAAACTCCTAATCAAATCAAATATCTAATACAATCCAAATTCTAATCAAATCTAATCTAATTCTGATCTAATCCTGATCTCCATCAATTCTCCCCGGCTTCAAAAAATAAACCTCCGGTAAATGACGAAGATGATAACTATCAAGCAAATCCGGGTCGAGCTGCTGGACTTCTTCGGTGCGCAACCAAGTGCAATCTGAATCTGGACGTCCACGCCATCGCACCAAATAGCACTGATATCCACCATCAGCAGTCGAAACAATCTCATCATCCAATATGTCTTCAATCTGATCTACATGATGCTTGCGTGGAGCAGGAGGAGGCAGTGTGCGGATGGAAAAATATCGACGTCCTGGCGAAGCAGATGATGGTAGATCTAGAATAACCGCTGGATAGTCAAATGGAGCACGATATGGAGTCAGATCCTCGACGTTGAAAACTGGATTGATCCCGAGATTGTGAGGGATCGCAAGCTCATAAGCATTAGAACCAATTCTCTTTAGAACTCGGTAAGGACCCATACGTCGAGCATGAAGCTTCTTCAAGGTTTCTGGCGGGAACCTCCCTGGACGCACTCTAACCATCACCTCATCATCCACGGCAAATTCCTGCAATCTTTTGTGCGAGTCTGCTGCAGACTTGTAGTTATTATTACTAATTGCTATTTGCCGACGAATATGAGCATGCAAATCATGCAAATACTGTGCAAAAGACTTGGCTGAAGCACTAGGCCTATCACCTATGGGGAGTGGAAGAAGGTCTATAGGTTTTCTAGGTTTATATCCTGTAACTACCTCAAATGGACTCATCCCAGTAGACCTATTGACTGAACTATTATATGCAAACTCCGCTATAGGCAAAACAAGATCCCACGTTGCTAAATGGTCGCCCACTAAGCATCGAAGCAAATCACCTAAGCTACGATTGACAACTTCTGTCTGACCATCTGTCTGCGGATGATAAACAGTGGAGAACTTCAGTGTGGTACCCATTTTCTTCCAGAGAGTTCGCCAAAAATGACTTGCGAATCGAACATCTCTGTCAGAAACAATTGATTTAGGAAGACCATGCAAACGAACTACCTCTTTACAGAATAAATGTGCAACATGTGAGGCATCCGAAGTCCGGTGGCAAGGAATAAAATGTGCCATTTTGAAAAACTTATCCACCACGACTAATATTGCATCATACTTCCTAAGTGTGCGAGGGAGTCCTAAAATGAAATCCATGCTAAGATGCTCCCAAGGTGCAAAGGGTATAGGTAATGGTGTGTAGAGCCCTGTATTTTGCTTCCTACCCTTAGCTACCTGACAAACTCGACAATGAGACACAACTCGTGCAACATCGCGTTTAATGCTTGGCCAATAAAATCGGTCCTCTACAAGAATGATTATTTTTTCTCGACCGAAATGACCAGCAATCCCTCCTGCATGCATTTCCCAAATCAGATGATCACGCAAAGAAGTATTGGGAATGCAAAGACGGGTACCTAGAAATAAAAAACCATCAACGATGGTGAAGGCATCTACCATAATAGGAGGATCCTGTGTCAGAGATGAATAGATGTCACCAAAGTCCCGACAAGTAGGATAGTCATGGATGATATGCTCAAATCAGATAACTTTTGCACTCATCGTCTGTAGAGTGCAAAGTTTCATACTTAATGCATCGGCGGCTTTATTTTCAGTTCCTGCACAGTGTTTGAGTACAAAAGTGTACTCCTGAATAAACTCAAGCCACTTGATGTGTCGATGCCCTACTCTCTTTTGGGAATTGATATAGCGTAAAGCTTGATGGTCTGAGTAGAGCACGAACTCTTTTGGTAGCAAATAGTGATGCCAATGATGCAAACATTGCACTACTGCATAAAACTCTTTATCATAAACATCATAGCGCTGTTTCGTCTCATTCAATTTTTCGCTAAAAAAGGCGATAGGATGATTTTCTTGGCTTAAAACACCTCCTATACCTACGCCTGATGCGTCACAAGCCACCTCAAAAACCTTCGAGAAATCTGGAAGATGAAGAACCGAAGCAGTAGTTAACTTCTCCTTAATCTCCTCGAAGGCATGAGCAGCAGATTTAGTCCAGTGAAACTCCCCTTTCTTAAGACAATCAGTGATCGGAGCCATAATGGTACTAAAGCCCCTAACAAACCTCCTATAAAATGTGGCCAGACTATGGAAACTTCTGGCCTCATGGATCGTACTAGGAGTAGACCATTCTTTTATGGTCTTAACTTTGTCAGAATCTGCTGTTACTCCATCTTTAGAGACGATAAACCCAAGAAAGTGAACAGAGGAAGCTAAGAACGCACATTTCTTCAAATTGATAAACAGTTTCTCTTTACAGAGAGTCTCTAAGACTTGTGTCAAATGAGAAAGATGCTCTTCTTGGGTTTGACTAAAGACGAGAATATCATCAAAATAGACAACAACGAACTTGCCTAAGAAAGGACGAAATATCTGAGTCATAACTCTCATAAATGTGCTGGGTGCGTTAGATAAACCAAAAGGCATGATCAGCCATTCATATAATTCGTCCTTAATTTTAAAGGCAGTTTTCCATTCATCACCTTCGCGGATACGAATTTGATGATATCCGCTTCGAAGATCTCTCTTCGAAAAGATTTGAGAGCCAGCCATCATATCTAGTAAGTCATCAAGTCTAGGAATGGGAAACCTATACTTGACGGTTATTCTGTTGATGGCGCGACTGTCAATACACATCCTCCAGCTACCATCCTTTTTAGTTGTGAGTAGAGCGGGAACGGCACAAGAACTCAAACTCTCTCTAATAAAGCCTTTCCGCAATAACTCATCGACCTGTCTCCTCAATTCAGCGTGCTCAATAGGATTCATCCTATAATGAGGTAAATTGGGCAAACTGGATCCAGGCACGAAATCAATGGCATGCTGAATATCTCGAAGGGGAGGGAGTTCATCAGGTAACTCATCGGGCATGATATCTTGAAAATCAGAGAGAATCTGATGAATCTTGGGATGGTAAATGACAGGTGGATTAGAAGACTCTCCTAAAGTAATTACCGCATACACTAGTCCCTCTTCTAAACTCTCTTTGAGGAACTGTGATCGACTTACCAAGTGAAGAGACTTTTTATGCACCTGTCCTGTGACTTTTTCGCTCTTCGGACTCTCATCACTAGACTTAGGCGGCGCGGGTTTCAAAACAATTTTCTTTCCATTAAATTTGAATGTATATGTGTTTGATTTGCCGAAATTCGTAATGTCTAAGTCATACAACCATGACCTACCAAGCAAGATATGTGCGGCGGTCATATCTAACACATCGCACCAAAGCTGGTCCTGATAGCTCGACATCTGGATAGGCACTAGACAACGCTGGATAATAGATTGAGCAATTTTATCTACTCATGTTACGTTGTATGGTTGTGGATGGGGTTCAGCTTTGAGGCCCATTTTCTCAACAGCTGATCTTGAGATTATATTCACATAACTACCCCCATCAATCATTACGCGATAGCTCTTTCCGCCGTGTGTGATGTATGTAGTGAAAACGCTAGATCTACGCCAATCTTCATCTTTCGTTTTAGTGTAAAGACACCTAACGATATTTAAGCGCACATTCGAAATGACTATTTCCTTGTCTGACTCACTAGCGTCTCCTATTGGTTCATATACTTCCTCTTCAAGATCATAATCATCACCATTATGCTCTCCTTCTACGAGTAAAGCTCTAGTGGGACACTGTGAAACTATGTGGCCATACTCGTGACACTTGAAACACTCTACACCTTTCGTGCCCTGTTTAGATGACTCACCCATTACGGTTTTACCTTTAAAGTCTTCGTTGTGTTGGGTGTTAGGTCTCTTGTTAGCTTCAGAAAGGCGTCTGGATTGCTCCCCGGCTTTAGGAGTGAACTTACGGTCAGCAGAAAATTTGAGAGAATGTTCAATATCCTCTGCTAATTGACAAACTTGAGCTAGGGAACTTATATTCCGTGAATGGATATGCATAGCTCGTTGTATGTCTGCACGTAGTCCAGAACGAAATCTAGATATCGCCTGATGTCGGTTCTCTTTCAAATCACACCAAAGTGTCAATTCATCAAACTGAGTCATGTATTCTTGGACCGTCATGCTCTCTTGTCATAGACTGTGCAACCTATCTAAAAGGTGACCCCTAAATGTGACTGGAAGATATTTCTCTTTGAGTCTTGCTTTCATATCATTCCAAGTCTCTATCGCATCTAGATATCTGTCACACTCTCTTTCTACTGATGCCCAATATATCCTAGCGGGTCCTGTCAATCGCATCCGAGCAAATCGTATTTTACACTCTTCAGGCATATCATACCAATCGAAATAGTAATTAATGTCTGCGAGCCAGTCACTAAAGACTTTAGGGTCATGAGTGTCATTGAATGTAGGTGCTTCAACTTTTATTCTACGTGTGATGTCATCTTCAGCACGTCTAGTTCTAGGGATGCTCTCATCTCGGTTTCTTTCACTCCGATCTCTTGGCCCTCTATCGTAATTTCTTTCACTATACCCATTCTTATAAATTTGATCATTTTGTTCTTCCATGTGTCGTTCTAGTGCATCCAATCGTTTATCAACAATCATATTTTACGCTCTGATACCAATTTGACACAGGACGGAAGCAAAATTAGGGTTAGGATTTTGAGAATTAGGGTTTTTTCTAGAGGAATTGGGGAAGAAAAGATAGATTGGGGAAGAACTTACAAGATTTGAAAATCCACCCAGGTGAATCCACGCCCACTCTCCACGAATCCACGAGGAAAGATTTACTTCAGCGAAATCCACGCCAGAAATTTCTCAAGAATTTTCCTCAAAATATTATTCATCTTTTCAATATTTCATACAACTCTTATATATAGGAAAATCCTAATAAACAGAATCCTAATAAAATACAAACTTCTAATCAAATCAAATATTTAATACAATTCAAATTCTAATCAAATCTAATGAAATCTAATATAATTCTGATCTAATCCTGATCTCCTTCACAGTGGCAGCGTGTTTGAATTATTTTTTTAAAGAATAATTTAGTTTTAAATTAACTTATTATGCCTATTTAATTGCAGTTTTTGATACATATTTAAATGCAATGGCCAATACCAATGCGCCAACCATGCTTTCCACACACATTATTGTATCCACCCAAAAGAGGAGAAGAAAAGAAAGTGCCCACTTGCTTTCTGCTATACAGCTGTACCATAAATTCATTGGAGAAGAAAGAGAAGTAATTTTGACTTTGAGAAATATTTATAAATTCAATGGAGAAGCAAGAGGAAGAGAAAGAGGAAGAGATGGCATCTCCAGATCCCACCGTCCCAAGCCCCTCCGATTCCTACGACAGCACCAATCCATACCCAACAACAACAACCGATTCAGCGCAAAAACGCGAAACCACTCACCAATCAACAACCTCCTTCGTCCACTCTAAGACCAGCTCCTCCAAAGAGCCGGTGAAGATTCGCACATCAACAACCACCATCCATGCTACGGCCAGCTCCTTCAGGGAGAGGTTCCCAATGCTCACCGGCATTGGTAATAGACGTCCATCGTCACCTGGATCTTCTTCTCAGGAAGACGTCCATCAGGTTTGATTTGTATCAAGGTGTATTTTATTTTATTTGGTTGTATATGATATGCACTTCTTGTTGTTGGGCTACGTAGTATAGAATAGCCGAGGGTTCTTTTAAGGAGTTGGTTTGGTTTCGATGTACGTGTGATTTGCGTGGGTGTGTGAGATGGCCGTGACTCATCCCTTCGTTCACTGGTGGTTTAGTTACCCCCAAATCTATAAAATTTCGGCTAGTAAGTGATTATGTAAATCTCCTACTCTCATGCCACAGCGGCAGCGGATATCACATCACTGTCTAGTCGGTTATTAACCATGACAAACAAACGAGGAATTTTCTTCGGGCCAAATTTTAACCATTTCTATACAAAATTTTGAATTAGAAAAAAGAAATTTTTATTTTTTAAATTTAATATGTTGAATATAACGGGCTAAAATTTGGCTCCATCATCATCCCTATTCTTAACCCTAGTTTAGTTCTTTTCCAATTTACAAATTTTCCATCACAAATTGTAAGCTTCCGTCCTTCATCAACATATTATCAGTGCGAAGTAGCTTTTAACTATAATAAATGGTAAGTATAAAAAATTCATACAATATCTGAAATAAATAATAAAAGAAAAATATCTCCATTTTTTAATTGATTTTATTCAGTTTTGTGAGTTTCTCCCTTGAAATTTGCCCATAAATTTTAGTTTCTGTGGGATTTAACAAAAGCATGGTTTTAGAGATATTTAGTTTCTTTCCATTTTTTTTTTCTACAGCACTTCTTAATTTATTTGATTTCCTTTATTGTGGTATCATGTTTATGTGGCCATGTAACACGAGAGCAGTTTTCATTCTAATTCAAAGTATATATGTGTACAGTTTCAAAATAATCAAGCAATATACTTTATAGCCATTTAGTAATTATGCATTTCTCAAAAAAATATTCTCTCAATTGGAGAAACCAAGATAATATCCACATATGGAAGTAACAAGGGATGGTACATAGTTGGCTCTTTTACATGCTATTGTCGAGACATCATGAAGTATTTTAAAGGTCACTTGTGAATTACTAGCCGACAACTTCTACCAACTCTGGCATAGCGAAATGGCGGAGACTACTTGATCCGCCATGAAATGGACTGCTGACAACTGAACATTCATCCATACCCTCCTACATGATCACACTTACATAATGTCTGTTTGTCGCAAAATTATTGCTTCCTTCCGTTGAATAACTTTTGATTACAACGAAAGAGAACAATAGAAAAAAAAAAACGAGAGGATTTATATTTTATCGCTCTCTTTTACAATATTTGTGGGTTCTTGTAGTAGCGATAGAATCCATCAAGACTATTGTCGCGAAAATTCAGCAGTCATCTGTCAAATAAAGCAGATCCGCGAATTTGAGGTTGGAGATCCGCAACTCAGCAGATCCGCGAACCTAAAATTTCGAGGTTCGTGACTCAACTACGACAGAACAGGTTCGCGAATCTAAAATTGAGATTCACGATGCTACCCATACCACTCGGGAAGGGGTTTAATACAAAGTCACCCAACCCGAACAAGAGAGTTGCCACCTCGGATCGTAGAGCCAACTGCCAAATGGATGCAGTGGCATTACTTCGATCGTGGGAGTTACCACCTAACGAATATGACGGCACTTCTCGAGTAGTGAGGCTAACGGTCGAGCGAATGAGACGGGACGTTGCCCTAGAGCCCCTATAAAAAGCGAGAAGACAGACAAAGAAGGGATCGATCATCTTCTTTTTAAAAAAAATTACCCCTTGTGATCAGGAGTCCAGATCCTCTATTTTTCTGCCAATTGAAAGAGTTGTGCGGAGTGTCAACGGAGAGCAAAATCGTCCTCCACAGCTACATCAGAACCCAGTTTTAAACAAAGAGAGAATCTATTTTACTCATCTTCTATAAATGGAAAACTATTGAAATTGTAACCCTTTATTGAAATAGCTCAATAGAGATCTGTTTACGATTTTTATGGCGAACAGACGATTGGCGACTCCGCTGGGGACTGCCATCCGGTGATCTGGTAGTAGCTCAATCTGACAACATTCCAGTTGGCAGCCTAGTCAACTCACTCACCATTCATGTGGATCAAGAAAGGTATGAAGAATTCCTTTCTTCAGGCTCTAAGAGCCATACTTCCTTACTGGGATGCCGTAAAGTCTCCAAAGGGGTAATCTCCAAGGAGACTCCAAGGGCAACTACTCAGCCAGGGGAATCAGCGGACCAAACCGGTACGAAATCCTCTCCTTTGCCTACATTGGGCTCTAAGCCAGTTTCGGCTAAGACTCCTGATTTCTCAAGTAAAGTGGATCAAAATTCCCACTTCAACAAAGGGAAACGACCACTACCTACTTCGCAGGTCTATGACGCGTAGAAAGAGGTTCCTCTCACTCGTACAATGAGAAGGAACCTAAGAAGAAGTAAACCTCGTGCACTTCGCAGGACCACGCAACAAAAGGAAACCGCCAACTCATCCCCGCAAGGGCCTATTGTACAAGTATGGAGGCCAAAGTGCGAGGTTACAAAAGATCAAGATGTGGAAGGATTTACTCGCATTTCCTATAGAAAACGGGGTAAAGCCACGAAAATTATCTATGACTACAAACACGGAGCCTATATCCGCGTCCCTCGTGTTCCAAGGGGGAAGCATGATCGTGCAATTGAACAAGCCCGCAAACTTCAAGTTCGCGGAAGACGTACGCCGATCTCAAAGGCTGAAACTATCTCACCCACTGTTCCAACTAGGGTGAGACATGCTCTAAGAGCTTTCGAAAAGAGAGAGATGTCGGTCCCAAGGCTATCTTCCACAAGTGAT
This sequence comes from Dracaena cambodiana, assembly GCA_036321105.1. Lineage (NCBI taxonomy): Eukaryota > Viridiplantae > Streptophyta > Magnoliopsida > Asparagales > Asparagaceae > Dracaena > Dracaena cambodiana. The sequence continues at coordinate 2,504,013 of JAYEPQ010000002.1, read as the reverse complement.
GCCAATAGTTCCAATGCGGGAGATTTTCGGGAACTTCTAAGCAGAAAGAGGGAAGAATCCCAAGCATCTTACTGCCATTGCGAACGACTGATCAATACAGTACTATCTTATTGTCATTGTTCAGCCCATATTAGACCGTCGGTGTTCCATCGACTGTTAGCACCATCGGCGTCCTCATCCCAACCGGCAAAGAGGAGACGACGAAATAGGCTCGAGTTTTCTGAGCCCGAATAATCCGAAGTATCATCCAATATGATAAGTATCGGGGAAAAGAAGAAGAAAAAGAAGACAAAGAAAGTCTTCGAAGGAGGTGCTTCCGACGCAGAGCTCTCTTCAGGCCTAAAGGACGTACTCAATGAAGAGCGAGGAGTTTTCCAAAACACTCGACTCAAGAGTGGGATGACAATCCTAATTGATTATAGACAAATGGCGGGAGTCTCCTCTAATAAAGAAGACGCGATCAAGTCTGTTATAGTTGAGTTGCACACGTCTGATTCGCTCCTGGAAGACTCCGCCTCTGCATGTATGACTCAAAACAGTACCCCAGAAGAGTTCATGCGAAGGATGGACGAATAAGACAAAAGTATCCAACAACAGCAGAACGCTATCAGCGAAATTAAGGACATGCTGCATGTTCTGCTAGAATTGGAAAAAACAAGGTTGAAGAATGCATCTTCGCAGATGCCACCCCATGACCCAAAAACTGATAAAGGAAAGAAGGTGGAAGAAGAAGGTCATGGTCCTCATATTAATGAAGAAAAACCAGAACATCACAATGATGATAACCACTCCATGCATCAAGAAGAAAACGCGAATGCTGTCTGGATGGAGAGCTTCCAAAATCAACTGAATGCCCTCATGCAGAAGAGTGATTTGCAAGAGCTACGTGTTGTAAGGCCATATCCCGTAGAATGGGAAAGCATGCCATTCCCGGAAAGCTACAAGCCATTGAAGCTCAAATCTTTTGATGGTAAAGGATCGCCGAATCAGCACCTTTACTATTTTAAGTCGCAAATCGGGCATTTAGCCGGGAACGACCCCATCATTACGTGGGTATTTGTTAGTACCTTGACGGGACTAGCATTTGAATGGTTCCGGAGACTAGAACCGGGAACCATAAATTCATGGAACAATATGGAAAAAGCCTTCCTGACTAGGTTATATGAAGACAATATGGAGGTGTCAATGACTGCGCTTCTAGCTACTAACCAAAAGAAAGGGGAATCGGCCAGGGACTTAATTACAAGATTCCGGAATGATTCTCTCATGTGCCCGCACGGGATGCCAAAAAAGACCTTGGTAGAAACCTGTCGACATAATTTCTCGACTAAGGTTCTAGCCAGGATGGGAGCAGTGAAGTCCTCAACCTGGAAAGATCTCGCCCTGCAAGCTGAGGAAGCTGAGGAAATCACACAAAGACTGGAAGGAGGGGAGGAAAAACATAGGCAGAGTAATGACAACAACCATAGGTCCCGATCTCGGGGATATAAAGGGAAAGAGACGATGGTGACTGATACTCCGCAGCCTGCAAAGTCTTCCTCGAAACTCCCTCCTTAAGCACGTATGCCTCAAAAACAATATTCTTTCAAGGATGAGCATACGAAAACCATCTTCAACCTTCTCATGAGTAAGAAAATGCTCAAGCTGCCAGAGTCCAAACGTCCGGAGGAAGCAGGGAGAGTTAATGATCCTAATTACTATATTTACCATAGGATTATTAACCACCCTACTCAGAATTGTTATATCCTTAAAGATAAGATTCAAGCTCTAGTGGACGCCAAGGTCATCAAGCTCCAAGAGTACCAGAAAAAGGTGACCGCGAACATGGTGATTTTCAAGTTCGGTAAAGCACCCGACTGGATAGAGTCAACAGTTCAAGATGGAGTACAACCCATTTCTAGAGGCACGATGCAGGTTGTGAATTTTGATCCGCATCAACAGCAGGAGAAAGGGTTGTCCCCTTTTGAAACTGATAAAGGGGAGATAATATGGGTACATCAATATCTCCTTAATGATGAACAATGGACTTCCAGCTCATGTGGAAGGAGGCAAAAAAGGAAGATCTTTACTTCCAATGTCGTCTTCGTAATTCCCAAAGATGACGGAGGCATTCCTACTCTAAAAGATTCGGAAGAAAAAATTGGAGACTCTCTGGTGGCTGACGCTGAACCTCCTTCTTTGAAGACCCATTCGGGAAAGTATTACTTGAAGAACTATGGCCAAGCCGCAGATTCTCGGTTGTCTCCAGAGAAGATCAAACAAAAAGAGTTAAAATTTGATAAAGTTCGAAGGAAGAAGGGAAAGAGCTTGCGGAAGATTTATAGAAGTAGTTTCAATTCGACATCTTAACGCAGCTAGCCAATATTCCCGCAAGGATAACCTTGTACGAACTCCTGAAGCTTTCTAGATCTACGAGGGAAGCTTTAAGAGAAGCTCTGAAAGATTCGGAGGTATTTTTGGCGCAGATTCCATAGGTAACTTGGAAGAATATCTTTACACGATGTGTCACCATGTCTCTGGTAAAAACATCCCTTGCATCACTTTCTCTCCGGAGGACATGTAAGTTAGAAGCAATAAGCATCACCGCCCTTTATATTACAAAGGATACATAGGGTCTGCAGAGATTGATCACATTCAAGTTGATCCAAGCTCGACCTTAAGCATCATGCCGCGGAGGATGCTACGGTACCTTGAAGTCCCGATAAAAAGATTAGCTGCAACCAACACTACTATTTTTGGATCCAATGCTAATGGTAGTAGACCGTTGGGTAAAATAAAGCTTAAGTACCAAATCGGCGACCTGAAGACGGAAGTCACATGCTATGTGATAAATGCGGACACATTATACAACTGCTACTAGGGAGACCCTGGATCCATAACAACATTATTGTGTAGTCCACGTTACATCAGTGCATGAAGTAAGTGGACAAAGACGATAACGTAAGAATGCTAGTCACGGAAAAGCAACCCCTTAAAAGAGTTGAAAACTACTTTACTGACGCGTTGTTATATCAAGATGCGTTCGGTATCTCGGGCCAGCCTGCTCCAAAAGACTTTGATAGCGGTGAAGAGGCCGATACAGAATCAGGATCCGAAGATTCGAAATTTGATGATGTAATTTGGGACGGTGAGCCCATTGTGATAAGCCTTGAAGGCCTTGATGTAAATAATACTGTTCACTTTGACGGTGAATGGGTGATAAATGAAAATTTAGAGTTTGCTTATTCTTCTGGTGTTGATTCTGAGCCCTCAAGCACTAGCACTGATGCATTATGTGATTGTTTATATGAGATATGCTCTCTAACCTCCTTCCAAGCACCTATTCGATCATCCTTATACGAATTTAGTGATGACGTCGAAAGTGCTAACAAGGTTGTTTTTGAGGTTCCTCCTAAAGATAGAACTCAGAAAGCTATAGTATTTGGAAGAACAAGTCACAAGAGCAAGAAGAAATGCTTAGATTCTGAGGAAGAATAGGGAAATCCCGAATTCTTCCATTACGATGAGAATTCTCATAGATTAATAAAGAAAATGGGATAAAATCTGGCCAAAGGCAGGGATTGAACTTTGGAAAAGGGACAAGAACAATCTTCCCACCCTTTATCCTAGAAGGGAAAATATCAGATGATTATCAGAAAACCGGCAGGGGGTTGGGATATGTCACCACTCCCGAAGGTTCCTCGAGTGAGAGAACCGAAGAAAAGCAATTCGATCATTCATTAGAATCATCCTGCTGGGATTCAGATGTCAGTGTTGGCATGATTTTCTGTGAAGTGTCCGTGAATATGACCTCCGCGATCGAGGAAGACAAAGACCTAGAGGAAATTCGCCAATAAAAGATGATCTCTGGGCCAAGCATCTTAATGTGAAGTGGAAGATCCAATTTGAACAACGCGAGCCTCCAACCAAAGATAAAATAATCCAAATAAATATGAGAGATGAAAAGAATCCTAAACTCATATTTATAAGTGAGAACTTGTCCTCTGAGGAGAAAGAAGAATTGATATCTCTCATTCGCGAATACATTGATATTTTCGCCTGGAGTTATGATGAGATGCCAGGATTAGACCCAAGTGTCGCAGTTCATAAACTGAACATTCGGCCAAATGCTAAGCCAGTAAAGTAACAGCAATGAAGATTCCGCCCAGAGATCATGGAAGCTATTGAAGATGAAATTAAGAAGTTGATTGAGTCAGGCTTTATTTGCCAGAAACAGCACCCTGATTGGGTCACGAACATAGTTCCTGTAACCAAGAAGAATGGAAAAATCCGAATTTGCATTGATTTCAGGGATTTGAATGAAGCCTGCCCTAAAGACGAATTTTCATTACCCATCACAGATGTCATGATAGATAATACTTGCGGGTACGAGCGTATGACGTTCATGGAAGGTTCTCAGGGTATAATCAAATAAAGATGTACTCTGATAATGAGAAGCATATGTCTTTCAGAACACCACCCGGGGTATACTGCTATACAGTTATGCCCTTCGGCCTGAAGAATGCGGGTGCCACGTATTAACGTGCCATGAACGTGATATTCCAAGAGCATCTCCGGAAGACAGTGGAATGCTACATAGATGACCTAGTACTTAAAAGCAAGAATAAAGGCGATCACTTGAAAGATTTGAAAACGGTGTTTGACCTCATGAGGAAGTACCAGTTCAAGATGAACTCGACTAAATCTTTTCTAGGGGTCTCCAGTGAAAAGTTCGTCGGCTTTATCGTAACTTCCAAAGGGATTTATCTTGATCCAAACAAGGTTAAGGCTATCCAAGACATGCCACCTCCCCGTAACCTCAAAGAGTTAAGGGGACTGCAAGGTAGGCTGGCATACACCGTAGGCTCATATCAAAGATGTACGATAAATGTCAGCCCTTTACCAGATTAATGAGGAAAGGAGTGTCATTTGTCTGGGATGACGCATGCCAGAAGGCTTTTGAAGAAGTCAAACAATACCTCATGAAGCCACCAGTGCTTATGGCCCCAGTCTCGGGGGTACCTTTCCTGCTATACGTAAGGGCTATGGACCACTCCTTGGGAGTCTTGTTAGCACAGAAGAATGAGTAGGGTCATGAACAAGCTATATATTGCCTCAGCAGAATTATGCTTGGGTCGGAACACCGGTATAATCCAGTGGAGAATGAATGTTTAGCTTTAGCGTTTGCAGTGCAAAAAATGCGACACTATTTATTTGGACAAACCATCCACGTTATATCGAGAGTTAACCCCCTGAGAATACTAATGACTAAACCCGTATCGTTGAATTCGAGGCTATCCAATTGGACTATTTTGCTATCACAATATGATATGCATTTTGTCCCGCAAAAGTCTAGTAAAGGACAGGCCGTGGCCGACTTCCTAGCGGAACATCCAATTCCGGCATTCTCAAGATTATACGAACAAATCCCTGGAGAGTTGGAAGAATGGAGCCAGACTCTAAAAGAAGATGGCTCACAAGAGTCTCCAGAAGCAAATAGAGTCGCAAAAGGTGTTTGATAATTTTTCTTCAATGGTGCCTCCTGAATGGGATCCGAGGGAAGAATGACAGTAGAGGTAGGAGTTGTTTTCGTCTCTCCTCACAACCACATCATTCTGCGAGCTTACTCATTAACAAGTTCGTGCTCCAACAATGTTGCGGAGTATAACGCCCCGCTAATCGGCTTAAAAATAGCTAAACAACTGGGGGTCGAATATTTGGAGACACATGGAGATTCTCATCTTGTTGTAAATCAAGTAAGGGGAATATGAGGTCAAACATGAAGACCTTTTGTCATATTACTGCGTAGTGATCAAGATAGCCGATGGTTTCGATGGTTTCTATGTCAGCCACGTAAAGCGCCACCGAAACAGCTATGCAGATTCACTAGTTTCCTTAGCCGCTACATTAGTCTTGCCCAAGCATGCTGAAAGCAAATTACGGTAGGGAGCAGAGAATTATTCTGTCCAAAAGACGAACTCAAACAAGAAATGAAGGAACCACAGGAAGACGAAGCTGATGTTTTTGAGTCAAGTCTAGAACCGAGGGACTGGCATTTCCTTTATATAGATTATGTCCTTTACGATATATTACCTGAAGATCGAAAAGAGGCCAGGGCAATCCAGAGAAGGGCTATCTGGTTCTATTATAATGCGGAGCTCTAGACATTGTATAGGAAATCCTATGATGGAATTTTACTTCACTGTCTCTCTAACCGCGAAGCTCGAAAAGTGCTTGAAGAAGCTCATGCTGGCATCTGCAGAGCACATCAGTCAGGGCCAAAATTCTGTGATAGAATCCAAAGGACAGGTTATTACTGGCCTAAGATGATGATAGAAGAAGTCAACTACGCCAAGAAGTGTAGAGCTTGCCAAATACATGCAGACTTTATACATCAAGCTCCGAAATATCTCCACCCAACAACTACGTCATGGTCGTTTGAGCAATGGGGTATGGATATTGTCGGACCAATTTCTTCACCATCAACAAGAGGACACCGGTTCATTTTAGCTTTAACGGATTACTTTTCGAAGGCCATTTCCCTGACCGAAGTAAAATAATCAGATGTTATCAAGTACATTAAACACCATGTGCTTTATCGCTTCGGAGTGCCCAAGAGAATCATTCATGATAACGGGCCTCAGTTCGTGAGCCAAGTATTTTTTAGATTCTGCAACAAATACAGGATCGAAGACGTAGCTTCATCACCGTATTACCCTGCAGCCAATGGTCTAGCAGAAGTTTTCAATAAAACCATTGTAAAACTTCTCAAAAAGTTTAGGTCATCCAATCAAAGGGACTGGGATGAGAAGCTCGGAGAATGTCTGTGGGCGTATCGTACTACAGTCCGAACCCCCACTAATGCCATGCCCTTTTCTTTGGTATATGGGTCAGAAGCGGTCTTACATTTGGAAATTCAGATTTCATCGTTGCGAGTCACATTAACGACTAGGATGACGCAAGAAGAAAGACAACAGCAAAAGCTCCAAGAATTTAAAGCCTTGGATGATAAGCGGTTGGAAGCTCAACAGAGTATTGAACTATACCAGGCGCGAATCTCCAGGATTTTTAACAAAAAGGCCAAACGAAGAACTTTCAAAAAGAGCGATCTGGTCCTTTCAGTAAGAAGACCGATCATAACTAGCCAAAAATCTAGAGGAAAGTTCTAGCAAAAGAGAGAGGGACCTTTTATCATTGATACGATTTACTCCAACGGCGCATATCGGTTGGCAAAACCGAACGGTGATAAGATCATGATGCCAATCAACGACAAATTTGTGACGATTGATGCATGCTCATCAGATTGGCAACCCTTTCTGTATGATTGATGCGTGCTCGTTGAGTTTTACGCTTTAGGTTTCTCTTTTGGGAGCGAGTTAGAGTTTGATTTGACTTTTGGTTTGACTTTGGAATGGGCGATAACGCCGTGTTCTTGACAGACAATGACGTCTTGTCAGTTTCAACGAGCGATGACGCCTCGTAGGTATTGAATGGCGATAACACCTTTTCAATTTTGGCAGGCGATGACGCCTCGCCTTATTTAATCGTTACCCGGCGATGACGCCTGGGTTCTGAATCCGAGGATGATAGAAACTCCTCGTACTTTTGCTGGTTAACTTCTATGATCAGCGTCTCAACCATTGAGCCGATTCGCACCCGGTCGGACTGCACCACCAGATTCTCTGTGGTAAACAGAGAGGCTCCCACTGTGGTCGTCAGTTCTTATTTGCTCAAAAATTGGATTTCTCCTTCCATTGCAAAATTGTTTGGATTACAACGAAAATATCGAGATGTACAAAAAATCTGAGGAATTACAAGAACAAAAATATTAATTTATTCCCTTTTTAATGTGGCTTCGGGTGGCGATGGAGCCTCGCTGGTACACTCCATTGACTGTCTGACAGGGAAGGGATGGTTCTGCTCCGCTCCTTGATTTCACAAACTCGCCCCAAAATTGTCCAAAAGTCCTTTCTCTGTACTCAATTCCTGTCTTTTATAGACTAAATCCGCTCAAAATCCGTCTCGAATCCTCCTGAAAAATCGGATCACGGAATATCAGCAAAACAAAATAGGAAATAAATAATCATAAAACAAAGAAAAACAACTCGCAGTGGGCACCTGCGGGATCGCTCCCGTGGGTGCCTGCCCGTGGGATTTCTCCCGCGGGAGTCCCGCGGGATTCTTCCCGCGGGTGGGCACCCGCGGGAGGAATTCCCACGGGGCCCACTGAGGGGAATTCCCCAATTTTTTTTAATTTAATTTAATTACTATTATTATTATTATTTTATTTTATTATTTTTATTTTTTAGGTATCTACAGACACCTTTTAAGGAAACGGAGAGTTAAAGATGAGTCATCCTCATCTTCCTCCGGTTCCTCCGCAAAAGTCTCATAAACCAAACTAGACACCGCAGTATCGGCTACAGATGGGGTGCCCTGCGGATTAACGTCCTGCGGATTGGTAGGCAGATCGCTGAGACGCCTTAGTCTCTTCCGCTTGTGCAAAATTTCTTGGGAGGAGATTGCGGTTGAGGAGAAGACTTCTTCAAGGTTGGGAGCGGAGAAGTATCAAGGGAGGCAGGTTGAGTTAATAATGCCAATGTGTTATTATCCTCCTCCCCGGGTTGAGTCGCCGGTTCCGACTCATCAGAGTCACCTTCTGCCCCGAAGTCTTCCATCCCTGCCACTTTTGTGTTGCCAGCCTTCTTTTTCTGAGCATACCAAGCTCTGATCTCTCTCAGACAAGTCTGATTTACATTAAAGTTCTAGGGAGCGGAATTAGCATCCGCAAACCACTTGCAGAAACCGAAACTCATATTCGAGTTTGGGGTCTTGAGTGGGAGATCAAATTTAGCCTGGGTTCCACCTGCGACGAAGTGAAACCGAGCTCTAGCTCCTTCAAAAGCATTCCCAACAAAACTTATCTCCTTGTTGGGATTACCAACATAAAATTGGTCATACCCGAACTGTCGAGTGAAACGGCTCGGGTAGTAAGGCTCTATATAGCAGTGGTTCCCCAAATGAAAAACCAAATGCCCCGGACGAATGTTTATCAACCACCAGAAGCACCCCGGAGATAGAACAGTGAATTTATCAGCACCAGCAATGTCTGCGAATTCCTCCCCGTACCCAGTATTGGGAAAGTACGGAAAACATCTGAATAACTCAAAATTCGCGAAGTGATGGAGGGTCTTGCGAATCGCGGCCATGTAGCCCCCTCTCCATTGCGACCTCTCATAGTGTTGCACTTTGGGAGCATTTAAGTCTATTGCGAATCAGCAGGGCTCATCAAAGTAGGGCAATGTAGAACTAACCAGACCATCAAATAGGCATAAGGAAGCTCTACGCGCAGATTAGGAGTCTTAATGACTGGATCTCCTTTCTTCCTTTACTCCTTCACATTGCAGAATTTATCAGCCAATCTCCTCAGTCCGCTTTGAATACTGTACACCATCGCAGGCAGCAGACTGAACCGCCTGCCAAATGCAAGAAAGACGGCTAGGTATACGGCCCTAACGGGTGTTGGCAGTGAAAATTTCTAAGTTAAAAAAAAAGGATTTTCCACAACAGAACGCGGAACCAATTCAGTAGCCCCGCGTATGGTTATATTAACCCTGCGTTTGAATAAAACGCGGAGATGTTTAATAGCTCCGCGTTGATTCCGCAGTCTGGCTTGTATTAGCCTCGCGTTTGAGTGAAACGCGGAGATAATCAATAGCTCCGCGTTAGCTCAGCGTTTTGGTTATTTAGCGCCGCATTTTGATGCGATTAAAGCTCCGCGTAAGCAGATAATCAGAATCTCAAATTGATTGAGATTATGATTTCGGGCTTATCCAAATACCCGAATCAAGTCTAATCAGAATTCCATCAAAACTAAGATATTTGATTGGAATCCTTGATGAATGTGAGTTCTATTTAGATAGAAACTCTTGCATTAACCTGGGGCTATAAATACCTTCCTGGTGAAACCCTAAGGATCTTCTTTGCGGCAATTAAGATATTTTTCTGAAATTTTGGAGAATTCGAGTTACGCACAGAGCCTTGAGTTCGTGAAGATCAGAGAAAATCACCATCTTCTTTCTAGAGTTCTTGAGAAGTTCAAGTTACGCGAGAGAGCCTTGAACAAATCAAAACCAGAGAAGATCGTCTATAGTCGGCCGATATCTTTAAAAGAGAAGATTTTAACGTACCGATCGTCCAAAGGAGTTGCTCGACAGATCCCATCACCATTGATCCCACAAATACTATTGTAAAAGAGAGCAATAAATATAAATCCTCTCGTTTGTTCTTTTTTTTTTATCTTGTTCACTTCTATTGTAATTCAAGCTTATTCAATGGAAGGAAGCAAAGGAACTTTTGCGACGAACAAACTGGCGACCACAGTGGGAGTCGTCTCTTTCATCGAAAAAGAGATTGTGGCGCAATCGGACGTTGACATGATCGGATCCGACGTAGATATGCTCGTCGTTGAAATCGACCAGCAGAAGTATGAGGAGTTTCTCTCCTCTGAATCAGGTAACCTGAACGAAACACGACACTATCGTCGTGTGCGCTCCAATACCCGAGGAACGGGTAAAAAGGTATCCACCGAGGAACGGGGATCCTTGGAGACCGCGACCATAGAGTCGTTGTTTGGGCAGGAAATCCTAGCAGAGGATGAGCTTCCGATTGCCGAAGAAGACCTGGGGACTGGACTGACTAGGACCCAACTCCGGAACAGGAACCAGAGAGCGAGGCGCAGAGACCTCAAAGCCCGCTTTGGACGCGGATCTAACACTAGAGGATGCGAGGCTATGGTCCCTCGCAAACTGGCTCGCGCTACCCGCGAGACCAATCTTTACCGCGTTAAACGCGAAGATACAACTTGCCTTAAAAGCAAGGAAAAGCCAGCGTGTGATTCTCCACGCGAGGCTATTACTGTGCCTAGCGAGAGACGCGAAGCCAGTAAGGGTTGCGCTAGTCGCAGAATACCCAACACTCGCGAGTTACGCAAGTATAAAAATTCTTCAGAGCCAGCGTGTGATTCTCCACGCGAGACTATTACTGTGCCTAGCGAGAGACGCGAAGCCAGTAAGGGTTGCGCTAGTCGCAGAATACCCAACACTCGCGAGTTACGCGAGTATAAAAATTCTTCAAAGCCAGCGTGTGATCTTCCACGCGAGGCTATTGCTGAGCCTAGTGAGAGACGCGAAGCCAACAAGATTTGCGCTAGTCGCAATATATCTGACACTTGTGAGAAACGCGAGTATAAACTCTCCTTAAAGCCAGCGTGTGATATTCCATACGAGGCTATTACTGGACTTAGCGATAAAAGCGAAGCCAGTATTATTTGCGAGAAACGCAAGATGCCTCACCTCCGCGTAAATCGCGAAGATGATTGGCAGATTGTCGTCAATCGTAAAAATCGCACTAGACGCGAAGTTATGACTTGTGTTAATCACAAGAATAAGCCAGCGTGCAAGAATTCTCTTCCACGCGGGGCTGCTATTCCAGAAGATAAACTTCTGAAGGCAGATAAGCCAGCATGTGATGGACTTCCTCCACGCGAGGCTATTAGACCTAAACAAAAACGAGAGCCAAGCGTTAATCGCAAAGCCAAGGATTCTTGCGCAAATCGCAAGGCAAAGCCAGCGTGTGATTTTCCACGAGAGGCTAAGTATAAAGAAGAAGATGAATTTCTTTAGAAACGCCAAGCCAGCGTAAAACGCGAGGCTAGCGTCAAACGCGAAGCTATAGCTCAACTTCACGTAGATGATTCAGAACGCGAAGCTAACATCCAGCTCCGCGGAAAACAGCCTGAATATAGAATCAAGGCTGATAATCGGGTTATTGGACAACATGTCGACACTAATGACCCTGAGAAACTTCAGTGGGCCCCTAGACCCTTTCAGCAACCAGGTGGCCCCCACAATTCTTCGTCATCCAAGGTCACCGATCTCAGAAATTACTTGACAAAAATGAGAAATATGACTCAAACTCAGCCACACTCAACATGTCATTGTGAGCAGCTCATAACAGCCTTATCTGCTGTATTGGATAATTGCTGTTGTACTAAGAAGAGAGTGTCTGTATTTAACAAGATAACTGAGTCTCGTCAAGACACTCCGACAAGGAGGAAGAATAATCTGAGATATCAAATCAAGGAAAAAGAGGTAAAGGCGGTGACCTCAAATATGGTCAGTAAAGGTAAGAAGGCCATGGAATAAAGAAACGAGTCAGATGCAGATGATGAACAACCTCGCCATCTTACTCGACTCAAATCAGGTGCTGTCGCTCCTCGGAATTATAAGAAACTTTCAAAAGGTTCTTATGATGATGACAACGACAATTCAGCTATAGCTTCCCCAAAATCTCGTGCATCCTCCCGACCACGAAAATCAGCGTCACATATGGTGGACAGGTCCGATGACATTGACCAAAGGATGGAAGCCCAAGAGCAGATGATTCGAGGTCAGCAGAAGGCCATTGATGACTTCAAACTAATGCTTCTAAAAGTGGTCGAAAATACCCAGAAGATAGCCGATGATAAGGCTAAAACTTCTTCGGAACCGCCACCTAAGACAAATGAAGAAACTAAAGAAGAAAAGGCTTATTCGATGCATGAAGATGATGACAAATACTCTTTCCATGATCCTCATGGAGAAAAGATCGAGAAATTGCAAAGCCAACTTGATGTCTTGATGTGCAAGAAAGAATTAAAAGAATCGGGGGTTTCAAGACCATACCCGCCTGAGTGGGACTTGGCACTGTATCCCGAAAAGTATAAACCGCTCAAATTGGAGCCATATGATGGGAAAGGATCCCCAAGCCAGCATATGTATTACTTTTTATCGTAGGCAGGTCATCTAATGGGAAACGATCCCATAATGACCAAAGTATTTGCGAGCACCCTGTGAGGGCCTGCTTTTACATGGTTTATGCAGTTGCCCCCAGGTACTATAAATACTTGGTATGATGTCGAGAAATAGTTCTTGGCACGTTTCTTTGAGGATGATACCGAAATATCGGTTCATTCCCTCCTTGCAACGAAACAAGGGGAAGAAGAAACGGTGAAGAGTTTCATTGAACGCTTCAGAGAAAAGTCCGTGTATTGTCGACACGGTATGACCCAGGAAACCCTGGTGGAAACCTGTAAGCATAATTTTAGGACCGGCGTGCTGATAAAAATGGGAGCTGTAGAGTCCAAAACTTGAAAAGATCTGCTGAAGTAGAGAGAGCAGGCAGAAGATATAATTCGCCGGATTAAGGAATCTCGTAGCATGAGAAACTCTACAAATAACAAGCCATATCCACAGAATCCTAAAAATAAAGGGAAGGTTGTGATGGCGACAGTTGCAGATCTGAAGCCAAAATCTCAAAATCCGAGAGGTGCAGGTCAAAATAGGTCCTGACAAGATAGAATTTATACGTTCAAGACGGAGCAGACAGATACTCTATTCCATCTCCTCCTGAGAAAGGGCTTGCTAAAACTTCCGAAAAATAGAAAACCAGAAAACGTTGGTAAAACCAACGACCCTACCTATTGCCTGCACCATCTGAACGTCGGACACCCAACTAAGGATTGCTATCCTCTTAAGAACAGAATTCAGTCATTGATAGAAGCTAGAGTTCTCACACTTAAAGAGGATCAAAAGAAAGTTTCTGCAAATATGGCAAATTTGGTAGTTGGAACCAATAAGTTCCCTACCAGAGCGATTCCTGTACCAGTAGGAAAGCCAATATCGACACCAAGCATGGGCAGCCCGCACTTGCAAGCTAGCCCCTTGGATATGCTCCAAACCACAGCTGTGACAAAATCGTCCTCATTGGTTAACAGCCGGATTTGGCTGGGGGTGCCGAAAATATTGACAATAATAAACATCATGCTTCTGCTATTCTCAACAGCCATTGGAATGGCTAGTTGGGTGCTATAAATATTTTATTGCCCAATGCTGTTAAAGCGACGGGAAGAGAAGATCAAGTTCCTCGCCAACCCTATCATACTGGGGGTAAAAGTATGAATCAACTACCCAATGCTGATTAAAGGCAAAGGGGAGAGGAAATCAATTCCTCGACAACTCACCATGCTGAGGAAAATCGACTGAAAATCGGGAGGAAACTCGGTCGGAAGAAGCTCGGGTCGCCTGAACTCTGATCGGCGAAATCTCTAAAGTTTCTGGAAAATTCTCAAATGAAGTGAGAAGGATAAGGAATAGAGATTTCATTTAAATAAAAGAAACCGCCTCTTGGTTACTCTCCAAAACGCGAAGCTATTAGCCTCGCGTGATGATGGAAAATGAGAAGTTATTAACTCCGCGCAACTATGCAAAGCGCGAAGATAGCCCGATACCTTAGCTTCGTGTTCCTATGAAGGACTTGGATTTTTTTTTGGCTAAGTTAAAGCGATCATTTGGGTATTATCAGTCCAATTTACGCATATGAGCCTTAGACTATTTTACCAAAATTATTGACCATCTATTTGTTGAGCAAGCAAGATTCTTGAAGCTGACAGATAGAGAGGAAAATAATTTGCTCTTTATTCATAAAAGAAGAGATTACTTAGAGGAAGTTATAGCTCTCCCAAAAGCTTTTACATGATCAACTCATCAATAACCAAACAGTAAGACTTCTCTACGGGGTGTTGAAGCTCAGTTCCCTGGTTCATATGCAAAAGATCTCCTCTGCAAATGCCAATTTGGATCTGTCATTCGAAATGAAGCACTAGAGGAAAGGGAAGTGCTACAATGAAGCACAAGCTGAACTGCAAGTGCTGCAATCTCTCGGAGTCAGAGCTTAAAACCTGCAACTATGTTGTAAAGTATATGCTTCTGACTTCCTTAGAGTTGCTTTTGTTGATGAAGATCGATGGACCCGCGTACACTCCTCTTCAGAAAGGATTGGACTTACTGCAAAAGGAACAGAGTTTCCAAAAGAGTGAAAACGCGGAGCTAAGATAACTCCGCGCACAGTTGAAGAAATAGCCTCGCGCTTTAAACGCAGAGGATGACGCGATAACTTTGCGTAAAGGAAGGATAGAGTTTCTCTCTACTGTTTCCTTCTCTTTCATAGCCTCAGGACATGAAGCGACTGCTAATCAAAGATAGCCTCGCAATTCATAGCGACTGCTAATCAAAGATAGCCTCGCAATTCATAGTAACTACTAATCAAAGATAGCCTCGCAATTCATAGCGACTGCTAATCAAAGATAGCCTCGCAATTCATCGCGACTGCTAATCAAAGATAGTCTTGCAGAATCATCGAGACTGCTAGTCAGATAAGCCCCACGTTTCAAGCGCAGAGATGACGCAATAACTTCGCGTAGAGAAAGAACAGAGTTCCTCTCTGTCATCTCCTTCTCCTTTAAGCCTTACGGCCGGAGAACGGCGATCTCACCGGTGAAGTAAACAATTGGCTGGAGCCGAAAACATCTCAGAATGATTATAAGGAGATCAAAAGTCAAGGTTTTTACCTTCAGGAGATGCTGCATTGACTGGTTCGCCACTGCGTCTACTTCCACGGTCGCTGCCATTAACGCCGGCCAACGTGCATAAAGCCAAACTCTTCTGGAGTGACATCCTAATTATGAAAATCTATGGAGAGTTAAATGGAGATCAATTAAAGATCATTCATCGACATGAGTCACTCGATCGCCGGAGTTCCAGACTCTTCAAATCTCCAAGTGAAGAAGAAGATGAGTCAAAGCCTCTATTGAAACAGAATTACCGTCGCTTGGTATTCGGCGTAGAAATTCAGGGTAATTAATGACATAATTACTCATTTCACTGAAGACGAAGTGAAGCTGATTAGCTCTGCGTAAGTGAGCATAACGCGATATAGACTTGGTATTCTAACTCCGCGTTTCAGTTTAAAAAATTCAAAGTATTTCAAAATCTGCTAAGTTCTAAAGCCATTTTAAAAACTTTGGAGGGGGTTCTGTTGGCAGTGAAAATTTCTAAGTTAAAAAAAAGGATTTTTCACAATAGAATGCGGAGCCAATTCAGTAGCCCTGCGTATGGTTATATTAACCCTGCGTTTGAATAAAACGCGGAGATGTTTAATAGCTCTGCGTTGATTCCGCAGTCTGGCTTGTATTAGTCTCGCGTTTGAGTGAAACGCGGAGATGATCAATAGCTCCGCATTAGCTCCGCTTTTTGGTTATTTAGCGTCGCGTTTTGATGCGATTAAAGCTCCGCATAAGCAGATAACCAGAATCTCAAATTGATTGAGATTATGATTTCGGGCTTATCTAAATACCCGAATCAAGTCTAATCAGAATTCTATCAAAACTAAGATATTTGATTGGAATCCTTGATGAATGTGACTTCTATTTAGATAGAAAGCATTAACCTGGGGCTATAAATACCTTCCTGGTGAAACCCTAAGGATCTTCTTTTCGGCAATTAACATATTTCTCTGAAATCTTGGAGAATTCGAGTTACGCACAGAGCCTTGAGTTCGTGAAGATCAGAGAAAATCACCATCTTCTTTCTGGAGTTCTTGAGAAGTTCAAGTTAAGCGAGAGAGCCCTGAATAAATCAAAACCAGAGAAGATCATCTATAGTCGGCCGATATCTTTAAAAGAGAAGATTTCAATGTACCGATCGTCCAAAGGAGTTGCTCGACAGATCCCATCGCCACTGATCCCACAAATACTATTGTAAAAGAGAGCGATAAATATAAATCCTCTCGTTTGTTCTTTTTTTTTTATCTTGTTCACTTCTATTGTAATTCAAGCTTATTCAATGGAAGGAAGCAAAGGAACTTTTGCGACGAACAACGGGTATGTTTTCCTGCGAAGGAATAACACACTTCTTCAACCATACCATCAAGTAGCCCGCCAAGAAGGCTGGATCAGATAAAGGTTGAAGGGTCTGGTAGCGAAAGATTTCAAAGGACGTTCCAGCCTTGAAAACGTCCTCATCAGATTCGGCGACATAAAGGTCTGTCACGAAACCTGTGATTCTTCTCTCAACCTCTTTTTTAGAAGCTGGAGGAAAGCGAGTGAAATTAAGATTGCTCTTAGAAAAGTCGGGCAAAAGATATTGCAACCACTTCTTCGGCTTCAAACTGTGGGTGCCGGACATGTGGGTGCAAATATGGTAGTGGCAGAGTAGCTCCCAATAAGTATTATAGACTAAAGGATCATGGGTTTTTAGCAGATAGAGTTCTTCTCCAGTAGGGACATACTCTTCATATGGGATATCTCCCATAGGCAGCCCTGAGATTTCATGTATCTCATGCAGGGCGAAACCCAATTCGCCACGGGGAGTGAAGACTGTACAAGTATCAGGACTATACAATTCCAACAAAGAAAAGAAATGGAATCGGCTAGCAGGAATGCCATGCTGAACCTCCCTGATAGCGCGGTAAAAGTTTGCATACTGGAGCTGATCTCTTAAAGCTCTCAGAAAGAAGTCATTCAAAATTGCCCACTCTCCTTTTGAAGAGCAGTGAACCCATCATGGGGACAAAAGTCTTGAACAAGAAACTCCCCTTGCACATTGACGAATCAATGCACGAAAGTTTGTGCGACTATGGGTATTTCACCTCTAGAGAAGTCTTGTTTAAACAACCCTGGGAGCAATCCATAAAAGTGCTTCTAGTAGTACGAGGGAAAGCACCCTGTGAGTAAAATCCTCCCAGTAAGATGTCGTTCTATGGCCTGTTTATGTGCCAGTCCATTCGTCTGGGCACAGAAAGAGATTGGAGGAATAAGAACGGGTATGACCTCTCCATGTTGGGAAGAAACAACTAGCGACCTTCAACTTGACAGAGCCACATGTAATCTCCATCTTCCAAACCGCTATCGGACACCGAAACGTGGTCCCCGAACAAAAAGGCGGGTTTACTCAGCAAGGATTGATTATCTCGTTCAAAAGATGCATTGGTCATCAATTCTCGCAATATTGAGCGAGTAGGATGAAGAATTTTATCTCCCCTCTTGGCTATTTGATGTTGTACAATGCGAGAAAATTTGACCAAATTTGAACTCTTTCTTCCCGTCATAACCATCCGAGTATCCGAAATAATGATCCTTAGGCCAAGTATTCAAAGCATAATCAACTGCGAAAGGAACACTCAAATTCAAGACAAAAAAAAAAGAAATTTATTAAAGGGATTGCCTTTCGAAAGTATGTTGAGAAAATTACCTCTAATGAAAGGTTCCTACCGAACCACTATCGCACTGGAGGTTGCTTGGAGATCTTGATGGCCACTGGCAGAAGCATCAGAGGAGGAAGCTTTCTTCGAGAGCTTGTGCAGATTAGGGAAATCCTTCACGAGATGAATTGAAAGCTAAAGGAGGCCGAAGATGAAAAGTCTTAGAAAACCCTAAAGACAAAACTTGGAGTTCAAGTTTCTTGAGATAGGAAGGACCTCTCTCATGAAATCGAGGCTATATAGCAGATGATTTGATGACCGAGATCTTCGGATGGACGTGATCTCTAGCCCAAATCTCGTGAATACCTTTTTATTTAATGCGGCTCAGAAAACGTCTCAATTCTTACGCCATATAAAACAACTGCCTTCCGGAGTTTTCGTAACCAAAAGGTAAGTTCGCGACCTTAATACAGAGTCGTGTTCCTTCTAAAGTGAAAGTTTGCGACACTAACACAGAGTTATCTTCTTCTCCAAAGTGAAAGTTTGCAACCCTAACACAGAGTCGTCTTTTTCTCCATAATTAAAGTTCGCGACCCTAATATAGAGTCGTCTTCTTCTCCAAAATGAAAGTTTGCGATCCTAATACAAAGTCGTATTTTCAAGAGTTGAAAATTGTGGCACTAATACAGAGTCGTATTTTCCTTCAAAAGCAGCAAATTCACGGCGCTAATACAAAGTCGTGTTCTTTTCAAAATGGGAGTTCAAGATATTGAGACAGAGTCATGCTGCCCTCAATTGAAGAAAGTTCTAATACAGAATTATACTCTCAATATGAAGATTCTAATACAGAATGTTATATCCAAAGTATTCCAAAACACCTCAGAGAATCGTGAGAGTTTTGAAAACTTTGTAGGGGGTTTTTATCAGAAAAAATTTCGGAGTCATCTGTCAAATAAAGCAGATTTGCGAATTTGAGGTTGGAGATCCGCAATTCAGCAGATCCGGGAACCTAAAAGTTCGAGGTTCGCGACTCAGCTACGACAGAACAGATTCGCGAATTTAAAATTGAGATTCGTGATGCTACCCATACCACCCAAGGAGGGGTTTAACACAAAGTCGCCCGACCCGAACAAGGAAGTAGCCACCTCGGATCGTGGAGCCAACTGCCAAACAAATGTAGCGACATTACTTCGGTCGTGGGAGTAACCACCTAACGAATATGACGGCACTTCTCGAGTAGTGGGGCTAACGGTCGAGCGAATGAGACAGGACGTTGCTCTAGAACCCCTATAAAAAATGGGAAGACAGACAGAGAAAGGATCAATCATCTTCTTCTTAAAAAAAATTACCCCTTGTGATCAGGAGTCCAGATCCTCTATTTTTCTGCCAATTGAAAGAGTTGTGCGGAGTGTCAACGGAGAGCAAGATCATCCTCCACAGCTACATCAGAACCCAGTTTTAAACAAAGAGGGAATCTACTTTCCACATCTTCTGTAAACGGGAAACCGTTGAAATTGTAACCCTTTTTTGAAATAGCTCAATAGAGATCCATTTACGATTTTTATGGCGAACAACTGTAAGGTCCGTGGACTCCATTGACGATCCGACATTGATATGAGTTTCGAAACAGCATGAGGTTGCCCTACCTACTAGATTTATGGAACGCGCGTGGGCACGTTAAATTGATCGGATTAACTGGATTGTACACACTCAATAGCTCGTCAATTACACGCTCAAGAGTACGGACCATGACTCTCCCCAAAAGGTGATTTCCACAAAGCCTCATGATGCCTATTTATAAGCATGAGGTGGTAGATCACCTGCCTTATAGATAAGATCAAATATTTGTTTATCTTTTAAAAAGATTTGGAAATCTCTGGTTCATCGTATCTGGACCTGATCTGATCTTTAAGATTTGTCAGAATCTCTGATTTGATATGTTTAGTTATGATTTAAATGCCCAAGATTAAGTATGATTAGATAAGATTAGATATCCAAGTCTAAACCAAATCCGATCTCCAACTGATTAGAGATTCTTTGATGTGATCCAACGGCTAGTGTCATGCCCCGCTCCCGATATACAGTATACGAGCACGTGTAGCAGGTACCGACAACATATTCGTTTTGAATATGTTAAAGTCTCAATAAATTTATTACAATAATACTCAGTAATTACGATAGAAAAATTCAACAAAATTTTGACTTTTCACTTATTGGAACGAAATTTAAATATAGTTGAAACAAAATATAATGAAACAAAATATAATGAAACATGAAATCTCTAATCCCTTATTGAGTTTCAACCTGATTTTTAAACTATACCAGATCCTGCATCAGTTTTGGCGTGTCCATTGATAAATCTGGGCATGAACACCCAGGTCGTTAGTTTGCGACCAAAATAAAATACACAGAAAGAATGTGTAATATAATAGTTGTGTTCAAACATAACAATAACACAAATTTTTAGAAAACATGTAATGAGATGTCTACAATAATGATGCCAATTGATTCAGATTTTCTTTATATCATTTTAGTGAACTCAACGTTATAATAGGGGTATTTTTGTCTAGGACGTCATATAAGTGGAAAAAGCTAACTGATGGAATACCATTGTTTCGATTATTTCCTGTACAGACCCAGAAAATGGTCACAGGATTGTCCGGTACTGAATCAGACCTGCTGTCAGGCAAACAGGAATTATAATCAGGTATGATCCAGCAAATCATCACGTACCCATGGTGTGCGAAATATTCAGTTGTACAACTTAATAAGTTTACAGCCAAAATAAAGTATATTTTCATCATTCAGTTTCTCCCCCAACCCAGTGTAACTTAGATATAGTACAGTATATTGATTATATCAGGTACAATATTTCAATTGGATTTTTCTTAATTTATTAACAATATGATTTATAGCGTCCGTTCAGTTTATACTTTATTCAATAAATCACAATTAGCTCTATTTAAGAGTCACTGATTTGAAACATCATAGAGATATCGGCCAGGCAATTATATGAATGCTAGGAGGTTTTCCGTACATTGCACGTTCCTTAATTAGAGAACCAATATACAAGATAACTTTTCTAAATACCGACACAAAATGATATCAAACAGTATTTTTCCGTGAATATAACTTTTATGTGATTTATCAAATTTGTATATATGATTATTCTAAAATCTAACTATATTATGTAATTTAAATTTAATGAAATTGACAATATATTTTTTTATGACAAGAAACATAATAAGTAATTAATAAATTCCTACAAAATAACAAATCAATTTACAAAAAATAAATAACATGATTGAAACAACAGATATATAAAATAGCATGATTAGTGATCCAAAAATGAACTCACCTGGATTTTGTTTTCCGATATCGATCAATGGAGCAATCTACACATTAAAAATATTCTAAAAATATTAAAAATAAATAAATATGAATTTAAATGATTTTTAGGGATTTTCTAGTACTTATAATACACTCAAAGTTAATTTTAGTATTAATGGGTCTGAATTTTAGAAATGAGTCTGAATTCATCTTATTAGGTTTATAAGATAATGGATGTTCTTTTTAAGTTATTAGGATTATTGAGTAATAGAGGAGTTAATCTATGATTCATTAAAATAATTTAACTCAAGAAAAAAAAAAGATAATATTTAACCTCTTGTCAAAAGGTGAGAATCTAAAATGTGGAAAGTGATGGAAGGAGATCATCTTCTCTGGTGAAGTGGTGACAGTTCTGGCGGCGGCTCCTGCAGTGGTTTTGAAAGTGGCTCCGACAAGATGAGAATGTTAGAGAATGATTTTTAGAATGAGTGGAATGTGTTTTGATTTAGGGATTTATATATGATTGGATTTAGGAGTTATAGAATGTGAAGGGTTTAGAGAGTTATATAATCTAAAGGGTTTGAGAGGTTATAAAATTTAGAGAGTTAAGAGAATTAAATTGAAGGTTTAATGTAGATAATTTTTGGAGAAGATGAAAGGATGGGAGTTAGAGAAATGAATGAGTAATGAGTTGAGAATATGAAAAATTAAAGAGTTATAAGAGATGAAAGATTTAAAGATAATGAGTCATATTTATCATTTTGTTTATTTATTTAATCTTTTATTGCTATAAAAAAATAGAGGGCTGTTACAACTAGCCTCGCATATGAGGTTTTTCTTTACTTTTTACCCATCAACAATGTCTCCTTCTTGTATAGTATTCATCTGCTTTGTAAAGTGTTTTAATCAATTGTAGTGGATATTCTGTACAAAAATATTTCACAACGGACATCAGTTATCGTCAATATTTAATAAATATAGGATATCTATAGAAATATACTTGTTCACATGCTCTAAATCATATATGAGTAAGATAATACATGTATACATCATCTAAAGCTACATAAAACATTATATGTAATATACATGTTTAGGAGATACTTATCTTAGACACTTGCATCAAATCTATGAATCTATAGCCACTATTCAATTGTAGAATTTTCTTAAATGCCTAACGACACATTGCCACATCCCATAAATCACTCGAATGCCTAACGTAGATGCATGTAAACATGCCGAGTTTGGGTCTATCGGGTTTGATTTGCAATTTTTTTTCACCCACTATTTAATAATCCAATACTAGAGGAAACAAACACTATTTTAAGCCCGGTTATTGGAAGAGACCCAATATATCACCGATAAATTTCCAAAAAAGATAAATGTTTTGAAAGTATGAATATTGTAGTGGGTAGGGTCCTAATCCACGACTACTGTATCTGATATAGCAACATTATTTAAAACATTGGCTCTGAACATATTTGTGTCTCTTAATAAAATGGGATACTTTATCTGTCCTTTCCTAAAAAGAAAAAAAAGAAAGGAAAAAAAGGGAAAAAAAAACTCCTTACCATAAACCAATACTTGAAGGCAGATATCATACAATCTACCCGTGTGCAAGTTTTAGCCTCAATGATTTGTTGGTATCTCTTTTTTTTGTATTTCTTTTTTAAAGATAATGAGTCATGGATGGTTTTTATGTTATTCTCCCTGTCAATTTTTGCAGTTTATGTATCAATCTGAGAGCTGAATTATTGTGTTTATGTAAATAATATCATCTGCAGAGGGATGAAACATCATCAGAGAACGAAGCGCTTAATTTTAAGGAGCCAACCTCTGAATACAAATCTGGGTCAAGTAGCACACTTACTCCTCCTTTGTTTCCAGATGCTAGGTTCAAACTCTATAGAGAAGCTCCAGTTTATGGCAGAGATGATATAAAAAATAAGGTCATTGATTTTGTATATAGCGATGACTGTATGGATCATAATGTCTCCGTCATTCGCATAGTTGGTATTGGTGGTGTGGGGAAGACCGCCCTCGTCAAACTTCTTTATGGCATCTTAATTCAATATGGGATCTTTGAGGCAATGGCATGGGTTTGTGCGAGTGAAAGACTCGATACCAAGGGGCTTACGAAAGCAATCATCGAGTCACTGGCTGGTATTCCCTGTGGACTTACTGAGCTAAGGGAAGTTCAAGAAGCTGTGAGAGAGGAACTGATGGGTAAAAGATTCTTACTTGTATTGGATAATGTCTGTGATGATGCTCCAGGCTTCTGGAGTAGCCTACTGGTGCCACTAAGTATTGGTGCCCGAGGAAGTATAATCATAGCAACTACCCGGTCTGAAAAGAAATTTGTTATGGGTAAAACACAGCATTATAAACTGAACAGGTTATCCAGAAACGAGTGCTGGTTGGTTCTCTGGCAGCAGTTATTTGATAGAAGGGGTGAGGTACTTATTTGAGGGAGGTCGGTAACATGATCATCACGAGGTGTAAAGGCCTTCCTTTGGCTGTGAAGGCAGTTGGAGGCCTTCTAAAATCAGATCTTGATGAAGCATCATGGGGTGCAGTGTTGAATAGCAATCTGTGGTATGAAGACGGGAATTTGCCAGCTATTAGAGTATGCTGTGATCATTTAACGATACATCTTCAGCAATGCTTTCGATACTGCTCCTTGTTTCCTAAAGGTTACATGTTTGATAGGGATCATTTGATTAGGTTATGGATGTCACAAGGCTTCGTAGAGCTTGAAGAAGGAAAACATGGGCGAGACACAGGCTATCGATATTTCTATCAGATGTTAGAGATGTCATTCTTTCAACAATCTCCAATTCCTGGCCCTGCTGAAAACTATATGATGCATGATCTCGTTCACGATCTAGCACAATCTATGTCAGTGGACAAGTATTTGAGAGCAGAGACAGGGAAGATATCTAGCATACCTGACACAGTCTGTCATGTGTCACTTGTTCCTTCTGAATCTGATGCCACCTTAAAGTTCGCATCCCTCCAGGAACTTAAAGATATTCAAACACTACTGCTCATAAATTCCTCAATTATGAAATGGCAAGCGAGTGTTTTGCATGTTGAAGATCCTGCAGTCCTAAATGATCTGTTCTATCGTTTAGGAGGCTTAAGAACTTTGGATTTGAGTTTTACTGATATTGAAGATGTGCCGGAATCAATTGGCAATTTGCAACATTTATGTTATCTTGCTCTCAATAGAACCAACATTCGCAAGCTTCCCGAGTCAATATGCAGCCTCTACAATCTACAGACTCTGGAACTCCAAGGCTGCAACTCTCTCTCCGAGTTACCTACACAGTTGAAAAAACTTACCAATCTGCGGCATCTTGATGTCTGGAAGGAACGTGGATTTATATCCATGTCTCCTGGGATCGGGCAATTGACAGATCTTCAAACATTGTCGACATTTTCGATCAGGAGAGGTGAGCAGTGGTGTGGGATTAGGGAGTTGAAGGACTTGATGAATCTCAGTGGAGCTTTTTGCGTTGGAGGGCTATGCAATGTGGTCAGTGGTGAGGAAGCTGAGGTGGCCCAACTGATGATGAAGAAGAACTTGAGAACTTTGACATTGCAATGGGTTAACTTTGGAGAGGACTTAGAGGATGATCAAAGTGCGGAGACTGCTTCTGTGGTGCTTCAGAGTTTCCAACCTCACAGCAATCTTGAACAACTGACGATACGTGATTACTCTGGCGATCAATTCCCTTGCTGGATGGCTGATCCCTCCTTCTTGATGCTAACGACAATTACACTTGATAACTGCTACGAGTGTACCAGCCTTCCACCGTTAGGTCAACTGTCGTCTCTCAAGCGCCTCTCCATACGAATGATGGATGGTGTTCAATGCATCGGGCGGGATTTTTGTGGCTCTGGCCCTTCTAGAGGATTCCGGTCACTAGAGACGTTGAAACTCTGGGATATGCCTGAATTGGTAGAGTGGTCTCCAGTGGAGGAAGGGTGCTTCCGTTGCCTCCGCAATCTTTCCATCAGTAGGTGTGACAAACTGAGGGGACTCCCCTGTTTTACTTCTCTGCAGGAGTTGTCGATTCACTGTTGTGCACAATTACTTGATCTTCCAACAATTCCACGTCTCAAGTCTTTAAAGATTGAAAGCGTGCAAACTCTTGCTTACCTTCCTCGACTGGATTTGCCTGCACTTGAGATTCTGGTGATCAGCAATTGCAACCAGCTCTTGCAAGTGAATAGCTTGAGTCGTCTTCCATCTCTTAAACGGCTAAACCTAACTAGATGCCCGAAGCTATATTTCTCACCATCTTATAAGCTGCCCTCAACTCTCCAAGTTGTGGAGATCCGTGGTGACTGTGCTTTGCTTAGCAATTGGAGCCCAGATGGTTTTAAAAACATAACCAATGCCCGGGTAAATTTCATCTATAAACGTCAGCTGAATGAAAATTTTCAGTTTAGTTTTCACAAAAAGAATTCTATTATGTCTATTTTGCTTTTCTGATTTCTGAACAAACTTTCATTCAGAATTTCCATGATTGTCATTTCCTTTGTTTCTTCCAGGCACACCAGAAGTTTGTAAGGAACTTGAGAAGAGCAAGAATGGGGAGAATTCGCTATCGCAAGAGTAAATGAGGAGGATTCACTATAAGAAGAAGAAGAAGCATGTCTGCAGTTTAGGTGGACCATAATTTATTGGGTACCTGTGCAACCAACAGAACTTGCTGTATAATTACATCACTCGTAATCCGATCATGTTTTTATGATCTTTCTACAATTAGTTCTGGTTATTATTTTCGGTTACATATTTGTGATGGTGATTAAAGTTGTAACTGAATCTTGTATAAGATGTTTAACGGAGTAGCTTATATAGCTAATATATTGTATTGCCCACCTTTTTTTAACCGTAAACACTGGATTAGTCGTTTTGCATTCTACTAATCACATGTTAACAAAACAAGTTATATATATATATATATATATATATATATATATATATATATATATATATATATATATGGGATAACTGTAGGTAAGCCGTCAGCTCAGAAAAAGTTACGTGAGCTAGCGGCAAAACTATAATGATCCAATAATTTTTCTTTAACTTTTTTTAACCATTTACTAATTCTACCTCCTTAACTTCTTTTAGATTAAATTTCATAGATTTTGTAGTTTATTTACCTTTTCATCAAGTGCATATAAAATGTTTTATTCATTGAAAACCGTTAATTTTGTATTAACTTGATGGAGGACCAAATCAAAGGGTATGAGTGAACCCTAGGGTGTTGAGATCATAATCCAAAAGAAATTTTTTTAAAAAATTTTACTTGAGATAGTAGAATTGAACTGTAGTTCAGGTAACTTGCATGGGCTGTCAGCTCATTTTTATTTTTCTATATATATATATAAACAGGAAATTCATCAGCGGTGAAGGGAGTTCTTTCACCGTCGCTTAAGTGGCCCAATAAAATTACTACATATGGCATCACTCAAAGGACTGTTAAGGGAATTCATTTATTTATTATCTTGAATAACGTCACGTGTAATAATTTTATTGCGCCATCTAAGCGGCGGTGAAGAAACTCCCTTCACTGCCGGTGTATTTTCCATTTCCTCATATATATATATATATATATATATATATATATATATATATATATATATATATATATATATATATATATATATATATATATATATATATATATATATATATATATATATATATATATATATATATATATATATATATATATATAGTGTTTTGTTGACACCTAATTAATGGAACATGGAGGACTAACCCAACGTTTATGCTAAAATAAAAGCGGGGCAGTACCATAGATTAGCTATATAAGCTACTCCGTTATAAATCATATACAAAATTAATCACGATCACAAATATCTAACTGAAAAGAACAAGCTGACATAAAGGGGTAGAGATAGTGATTGTTAAAAAAATTGAAGAAAAATCATTGGATCATTACAGTTTGCCGCTAACTCAAATAACTTTTCCTGAGCTGGCGGCTTACCTACATTAATCCATATATATATATATATATATATATATATATATATATATATATATATATATATATATATATATATATATATATATATGGATTAATGTAGGTGAGCCGCCAGCTCATGAAAAGTTACTTGAGCTAGCGGCCAAATTATAATAATCCAATGATTTTTCTTCAATTTTTCTTTATAATTACTATCTCTACCTGCTTAACTATTTTCAGATTAAATTTCATAAATTTTGGAGTTCATTTACCATTTCATCAAGTGCATACAAAATATTGTATTCATTGAAAATCGTTAATTTTGTATTAACTTGATGGAGGACCAAATTAAAACTAAAACCCAAGAAATTGGGTATGAGCGAACCCTAGGGAGTCAAGATCATAATCCAAAAGAAAATTTTTAAAAAATATTATCGGAGATAGTAAAATTGAACTGCAGCTCAGGTAATTTGCGTGAGCTGTCAGCTCATTTCCATTTTTCTCATATATATATATATATATATATATATATATATATATATATATATATATATATATATATATATATATATATATATATATATATATATATATATATATATATATATATATATATATATATATATATATATATATATATATATATATATACTGTAAGTGAGCCACCAGCTCAGGAAAAGTTACTTGAGCTAGCGGCAAAACTGTAATGATCCAATGAATTTTCTTCAATTTTTTTAACAATCACTATCTCTATCTCTTTAACTTATTTTGGATTAAATTTTATAAATTTTGGAATTCATTTACCCTTTCATCAAGTGCATATAAAATGTTTTATTCATTGAAAACCGTTAATTTTGTGTTAGCTTGATGGAGAATCAAATCAAAACTAAAACCCAAGAAGTTGGGTATGGGTGAACCCTAGGGATTGAGATCATAATCTAAAAGAATTTTTTTTAAAAAAATTATTGGAGATAGAATGAACTGCAGCTCAGGTAACTTGCGTGAGATGTCAGCTCATTTCCATTATATATATATATATATATATATATATATATATATATATATATATATATATATATATATATATATATATAGAGGAGTTACTGTACGTGAGTCGCCAGCTAAGGAAAAATTACGTGAGCTAGTGACAAAACTACAAAGATCCTATGATTTTTTTCAATTTTTTTTAACAATTACTATTTAAACCTACTTAACTTCTTTCAAATTATATTTCATAAATTTTGGAGTTCATTTACCCTTTCATCAAGTGCATACAAAATGTTTTATTTATTGAAAATCGTTAATTTTGTGTTAACTTGATAGAATACCAAATCAAAACTAAAACCCAAGAAATTTAGTATGAGTGAATCCTAGGGGGTCGAGATTATAATCCAAAAGAAATTTAAAAAAAAAAGATTATTAGAAATAGTGGAAATGAACTGCAGCTCAGGTAACTTGCGTGAGCTGTCAGCTCATTTCCATTTTTCTATATATATATATATATATATATATATATATATATGCAAACCGACAAACCACAGACATGCAGTTGCTTGATCGTGTTGTGAAACTTTAAAGCAAGCAATAGACTCAAAGGGGAAAGGGTGGATTGGCCCTGGCAGGTGTTACCTGTATGGCTCGGCGGAGGAGTCCAGTCATCACCTCTTGGGCCATGGGAAACTTGTTAGAGAGGATTTGGTGTTTAATAACCACATCTGATCTTTGGGAATGGATTCCCACTGCTCCTAGATTGGTTCTTTATAGAACTACATGTTCGGCAATTATATGACATATTTGGTTAGAAAGAAACAGTAGAATTTTCAATATTGTTTCAAATTCTTATTCGACCTATTTCGTGAGAATTGTTGACACCCATTAGCTCATAGACTACAAGCACAGTGACTAAGGAGGAGGAGCCCTGAGATGTCGCTTGAGCCACATAGCTAGAAGAAGATGAGGACGTCTTCGTTGGTAGGTTGCCCATCAGAAATCAAACCTGAGTAGCTTTGGTCGCTAACAAGATGAGGGAAGAATCTTCATTAGTAGCAATGTCATCGTTCTGTTTCATTTTTTAGTGTATTTTATTTTGTTTTTTGTCTAATATTGTAGTCCTCTCTCCACTGATAGACTCGAGTAATTAAACTTTATATGTGTTGGGGATCGAAACTCTCATCGAGATTGTAGAGACGAAGAAAACAATACGATTATAAGAAGAACAGAAAAATTAACGTGGTAAGGCCGACCAAGTTCGACATACGCTCACAGAAAGAACAAGAGAGATTTACTATGAGGAAAATGTTACAAAAAGAGATCAAAATATCTCTCTATCTCTCTCGCATCTTTCATAATAATAAAAGTCATCTCTCTTAATTATCCGTTGCTCACCTCTCTCATATTACATACAAGAGATATATATAGTGTTACTATCCTAATCATATTAGGATAATACTATTATCATCTAATTAGTGTTACAAACCAATTAAAATTACAATCATTTGATTCAAGTCCAACTAGGACTCATCGTGACCCTTTGATCATATCTGGATACTCAATGGATATGAGATACAAACCCAACAATTTTCACCTTGGCTCGATCCGATGAGCTATATATCTTGGAGTAACTCCGTTATTCTCGCCATCTACTTCGCAGACATCCACCACATAATCACATGCTCCACCTATCGAGAACAACTTGTATAATCATCACCGTCTCCATATTTGAACGCTCATGATCACTAAACCATGCTCTCCTCCGAGCATTCATGATCATTAAAACCGTATTCCCTTGAACATTCACAATTACTACACTACGCTTGTCACCAAGTTCTCATAATTGCTACACCGTGCTCCACCTTGGACAAAACACCTGGACCACCTGAGTATTCACAATCACTTATTATGTTGTGCACCACACAAAAGTGATCGATACACCGTACTCCATCTTGATCCAAAAACTATGACCAATTCTAGAGACAAACAATTACCATGTGCTTCATCATGTCACGAAGTAACTGTATCCATCACTATGAAGTATCATGTTGTACCTCATCATCGTGCAATCAACCAACCATCGATCGTCTCGGTCAACATTTACCCCTCGATAACCGTCAATCACCGCTGGTCTACAAAAAATTTGCTCAAAACAGTGGATTTTGCCCAATCTGCATAAACCACTATATCTGGAATGCTGAAAAGTATAGGATTCAATTCCTGGATCACCTTAATTGAACACTGATTTCTCAATCCATGCTCCTATCAACCATAACCATCGATCTGTGGCTTAATCCATCTTAGTTCTCAGCCACTCCTTTTGGAGTACATTGCTAGAGCTTCTGGTTGTACACATCACCGGTTGTATCCGGTTTTTTTCTCTTCTTCTTCTCATGAAGTAATTGTATCTATCATCATGAAGTACCACACTATACCGCATCATCGTACAATCAACCAACCATCGGCCATCGATCGTCTCGGTCAACATTGACCCCTCAATCACCGTCGATCACCGCTGGTCTGTACAAAATCTACTCCAAACAGTGGATTTTGCCCAATCCGCGACAACCGCTATGTCTGGAATGCTGAAAAACATAGGATTTGACCCCTGGATCACCTTAATTAGCAACCGACTCCTCGATCTGCACTCCGATCAACCATACCCGTCGATCTGTGCCTCAGAATTCATCTCAGTTCTCAGCCACTCCTTTTGATGCACATTGCTAGGTCTCCAGTTGTGCACATCACTGGTTGTATCCGGCTGTTTTTTTTTTCTCTTTTTCTTCTTATTGTATTTTGTCTTAATGCTTCTGCCAACCTCCTTGTCAACTAGATATTAGATTCACCATCTCGCGATCTCAATTCTAGATCCATAACTCTAGCTCTGATACTACTTGTTGGGGATCGAATCTCTGTCAAGATCATAGAGACGAAAAAAACAATACAATCATAAGAAGAACGCAAAAATTAACGTGGTTCGACCGGCTAAATTTGACCTACATCCACGGGAACAATAAGAGAGATTTATTATGAGAAAAATATTATAAGAAATGATCCAAATATCTCTCTACCTCTCTCACATCTCTCATAATAATAAAGCACATCTTTCTTATCCATTGCTCACCTCTCATATTATATATATATATATATATATATATATATATATATATATATATATATATATATATATATATATATATATATATAGTAAACGGGAAATACACCGGCGGTAAAGGAAATTCCTTCACCGCCGCTTAGGTGACCCAATAAAATTATTACAGGTGGTGTCACTCAAGGAGTATTTAAGAGAGTTCTTTTATTTGTTATTTTAAGTGGTGCCACGTGTAATAATTTTATTGGGCCACCTAAGCGGCGGTGAAGAACTCCCTTCACTGCCGGTGAATTTCCCGTTTCTTCTCATATATATATATATATATATATATATATATATATATATATATATATATATATATATATATATATATATATATATATATATATATATATATAATCTTATTAGGATAATACTACTATCATTTAATTAGTATCCCAAACAATTAGAATTCCAATCATCTGATTCAAGTCCGGTTGGGACTCATCGTGGTCATTTGATTATACTCAACGGATGCAAGATACAAACCCTTCAGATTATTTGATTGGACTATTTTGCTACTAGTCTACAACTCTTTAGATTTGGGGAGGTCGCTGAAGGTAGAGGGCCACGAAAGGCTCAATGTCCAGTACCGACCGGAACGTTAGGCCTGGTTTCAATATGAATTAAAGAGTAGTTGTGGGTTCTGGTAGTTCTAATGGCTTGAAAATTAACATGTTCTATTGATCGCCACACCTGAAACAATTTTAATTGAGTCGTTGGTGATAGCTAAGTTGATCCCTTTTTTACTGACCAACAACATAGTTTGGAGAGGTTTCTCTCGGTCATTGTGTTAGCATCAATTGTTCCCAAGGCAGTAACTGCAACCAATGGAAGGAGCTTTGGTGACTGTTGTCGGCCTATCAAAATGCGCATGGGTGCGTGGGTCCTCAGGATCTTCTATCTCTCCAGTTGGATGAGTACTTGACCTGAAGATAACATCAAGATGAACAAGAGTTTGACAAGAATCGACAAAGTATGACTAACCAAAAAAATAAAAATTAAAAAAAATCTGTAGACAGTTAAAAAAGAGCACCACACGCCCTCCCGAGAGAGCACACCCAGAAGCGCACCTGTGGGGCGCTGTTGGTAGTAAAAATTTCTAAGTAAAAAGGAATTTTCCAAACAGAACGCGAAGCTAATTCATAGCTTCGCGTTCTGATGAATTTAGCTCCCCAAATTGAGTCCAATCAGAATCCTAAATTAATTGTGATTGAGATTTGGGCTTATCCAATACCCAAATTGAGTCCAATCAGAATCCTAAATTGATTGTGATTGAGATTTAAGCTTATCCAATACCCAAATTGAGTCCAATCAGAATTCTAAATCAAGAGATTTAAATAAATATTAAATATTTGATTAGAATTCTTGATGAACACAAAAACCTTCTTTTCCTATTCCTATGGAAATCTTTATTCCTATTCGTATGGAAACTCTCATAACCACTAAAGTCTATAAATACCCTCTTTAAGGAGACTTTAAATATCATCAATCAATAATAGATCAATCAATCCATGATCATCAATCTTCAATAAATGAATCTTTAATAGAGAGCGATAATTATAAATCCTCTCGTTTGTTCTTTTCTTGTTCACTTTCGTTGTAATCTAAGTTGAATTCAATGGAAGGAAGCAAATTTCTGCTGCGAACAAACTGGCGACCACAGTGGGAGACATCTCTTTCACAAAAGAAGAGATCGTGGCACAATCTGATATTGAGAGGATCGGATCCGACTTAAACATGCTAGTCGTAGAGATCGACCAGCAAAAGTACGAGGAGTATCTCTCCTCTGAGTAAGGTAACCTGACCGAAACGTGATGCTATCGTCGCATGCGCTCCAATACCCAAGAATCAGGTAATCGGGAATCCACCGTTAATCGGGGACCCTTGAAGACCGCGGACATAGAGCCGTTATTTGGGCAGGAAACCCTAGCAGAGGATAGCCTCTCTACTGTCGAAGAAGGTTCCGGAACTGGATTGACCAGAACTCAACTCCGGAACATAAATCGAAGAGTTAGGCGAAAGGCCCTCAAAGCCCGCGTTAAACGCAAGGCTAATTTTGCAACAGAACACGATGCTACAGTCCCTCGCAAACTGCCTTGTGTCAATTGCAAGACCAGTCAATATCGCGATAAATGTGAAGCTGCAACTTGCGTTAATCGTAAGGATAAGCCAGCGTGTGATTCTCCACGCGAGGCTAAAACTGAGCCTAGCGATAAACGCGAAGCCAGTAAGACTTGCGTTAATCGCAAGATTTCTGACACTCGCGTAAATCGCGAGTATAAACTTCTCATAAAGCCAGCGTGTGAAGATTCTCCTTGCGAGGCTAAAACTGAGCTTAGCGATAAGCGCGAAGCCAGTAAGACTTGCATTAATCGCAAGATTTCTGACACTCACGTAAATCGCGAAGATAAACTTCTCATAAAGCAAACATGTGAAGATTCTCCACGCGAGGCTAAAGCTTAGCCTAGCAATAAACGCGAAGCCAGTAAGACTTGCGTTAATCGTAAGATTTCTGACACTCACGTAAATCACGAGGATAAAATTCTCATAAAGCCAGTGTGTGAAGATTCTCCACGTGAGGCTAAAACCGAGCCTAGCGTAAATCGCGAAACCGGTTAATCGCGAGGATGAATGGCAGACTTGCGTTAATCGCAAAAATCACGTTAAACGCGAAGTTATGACTTGCGTCAATCGTAAAAATAAGCCAGCATGCAAGAATTTTTTTTCCAGGCGATGCTAATATTTTAGAAGTTAAACTTCTACAAAAATGCCAAACCAGCATAAAACGCGAGGCTAGCGTATCAAAATGCGAAGCTAATTTTCAGCTCCGCGTATTAAAACGTGAAGCTACTTCTCAGCTCCGCGTGTCAAAACGCAAAGCTACTGCACAGCTCCACGTAAATCAACCTGAATATAAAATCAAGATTGATAATTGTCCTATTAGACCAGAACTTAACACTAATTATTCCAAGAAGTTCTAGTGGGCCCATGGACCCTCTCAACAGATGAGTGGGCCCCATGATCCCGTGTTCAAGGCCACTGACCTCAGAGAATACCTAACCAAGAAAAGAAGCATAAATCAAGTTCAGTCTACTAGTCATTGCGAACAGCTTATAACAGCAATATCTGCTGTGATAAATAATTGTTGCTGCAGTAAAAATAGGGTATCGGTGTTCGACTGATTAACTGAGTCGGACAAAAACCCTGCTAAGAAGACAAAAACTACTCTCCGAGAAAAAGAATGGAGAGTAGTAACCTCTAACATGGTTGGAAAGGGGAAGAAAGTCGTAAATAAAGATGATGATTCGGAATCAAGTGATGAAGAAACTCATCATCTTACTCAACTTAAATCAGGAGCTGTTCCACCTCGAAATTATAAGAAACTTTTAAAATGTTCTTACAACGACGACAGCGACAACTCGGCCATAGCTTTACCTCGCTCTTCTGCGTCGTCCCGACCACAAAAATCAGCATCACATATGATGGATAAATATGACGATATCAATCAAAGATTGGAGGCCCAAGAACAGATGATTTGAGATCAACAAAAAACGATCGAGGATCTCAAAATGATGCTCTCAAAGGTGGTCGAAAACACCCAAAAAATAGTCAAAGATAAAGCCAAAACTTCTTCAGAATCACTGCCAAAAAAAGAAAAAGAAACTCCGCTTAAGATAAATGAAGAAGATAAGGAAGAAAAGGCTTACTCGACACATGAGGACGAAGATAAATATTCTTTCCATTACCCTCATGAAGAGAAAATTGAGAAGTTGCAAAACCAACTTGATGACTTAATGCACAAAAAG
The DNA here is from genome assembly GCA_036321105.1 of Dracaena cambodiana. Lineage (NCBI taxonomy): Eukaryota > Viridiplantae > Streptophyta > Magnoliopsida > Asparagales > Asparagaceae > Dracaena > Dracaena cambodiana. The sequence continues at coordinate 2,468,677 of JAYEPQ010000002.1, read as the reverse complement.
GAACTGATGGAATCGGGGGTTTCGAGACCGTACCCACTTGAGTGGGACTTCGCCCCCTATCCAGAAAAATACAAACCCCTCAAATTTCAGTCATATGACGGGAAGGGGTCCCCAAACCAGCACATATACTACTTCTTGTCACAAGCCGGTCATCTAATGGGAAATGATCCAATAATGACCAAAGTATTTGCGAGCACCCTGCGAGGGCCTGCTTTTACATAGTTCATGCAGTTGCCCCCAGGTACTATCAATACCTAGTATGATGTCAAGAAGCAGTTCTTGGCACGTTTCTTTGAGGATGATACCGAAGTATCGGTTCATTCTCTCCTTGTGACGAAACAAGGAGAAGAAGAAACAGTTAAGAGTTTCATTGAACGCTTCAGGGAAAAATTCGTGTATTGTCGACATGGTATGACCCAAGAAACTCTGGTGGAAACCTGTAAGCATAACTTCAGGACTGGCGTGCTGATAAGAATGGAAGCTGTAGAGTCTAAGAATTGGAAAGATCTGTTAAAGCAGAGAGAGCAGGCAGAAAATATAATTCGTCAGATTGAGGAATCTCGTGGCACGAGAAACTCTACGAATAGCAGGCCACATCCACAGAATCCTAAAAATAAAGGGAAGGCTGTGATGGCGTCAGTTGCATATCCGAAGCCAAGACCTCAGAGGTGCAGGTCAAAATAGACCCCGACAAGAAAGAACTTATACATTCAAGACTGAACAGACAGATACTCTATTTTATCTCCTTCTTAGAAAGGGCATGTTGAAGCTTCCCGATAATCAAAAACTGGAAGACGCTAAGAAAACCAATGACCCTAACTATTGTCTGTACTATCGGAACATCGGGTACCCAACTAAGGATTGCTATCCTCTTAAGAATCAAGTTCAGACATTGATAGAAGCCGGTGTCCTCCAGCTTAAAGAAGAACAGAAAGTTTCTGCAAATATGGCAACTTTAGTAATTGGAACCAATAAGTTCCCTACCAAAGCGACCCCTGTACCAGTAGGAAAGCCAATATCGACCCCAAGCACGGGCAGCCCGCACAAGCAAGCTAGCCCCTTGGATACGCTCCGAATCACAGCTATGACCGAGTCGTTCTCATTGGCTAGCAGCCGGATTGGACTGCGAGTGCCGAAAATATTGACGATGATAAACATCATGTTACTTTTGCTACTCTCGCTAGCATTGGAATGGCTAATTGAGTGTTATAGATAAAAAAAAATTGCCCAATGTTGTTAAAGCGGCGAGAAGAGGAGATTAAGTTCCTCGCCAACCCTATCATACTGGGGGGTAAAAGAATGAATTCAATTACCCAGTGCTGTCAAAGCGGCAGGAAGAGGAGATCAAGTTCCTCGTCAATCCTATCATACTAGGAGTAAAAGTATGAAATTAACTACCCAATGCTGTTAAAGGCAAATGGGAGAGAAAATCATCTCTTCGACAGCTCACCATGCTGAGGGGAATCGCATGGCTAGCCCAAACGGCAATTGGTAAAGATACACCAAATCCGTTTATAACTGCGGGGTTTATTGCTAAAAATCCCGTGGACCTGTCATATTAATCTCTTAGCTCTGACACTATGATTTGGATTATTCTCATCTCCATTCAAGTTATGCGTGAGAGTACTTGGACTAAGCATGTGAAATTAGGCGTCTTTGTCGAAATCAGATAATCATAACCCGATCATCTTGGCGTGTGTAGTTCAAGTTACGCATGAGAGCCTTAAACTGCCTTCATCAAAGTTTCAAGCATGTACAATTAGGCACCTCTGTCGAATTTCTTGATCTTAATCTGATCACCAAATTGAAAATCCAAAGTATTTCAAAATTTGCTAAGCTCTAAGCCATTTTGAAAACTTTGGATGGGTTCTGTTGGTAGTGAAAATTTCTAAGTAAAAAAGAATTTTCCACACAGAATGCGAAGCTAATTCATAACTCCGTATTCTGATGAATTTAGGTCCGTGTTGACTCCGCGTGAGCAGATTTCATTAGAATTCCAAATTGATTGTGATTGAGATTTGGGCTTATCCAATACCCAAATTAAATCCAATCAGAATCCTAAATTGATTGTGATTGAGATTTGGGCTTATTAAATACCCAAATTGAGTCCAATCAGAATTCTAAATCAAGAGATTTAAATCAATATTAAATATTTGATTAGAATCCTTAATAAACACAAAAACCTTCTTTTCCTATTCCTATGGAAATCTTCTTTTCCTATTTCTATGTAAATCTTTATTCTTATTCCTATGGAAACTCTCATAACCACTAAAGTCTATAAATACCCTTTTTGAGGAGACTTTAGAGATCATCAATCAATAATAGTTCAATCAATCCATGATCATCAATCTTCAATAGATGAATCTTTAATAGAGAGTGATAATTATAAATCCTCTCGTTTGTTCTTTTTTTTTTTTCACTTTCGTTGTAATCTAAGTTGAATTCAATGGAAGGAAGCAAATTTCTACTGCGAACAGACACACGCCGAGAAGCTCGCTCCTGGGCACCGCAGAGCATGTACTAAGAAGCGTGCGCCTTCTAGATAGGGGCATCCCACGCCAAGGAGCACGCGCGTCCTTGGCACACGTAACCTAGAAGCACACCTACAAGCGCGCCCCAAGGAGCATGCGCCTAGTTGTTGCAGAGCGCGCATCAAGGAGCGCATGCTTCTAGACGAATGCATACCATGTGCAGGAGCATGTGCACATCCTCGGCACGCGCACGCTTCCCGAGCGCCTCCAACCCGGGAGTGCACCTAGGGGCGTGCATCGAGGAGCACTCATCTGGACATTGAGGAGCGCAAACCGAGGAGTGTGTGCCTCCCAAATGAGCGCATTCCCTGCCAAGAGCATGCTCCTCCTAGGAAATGTTCTTTAAACGATAAAGATAGCCCATTCCAAAAAGAAGTAGCGTGGAGGCTATTAGCGAGTCCAAAAAGAAGTAGCGTTGAGGCTAAATTAACTATGCACGCATCCAAACAGGCACACGCCATAAATCAGTGCGTCCACCACTGAACGTATGCTTCAATGGGCGAACAACACAAACTCGTGTCACTCACTGGGCACCCCATGCATATTGGCGAGAGCACGAGGCAGCACAGTCAATCCTCTGTGCGCCAAAGATCGTGCACACTTAGGTACGCGAACACGCCAAGAATCGTGAATGCGCTTAGAGTTGTGAATGTCCATGGGCCATGAGGCCATGCCGTATGTGTCCAATCCATGCGTGCCCTGGTGAGCACGATCCCGGGGAATTGCGTCGTGGTTCGTGTGGGAGCCTGGTGGAAGCGCCCTTGGGTGATCACGCCCCCATGGCTGTGCTGGCGCCTGAGGTTGTGTGCGCCCCCAGGTGCGCATGCACGACTAGGTGCATGCACACCCTAGTCCGTGCATTCTGCACGCACCACGTGCTCCCAAGCGTGCACGCACTCTGGTGAGCATGTGCATGTGCAGCGCGCGCCTTGGCATGTTCGCCCTGTGCGCGTGTGCTGCGCATGCCTTGGTGCCCGCATGTTGCGCCTGCCCCACAAGCACTTTCCGAAGCTTCATTGCATGTGCAGAGTTTGTTGTAATGATTCTAGAGAATCTGTTGCAACATCCCACGATCTGATACTCGAATTACGGAGGGATTTGAGTGAAGGGTTGCATTCCGATAGGCTATAAAAAAAAAGCCATCTCTTTTAATAGAGGTAGAGACACAAACCGAGAGAGACAGAGAAAACAGAGAATGGAGAACAGAGAATTAAAAAGTACGGCGCTTCCTGTCTTCATTCTCCAGCTGAGCTTGATTTTACAGAAGTCAATGACATTTGGATCGTTAATGAAAGACCGTAATGACCTTCCATAGCTTTCCAAGATTCCATGAAAATAAAAGAAAATAGAATTATCTCTTTTCCCTAGCTATCCCTCTAATTCCGAAAACAAGTTGTAATTTTCTTTTTAATTTGCTGTAATCATTATCAAATGGCAAAGGAAAAGAATTTTCTGAATTCGGATGTACAATATCGACAAAGTATGGAATATAAGTGAAAATCCTACAGTTTCGCCCATTAAGTTGGTGAGATGTTTAGATATATTTTAGTGTAATAATGGAGGTTATGTTGTATTTAGTTTGAAGAAAAGAACCCTACTAAAACGGGTACGAAGTTTCGGTATCTGTTGCCATGAAACTCTTTTGACCGCTAATCTTCTCATTGCCTTCATCTTCACTAAAGGTACACTACAACGCTTAGCCTTCTCTATAGAAAATCACGTAAACATGAAAGTGTAGTGTCTTCCATCGAGTTAAAACGAGTTAAAATAATTCAATTGTTTTATTAATATTCATAAATCATGCAAATATATACAATGTATATTATTAATCATGCACACCACAATGTATATTGTTAAAATAATTCAGTTGTCTCCTGTTATCTTTTCATTATATGTGTGCATGTGATTATGTGGCAATAATGCAGCATACTTTCGGAAAATTGTATTTGCGCACACCACATTGCTGATGCCTAATTTTGAATACAAATTTGTCATTATTTTTTAGACTAAATTGTCCTTTCACAATCCACTGGTTAGGTATTAAGATCTGACTTAATTGAGTATTGATCGGATATTAATACCAGACCAAGTTTTATCCGGATTGGATAGTAAAATTCGAAGAGAATGAAAAGGAATTGAAAAGGTGGGAGAAAGAGAGAGAGAGAGAGAGGAAGGGCTAGAATCGAAAAAAATAGGTTGGTTGAGTAAATATGAGATTATTCAAAATTAAAAGTGGATAGAGATAGAAAGATTGAGAACATCTTGAGCAAAATGATGTGCATAGAATTTTTTCTTACTTTCATGTAATTTAGACTTGGTCATTTTCCATATTTCGAAATACAGGATATTACAAGAGGTATGACGTTCGTAACTGACTCGTCGCTGATGAATAGACAGGCAGTCTGGTTGGTACAAATGATTTCAAAAAGAGGGGGGAATTAATTTCGCCGGCCGACATTCACCCAAACAGTAAAACAGGTACTTTACTTTACCATGGGAAAAAAAGCAACTGTAACTATGAGGCAATTCTAAATGTGCACCACCTTTTTCCTAGTGAGCCCATTTTCTCAGAGAGTACTGGTTACTTAAAAACTTAGTAATTTATTTCTAAATGAGCACCACAAAATTTCCCAAACTAACTCTCTCTTAATCGTTTCTTTCCCAGCATCCTTTTTTCCTTTTTTCCTAGTGAGCACTAGCTAGATCGACTCTTTGCTTGATCCAACCCTCCGCATCGTCGATCGGAGCTTCTCCGCACACGACCGGCCCTCGGCCCGATTCGCCTTTGCAGCCACAGGATTTCAATAGACACCCAGAACCACAGCCACAATTTTTTTTTTTGTGTGTGTTCGCAACGCACGGAAGGAAAACAGCGGTGGTGAATGAGAGAAAGTAAAGGGTCATGGTGCTCACTAAAAAAACTCATAACTTTTTTATGTCAAAAAAATTAACACATTTGTAAATAAATTCAAAGTTTAGTCGGAAAAATGTGGTACGCATTAAGAATTTCTCTTAACTATGCAGTGATCATAAACTCGAAAGATCGGGAATTTCAAGAGGAGCACACCTTTTTTTCCTAGTGAGCCCACTTTTCCTAGTGAGTCCAACATCTCAGAGGGTTTTTCTTAATAAGCACATCCAAAATTTCAAAAACTAGACAGCTGGTTCCTCTATGGTGGGTCCAGATTTACAGTACCGGATCCACCTTATCGGATCCAAACTGTCTAGTCCGGATCAAAGAAATTAGTAGATCCAAATCCATTTTCAGGACCTCACCGCCTCCAACTTCCCTCCCACTCCTCCTCCGCCCTCTCTCCCCTCTTACACCATCTTGATCTCCAACGACATCTCCGAGATCGATTCGGTTCAAAGGTAGAGGGACGAGAACGAGAAGAGAAACGATTGATTTCTATTCTAATTTCGGCTCTTTTTTATGAAAAAAGATTAAATTTTTTGGGGGTTTTGGCTCTTTCCTTCAAAAGAGGTTGAAAGAAGAGAGAGATCGACTGGTAATTTCTTAAGGGAAGGATTTGGAGAGAGAGTTGAAAGATAAAAGAGAGAGATTCATTATAATGGTGGAGGAGAATAGGGATGGGTATGGCGGAAGGTTAATAGCAGTTGAGGAGATGAGAGAGATAATAGAGAGATTGAAAATGAGAATATTTTTGTCCTAAAATTTAAATAACAGAATTGTAAATAAAGGGATATTCTATTTGCACCCTGCTATTTACTCTTCACGCCCTGGTTACTCTTTGCACCGGACTTCCGTTTTGAAATAGGAGCAATTTACTCTCGGCGCACAAATTATTTTCCGATTTTGCCCTAATTCCCTTGCACCGGACGGCCCTTGCGCCGGACTGGAAAGACAAACTACCGGATGGCCGAGTCCTTCTTCCGCCTCTTCTTGGTCGAGATCTGTTTCGTCAGCTCTGTCGAGCAGAGCTTTAGCGTCGGCCACTTGAACCATGCGCTGAGAGTCTTCGCCCCCTTCTCCTTCGCACTCTGCACCATCCAATTCACCAACTGACTCTCGTGATCGAACATAGTCAGCAACTTCTTGTTAGTTTGGAATGGGTAGGATTCGGCAAGGAGCTTGAACGCCGAACCCCGACTCACAGTGATCTCCTTTTGAATGATCTCCTTTTGGTTTCTTTTCCATTCGCTCCCAAAGTTCTGTTGAAATCAAGTTTTAGGGTTGCTTCTAATGGTCTGAGAGAGAGAGAGAGAGAGAGAGCTGTTGTTGTGAGATTTGATGCATATGTCACTATGGAAGTCCATCTCGCACTGCGCATCGCTGATGCTCGACAAGAAGAGCCGCCGTAAGGGCTCCTCCGGCGGCCGCGGCCTCGCCGAGGAGGACGGCGGCGGCGGCAGCAGCAAGAAGAAGAAGCTCTCCATCCTCCGCCAGCTACAGGAAACCAAGCTCCAAGAAGCCCTAGAGGAGGCCTCCGAAGACGAATCCCTCGCCAAATCACAGGACATCGCCGACGAACCCTCATCCGCCGCCGGCGACCCCCTCGACGGCTCCGTCAGCCGGTCGCGCTCCCTCGCCCGCCTCCACGCCCAGAAGGAGTGAAGGGAAAAAACAACAGAGAAAATAATTTCGACAGTGAAGGAAAAATTGTAAGGGTAACTTAGTCCAAAAAAATAATGGTAAATCTGTAATTATTTATAAATTTCAAAATCGTGCGTCAAGAGTAATTTTCAGTGTGCAAATAGAATTTCCCGTAAATAAAAGTCAATTTTTAAGTGAGGGTAAAAATGATGTGCCTCTCTGTAAACTCCCAAGAGATCCCATCCCAGCGGAAAAAAAAAAAAAGAAACTTTGAGTTTTTTTTTTTTTTTTTTTTTTTTTTTTAGGGTCCCTATTAAAGGAAACTGGTGAACGACGACTTTAGTAGTAGCGACGACTTGGGGGGAGTTTCTAGATGGGCACAGATTTTATCCTAGTGAGCCCACTTTTCCTAGTGAGCCCAAGCCCACTTTCCTCAATCTCTCATTTTTTCCTAGTGAGCACACCTAAATGTCACTTTTGCCCCCATCTTCTCCATCTTCTTCCTCTTCATCTCTCTCACTTCTCTCTCTCTCTCAATCTCCCTTCAATCTTCTCCATCTTCTCTCTCTCTCTCTCTCACCACTTTTGCCTCGAGTGTGGGACTGAGAAGCAGCGGGAACTTGTTAGGGGAGTTGGGGTTGGACGGGGGGCATGAGATGGAGAAAAATGAGAGGTTGTGGAACTAGATTTTGTCCAAGACATTTGGATCCCAGCCTTGGAGCCTTGTCCGGGCTTGGCGGTTATGGGTCGAGGAGGTGGCGAAGGGGACGGAGAGACCGTCTCGTGAGGAGAGGTGGATGGCGAAGTAGAGGAACTGGTTGAGGTGACCTTGGACCGGGAATGGACATAAGGCCACGGATATGTTTTCTGGTTCGGCTCGAGCTTGGTCCTGCATATTAGTTGCTGTTGCTTTGATTTTTCGTGCTAGCTAGCTGCATCCATCCAGTACTCTCTATATTTATAGGCATCCCTATTTGTATCAATTCTTTTTGGATGGTTTTTGAGAATCCACCTATGCAATGACAGAATGGATGGACACCATTGTAGGCAAAAACATGAACGCTAAGCACCCTGATCGATTTATGTTTGTGGATCACACAAGAATGCAATAATATAGTTACTAAAATAGTAGCGTCGGATTCTCATTCTCATTAATTTTGGATGATCTCTAATGGACATTGTTCGGTCTATATTAAGTTTGTGGAGAGTCAGAGTTACTAGTTATAGCCCGTTTGAGAAGAAAATTCAAGTAAAATGATGATTCAATATATTGTTTAGTATCTGACCAACAAAAAGGAGCCAAAACTGTGCATTTTGGGCACACTGTCCGGGCTAACCAGCCCGGATCCAATTACTGGGTCCGGGGCTGCTAGCCCGGATCCACAGTTCTGATCCGGGCTAGTCAGCCCGGATCAGAACTGTGGATCCGGGCTAGCAGCCCCGGACCCAGTAATTGGATCCGGGCTGGTTAGCCCGGACAAGGAATTTGGGGGCGAGCGCGTGCGCAAGCGAGGGGCGGGGGTAGGGCGAATGCGAGCAGGGGCGAGGGGTGCGGCGAGCGCAGGCGGCGGCGGGGGGTGCGGCGAGGGCGAATGGGGGCAGGGGGCGGCGGCGAGGGGGGAGCAGCGAGGGGGGCGGCGAGGCAAGCGGGGGCGAGCGCGAGCAGGGACGGGGGGTGCGGCGAGCGCGGGCGGATGCGGGGGGTGCAGCGGGGGCGAACGGGGGCAGGGGGCGGCGACGAGGGGGTCGGCGAGGCGAGCGGAGGCAGGGGCGGCGAGGGCGAGCAGGGGCGAGGTCGAGCGAGGGCAGGGGCTGAGGGAGGGGTATTTTTGTCTAAAAAATTAAATGGCAGAACTGTAATATTACACATGTTTTAAGTGGGCTCACTAGGAAAAAAGTTGTGCCCATCTAGAAACTCCCCGACTTGGGGGGTGGGCTTCTCCATTATCACCCAACTCACAAGCCCTCTCTCTCCTCTTTTTTATTTTTTTTTATTTTTTTTTATTTTTTTTCACATCACTTGATACGATCCATTCTCAGTAATCATAGCATTATGGACGCTCACTCGGAATCGGAGTTGGAGTCGGAGTCGGAGGAGTTGTCCAAAAGCTACGTCTCACTACTACTGTGGAGGATGGATCGGCTGGTGAAGCCGTTTCTCGAGCCCTTCGGAGTGAGATCCGAGCCAACCTGCGTCTACCAAGACGACCTCGAAGCACTGAAGAGGAGGCTCGCAAGGATCAAGGCCACTCTCAGGGACTACGAAAGCCGATCAGTGCATACTAATAACACTCGGGAGGCCTCCCACAACCTGTGGCTGTCTGAGCTCAGAGACCTGGAATGCCGCTCCCAGGACATAATCGAGGTTCTTGAATTCGAAGCCTTGCGAACCACCAAGCTGGAACACTACAAGCGCGAGCTCAGGAGTCGCCACAGAAGGTACTGTTTGCTAACTCTTTGTTCTTTTCAATTGTATTCATTTATGATTTTGTTGTCTCGGCAAATCTAATCTGACACATGTTCTGGTGTAATCGATTTCTTTTGCTATTTAATTTTCACTAGTGTTATAAAATAAAATTAGTGAATCTAGGAAGTTTGTTCCGTGTGATGAAGTGAATTAATACTGGATCTTCTTTCCATATGTCCTGTTGCAATATTCGATTGTGATCTATATACTTCTCATATTATGATTATATGAATAATGTCTTCTTGACTTTATTTGGTGCATATTACGCAGGAACAATAAGAGGAGGCGCGAAGAGCACGAGTTTGCTATCTATTTCTCTTCCCCTCCGGTGAAATATCTCGGTAACAAGATTCAAGAGCTCTGGGGGCTGTTCAATGGTATTGCCTTCGACTGGAATGCGCTCCGTTTGAGAGAGGAGGATGGAGAGAAGCTTCGTTCTTACTGTCCTAGGCGGCCTGCAACCACCTCCTTTATGTCCGGGGCTTTCCATGGCCGGGCCGACGAGGTGAAGGAGATGATTGAATTGCTGATCTCTGACGAAGGTTCGTCCGAAGGCAACGTCTCTGTCATTCCGCTGTGTGGCATGGGAGGTGTGGGCAAGACTAGTCTCGCTCAGCGCGTGTATAGCGACGAGAGTGTGAAGTCCCAGTTCCATCCAAGAATATGGATCAGCATCGCTCAGGCCTTGGATGCGGAAAAAGTAACGAAATCCATCAGAGAGGCACTTGAATTGGATACTTGTTGCCCGTCTGAATTCGATTTGCTGCAACGAGACGTGAGGAGCGAGTTGAAAGAGAGGAGATTCTTGCTAGTTGTCGATGATCTGTGGAATGATGGAGGCTGGGAGAGGCACTGGGAAGCAATCCTAAGCCCTTTAAAAGTCGGCGCAAAGGGGAGCAAAGTAATTGTGACTACTAGGGACTCGAGAGTAGCTAAACTAATTGGAACGGTGCAGTTTAGAAATCTAAGCTGGTTGCATGATGATGATTGCTTGCTGATCTTCCATCAGCATGCTTTTGGCGGTGCATGTCCTTGTGCGGATCCCAACTTGGCGAGAATTGGCAAAGAGATCAATCAGAGGTGCGGAGGCTTGCCACTGGCCGCCAAGGTACTCGGATGCCGCTTGAAGAATGAACTGAATGAGGAGCACTGGGAAAATGTATTGAAAGATCTCTGGCATTGCAAAGAACACGGAAAGGATGTACTGCAGGATCTCAGGTCCAGCTACGATCATCTCCCGATGCAACTGAAGCGCTGCTTTCTCTACTGTTCCTTGTTTCCGAAAGGTTACAAGTTCAAGAAAGAACAACTGTCCAAGCTGTGGATGGCGCAGGGATTTCTGGAAACCGATGGGAGTTCGAAACTGGAAGAGAATGGTAGCAAGTACTTTGATGAACTGGTGGAGAGGTCATTCTTTCAGCCTTGTGGCCTCGGTAAGCATGTGATGCACGATTTACTCGATGAGCTAGCACAGTCTATCGATGCCCTTCAATGCAAAAGAACGGAGGATGCTGTGCGACCTGACATACCCAAAGGAACTCGTCATTCTTCTTTAATCCTGGATGAGAGCCACTCGGAAAAGGGTATCCAGTTCGAGGTCGCTGATGCACAGGATCTACGTACCTTGTTATTCATCAGACGGTATGAAGATATCAAAACAACTTTTCATTTTGAGATCAGACGTTTTCTGCCCCTCCAATGCTTCAGGGCACTGGATCTGAGCTACACTGATATACGAGAGCTGCCACCTTCAATTGGCCATCTGATACACCTGCGCTACCTTGGCCTGAGGAACACCAAGATTAAAAGGTTGCCTGAGTCGATATGCGGGCTCTTCAAATTGCAGACGCTGGACCTGAAGCAATGCCATGACCTCCAACAGTTGCCCCAAGGAATGAATCTTCTCTCCGACTTGCAGCATCTACAACTACCCGCTCAGTGCAGAACGAATGATCAGACGTTGTCAGCAGTTATTGAGTATGATGAGCCCGTAAGTGAAGCTGGAGGGCTTGTAGAATGCGATGCATCTGGAAACAATTTTGATGGGCAGAAAGCCATGGAGGGAATCTTGACTGCAGAATCCAAAAAAGAATTGGTCAATATGCTTATTCAGTTGGGTGAGCCTCCAAGTGTCTCGGATCGAAAAAATAATATGGATGAAAATGTTCTGATTCGTGATCATATGATATGCCATAAGAAGGGAACTCACACTGAAGAAATGCTAAAAACCCTGAAAGCAAATGATGCTTACTGTTCAGTTTCGAAGGCTGGCACTCAGAATTTGGAGTCAGTGACTGAGGAGCAGGAGGAGGTAAATTTTTTTCTGCTCTATCCAATTTTTATGTTGACAATTATAACTATACGTAAACTTTAGCCACTAAAGTTGATACAGTGGCTAATCGGCTTAGAATCAATATTTATAGAAAAGGAGAGATCCCTATAAGAGTCCTCTCTCTTTTTGTCATAACACAATATAATCTCAAATATAATATCTCCAAAGAAATGTGAATTAGAGTTTTTTTTTCTTAGTTTGTTGTCTTTTTTCTTCTTAATAACAAGAATAATGTTTCATGATTTACCATCTTACTTTATTTTATTTACAGGAGGAAACTCGTACAGTCAGTGTGTTTTGCAGGTTGGCTTATGACTCCAAAATTTGCAATCGTAACAATGTTTCTACTTTCTATATGTGGTCATTAACATACTTCACTTTTGTTACTTATCGATCATATGATGGATGTTTTTTTTTTTTTTGCTTCCACCACAGGAGTATAAAGTTTGTGTAGCTCATGCCATGAAACGGATCATCAAATGAAATGTAAAAGAGTGCTTAAGGTTCCTTTGGACTGCCTATGTTCGAGATTCGGATATGAGGCTTACAATGTAAAAAGGATGAGAATCTGTCAAGGTGTCGAGGTCCTTGATGGTCTCTGTTGGTTCTAGGAGTCGGTTAGCATCCATTAATCGATACGCATTTCTGCTTCTTTCATGTTTTTCTTATCCATTAATAACTTGTCTAGAGAATTTGTACAATATCGATATGTTTGACATGTTTGTGTTGCATAAGAGATGTTTCTGTTGTACTCTTTGTGATGTGCTTTTTTGCAATCCTTTGTTATCTACCCTTTAACGAAGCATAATGAGTGTATGCTACCAATCTACCTAAAAAAAACAGAAGAGAAAAAAATAAATAATGGACATAACTAAAATTTCAAGTAATGCACTGCATCAAAGCAACTGTTCTGGTTACAATTTTTTTTTTGTAATTCTGTTATACCGTACTAATGGAATGCATAGAGTATTAGCTCATTGTAATTACTTCTAAAAAAAATGTATGCCATATCGGATTTCTTTATAATTTAACAATAATCACTGCATATTTTCGTATGTAACTTACCACTGCACAGTTGACATGTCACACTCTGATGCTACTGGAAAATTTTCTTTTCTTTTCTTTTTATTTTTTGTTAAATTGATGTTGTTGGAAGGCGAACCATCTATCCAATAATCATCCAAGTTTAAGTCAAGTTCGAAGGCTATTCTAAGGAATGGGAGGGCATCAAAACACCACTGTCGGAGACAGAAGAGGTAGCATGACATGAATAAGCCTCCTGGCATTATGAAACCAGCCATCGTAAGCTCCTATGTCAAAGAAGTAGGAGGATGGTGATGTTGTTGCTGCATTCGTCTTATCATTCTGATTAATAGAATACAGGAAATAATCGACAATTTGTGCTAGTAAGTAGCTCATATCCAATATGATTTGGAAACAAAAGACAGTGAACATTATTCCAACTGATGAAAAAGCTCTCTCAAGTCGTCCAGAGCTTCAATCTTTCAAGATTATTTCAATATCTGCAAAGTAGTTTCAACAAAAGCTTTTCAACATCACTTGCCATAAATCAGAAGTTTCAGATGTATCCAACAAAATCCTCTAAAAGTTTGTATCTGCTGTTTGAGACGCTCGCATCCTCCGAATGATTATACATATGATACATAATTTATATACGGTTCAGGTCAGATAGGACATGATCAACATACACCTCTGCAGGCATTTGTAAGAAACAACTTGGCATCAACATTACTCACCAGAGGTATTTGTAAGAAACAACTTGGCATCAACATTACTCACCATTTAATCGCCATCACGATTGACTCCATTTGCTCTGATTATACGTAAAGGTCCGAAGAAAAATATCCTCGCAAGCATAGATTGGCAAGTAAACAGATACTTGTACCAAAGGTGCTTCAGTCTCTGCAACAACTGATACAGGTAAAGCTACAGAGAATCATTTACTCTAAAACTATAACTAATGTGTCCTATATATACAAAAGCTTCAGAAAGGGCTCAGTTCACTAAACCATCTACATTTTTCCACTTACTCAAAAAAAAGAGCAACAGATCTCACTTGTGAACAATATTTATATTGCTTTCATCAAAATCCCGAGCCAATTTGTGACCTTTCCTATACAAAATTTTGAGTTAGAAAAATAATTTTTTTATTTTTCTAATTCAAAATTTTGTATAGAACGCGCCAAAAATTGACTCACGGACACGTCCATTGTCATCCCTACTCCTGAAGCTTATAGCAACAGTAGAATTTGGGCGAAAGGAAAACAAATAGCTAGTAAAGTAGATAGAAAGGAATAATTGGAGTTCTAATTTTAGCTTCCAGAAAACAAATTTAAAAGTGAATTTGAACCCGGATGTCATTATATTACTATTTCAAATTTATTTCATATTACAACAAGCAACAAAATAATAATAAGAAGAAGAAGAAGAAGAAGAAGAAGCAACAAGCCACATCCTGTTAGTCTGGAATTAGCAGTAAATTAAATGGGAATAATTTACAACCTATGGACAAGCTAACTAATTTTCAGCAAAAACGGTATTTGTAAAAACTACTTAATTTAGAATTGCTGCAACAACTTTGCAATTGCAAGAATGATGCATGCAAAGCGTCACAGCAAGCGACTATCAGCTAGCAACAAAAAAAAAAAAAAAACAAAGGTTTGTTGGATATTAGTGGACCAGGACAAAGTCGGGTCATCCTGGGTCTTTCTTTTCTTTTCTTTTCCTTTTTTCCCTAAATGATCATTAATCAGATTTCTTCATTGATCGTAATCCTGGGATGCTGCAGACGCCAATAGATGTTGAACTGGCTGAGCATGAACGCTGACATGACATGGAATTAAACTGGCAAAAGAAGCCCATTGCAGAACAATTACAGAGCCCTCCATTTGCCAAATAGCTATACCTAATACAGAACCAAACAGAGTAACTAGAATAATCACTTAAATAAATAAAAATAACAATTATGATGCCCAAGCATAAAAGGAAAAGGATGAGCACAATATCCAATAACAAAAAACTATTAAATAAATATAACTCCCTCTTAGCAGCATGTTTATTTGAACCAACATTACTATTAGACTAAAAGGTTGTAAATTACAAAAAGAGAATTATATCAAAGGCTCACACATTCAATTAGGTCTGTCAATCTATAACATGCAAGTAGGAACATCAAATCATCTAAAACTGTCTCAAACAGATCCCGAAGGTTACTTTCCAATCCATGACACCAAGAACATTAAAAATATCAGATATGCATAGACCTCGCTATAAATAGTGTAAAAAGTAGCCTTTATAACAGATATAATTCTCATGTTCTCCTCATCTCATAACTGCAGACCCATATTCAAACTAGTCATCGAGTTGGGTTGGGGTTACGGTTGGCAAGAGGGGCCAGGGATTGAAGGTAATGGCGTTTGAGGAAAATTGACGAAGAACATTGGGGGGTACTAAGAGATTAGGATTTGGGTTCTGGCTCAGTAAATATGAGCCCATGTAAACATAATCCTAGAACCAAAACCTTTTTTTCCCCCTAAGATACACACCACCCAAAACTTAGATATTTTGATATATTACCCTACCCCCAAATCTCAATTAAATCCAGAAAAAATAACACATATAGGTATTCCAATTTTCTAAGACTTTTATTTAGAACTTTTTCCGTAATTCTTAGGGAAAATAAGAGTTTATGCTTGATTATTCTCTGTGGCCAACTTGTAGAATAGCATATTAACTCTGTCCAGTATAAATAGCATATTAACTCCCATAATTTCAGAAAAATCTATGTATATAGATAATCTAATTATCTAAAATTTGTATAGAAATTTTTTTATAATTGTTACGGGAAATATAAGTTTTAGCCTAATTAACAATTGTTACGATCACTGTCATATTATAATTCAATAGTAGAAACCACCATTCTAAATTATGTTAAATATAGTAAATAAGTTCAATAAATTCTGAAATAATTTCTATAACAATATAAATACATTAACTATAACTTTTTTGAACAAGTTTTCATAATTTTAATTTTGGGTATAGGATTTGGGTCACCCAAGCCGGTGGCTGCACTAGCTATGGCTATCCCAAGACTAGAGGTGCATGGTGTATGGGATAGCGAGTCCTCGTGATAGTGAAAATCTTGTACAAAAATTGCTAGGGTTGACAAGAGAGAGATCTTGTATAGTATTGATCTTGTAACTAGTTATGTTATGAAATCATGACAAGTGTGACTGTATGTTGGACTCAATATTCAATTACAAGTGAATGAGATGTATGTGCCATCTTATCCGTTATTTAATTTCAAATATCTAACATAAACGTAAATGAGACTTATTTATTCCTACATATTATTGATATCCTATTGGTACATGATTTATATACGGATTTGTGTTTATCTTATATTTCATTATTCATGTGATACATCTTATCTCCAGTACTATAATAGTACACATGTCATTATTCATCTACACCGAAATAAGTATGTTCACTGTTCGCAGCAAAAGTTTGTTGCTTTCCTTCCATTGAATACAACTTAGATTACAATGAAAGTGAACAAGATAAAAAGAGAACAAACGAGAGGATTTTATATGTCAATCTCTATCTTTTACAATGATTGTGTGGGATCTGTAGCAATGGGATCTGTCAAGCAGCTCTTTTGGACGATCGGGCGTCGAGCTCTTCTCTCTCGAAGATGGCGGCCGACTGTAGACGATATTCTCTGGTCTTTCACGAATTCAAGACTCTATGCGTAACTTGAATTCTCCAAGAGGAAAGGAAAAGCCGAAAAAAGACCTCTTCTGCCAAACCGAAAAAGAAGACCACTAGGGCTTCCCTAAGAGGGTATTTATAGCCTTAGGATGATTTGAGAGTTTTTATCTAAATAGAATTTGCTCTCATCAAGGATTCCAACCAAATATCTTAGTTTTGATTTAAATCTCTTGATTTGGAACTCTCATTGGATTCAATTCGGGTATTTGGATAAGCCTAAATCATATCTCAATCAATTTGAGATTCTGGTTATCTGCTCACGCGGAGCTAATCGCATCGAAACGCGGAGCTATCGAACCAGAATGCAGAACTAACGCGGAGCTATTAAACTTCTCCGCGTTTTGTTCAACGCGAGGCTAATATAGCCAAATGCGGAGCTACAGAATTAGCTCCGTGCTCTGTTGTGGAAAACTCTATTCACTTAGAAATTTTCACTGCCAACAGAACCCCCTCCAAAGTTTTCAAAATGGCTTAGATTTAGCAAATTTTGAAATACTTTGGATCCTTAAATGCAGAGTTAAAATACCAAGTTTATCTCGCATTTTGTTTACTTGCGCGGAGCTAAATACCAAGTTTATCTTCGCGTTCTAATGAGTAACTGCTCATTAATTGCTCAGTAATTACTCCGAACCTTGCGCTGAATACCAAGAGGCGGGTTCTCTCTTTTAAATAGAAGCTTTAGACCTTCTTCCTCTTCATTTCATCCAAAGAATCCAGAAATCTGGAGCTCCGGCGACCGGGCGACTCATGCGAACGAGCGGTCATTTGATCGGACTTCGTTCGATTTTTCATAGATTTTCATCATTAGGATGTCATCTAAGAAGAGTACGGCATCACGCGTCTCCTCACCATCGGCGGTCGACGTTAGCAGCGGAGGCGGCGGCCGAGGCAGTGGCCACAATAGCGAGCCAATCCATGCTGCATCAATTGGAGGTAGAAATTCCCAACTTTTAGACTCCTTAGATCAATGTTGGAGTATTTTGGCTCGGTTTTAATCGACCAACCATTTCTGAACCGGCGAGATCGCCATTCTCCGGCTTGGGAAGAAAGGAGAAGACGGAGAAGAACTCTGGTCTTCTTCTTACGCGAAGTTATCGCGTCATCTTCGCGTTTGAAATACGGAGCTATTTAGCAGTCGCGTTTTAACGCGAGACTATTTTGACTAGCAGTCGCGCTTCAATCGCGAGGCTATTTTGACTAGCAGTCGCGTTTCATTCGCGAGGCTATTTCCTCAGATGCGCGCGAAGTTTATCCTTAGCTCAGCGTTTTCATACTTAGAAGATTTTTCGAGTTTTGTAAAACTTTTTCTAACTCTTGATTTTTCTTTTGCAGTGAAGTACTTGGACCAGATCCTTTTTGAAGTGGAGTGCATGTGGCTCTTCCGATCTTCATCAGCAAAAGTAACTCTAAGGAAGCCAGAAGCATATGCTTTACAATATAGTTGCAGGTTTCAAGCTCTGGCTCCAAAAGATAAACTTTTGAATGAGTTACAAGAACTCTGCGGCAGCTCATTAAGTTTTCCTGGGAACCATTTCTATTAAATGACAATCTTTGTTGCTTTCCAAAGCGATAGAAATGATCATCTAAGGGCTTGTAGCATGTCGAATCCAACTTGTGCATTTTCATTAGGATTCTTGTAGCAGTATTTTCAGATGATCCACTAAGAACTTTAAACAGATCATAGTTGACATTTGCAGAGGAAATCTTTTGCATGTGAACCAGGGAATTTCAACACTCCATAGGCTTGTTGTCGGATTATTGAAGCTTTTGGGAGAGCTATAACTCCCTCTTCTTCTATAATCCTTTGCTTCATGAATAAAAATAATTCTTTTTCTCTTTATCTGATGGCCTTAAGAATCTTACTTGCTCAACAAATAGATGGTTCATTGTTTTGGTAAAACAATCTAAGGCTCATTTGCGTAACTTAGATTTGTTAGTACCTGAAATGATCAGATAAGGATCATTTAACTTAGACAAAGGCGCTCAATCGCACATGCCTTAGTTTGATGGCGGCAATTCAAGGCGTTCATGCATAACTTGAATTTGCACATGCCAAGATAATCAAGTGATGATTATCAGATCTCGGCAGAGGCGACGAATATCGCTTGCCGAGTCCAAACTTCATAGAAATGCATAGCTAAAATACCAAATTAGCTTCGCGTTTTGCATAGTTACGTGGAGTTAATAACTTCGTGTTTCAAATGACCATGCGAAGCCAAATAGCTTCGCGTTTTAGGGAGTAACTGAACAATCAGTAGCTCTGATTTTCGCGCCGAATGTCAAGAGGCGGTTTCCTTCATTTAAATGGAGTCTCTTTTTCTTCTTCACTCATCTGAAGAATTTTCAAGAACTCCAGAGGCGACCGGCGATCAGGCGATTTCAGTCGATCCGACCAACTTTTTCGTCGATTTCTCTCCGTTTTCTTCAAGATCAATGGCACCCAAGACTCGCACTTCCTCTCGCGCATTCTCGCCGTCGGCGGCCAGCGCAAGCAGCGGCGGCAGCGGCCGTGGCAGCGGCAAGCCAGTCCATGCCTCGCCCATCGGAGGTAAGAACCTCACTTTTGGGGCTTTGTGGAACATTTTTAGAGTGATTTGGCTCGGTTTTAACCGGTCAATCATCTCTTTTATCGGCGAGATCGCCGTACTCCGGCCACTGGCTTGGAGAAGAAGTAAAAGATGTTTGATCTTCCTCCACGCGAAGCTATCGCGTTATCCTCGCGCTTTGAAACGCAGGGCTATTTTGACTAGCTGTCGCGTTTGATCGCGAGGCTATGAATTTTAGCTTCGCGTTCGTAAAGGCGAGACTATTTCAATAATTTTGCGCGGTCTAATTTTTAGCTTCGCGCGGAGTTATTTTTTAGCTTCGCGCGGTCTAATCTTTAGCTTCGCGCGGAGTTATTTTTAGCTTCGCGCGGTCTAATCTTTAGTTTCGCGTGGAGTTATTTTTAGCTTCGCGCTTCCATACTTAGAAGATTTTTTGAATTTCCCAAATCTCTTTCTGATTATTTGATTTTTCTCTTTTTTCAATTGGCTATTCTGTAGACCCAATCTCCCAAGGGCATCACTTTGGCTATGGCGGAGGTGCAGACTCAGTCACCCAGTTCTGTTTCACCACTGTTCTTGCTGCGTATAAGCCGGGCTTGAGAGAACGCAGGGAGAAACTAAGCAAATACAGCCCTGCTACTGCACGGAAGATCATTACGGATGCTCCCTTTTAAGCCACAAACCAGGAGGCGTTGGAGAAGCCGAGGTTACTCTTTGGAGATGCTATAGAGCACTCGGATAAAATCCTCTTTGAAGAGGAAGGCAAGTGGCTGTACCAAGCCGGGGATCTGCTCATGTTTCTGCCTGACATTGAGCGTAGCTACCCCTTGGTGTATCTCCAGAGGCTGTCTTCCCGCCGTGAGTTAGAATTTGAGCTAACTCGTGAATATGATAGTGTTGCGACCGGCAAATTCGGCACGAGTGGGGCTTTTCAAGACGGTCCCCCTAGATGTATTACGGGGCTCCTCCCTGGCAGAGTCACTAAGGAGCACCCTGTTGGTGAAGTCCCGATTCGCGCTAAGACTTTCCTTAGCGAATTCTTAGCCAAGGGTGGTCAGTATCCTGCCAAAGACTTTAGAATGCTTGGATGGGTCCACTCCTCAGGCAACATGTGGTGGTTCAGACTCGTCAAACACATACTGGACACCCATGAGCAGATGCTAAAGGAAATTGGTTTGTACAAAACCATTAGAAACGTCCAGTTTGGATTGCCTCAAAGTGCGTTCCACTTATTCTGCCTGCTGGAGATGTATAACCCTGAAACCGGCACTTTCTTCACACCAGTGGGTGAGCTTGGATTCGTTCTCCGTGAGATGTTTGAAGTGTCTGGTTTATCAACGGGCGAAGTCCCTTATGAAGAATACATCCCCACTGCTGAAGAACTGAGGATGCTGAAAGCGGGGGATGAGCACATTTACCAGACTTACTGGGAAATGATGTGCCACTATCACATTTGTGCCGACCTGGCTGCAGTAAGGAATCAGGAAATTGGCCATAAGAAGTGGGCTGATTACCTCTTCGTTAATTTGAAGGAGAGTCTCCCAATGATTCGGGGATGCCCACCCGTAAGCGTTGAAGAAATAAAAGAGCGCATCTCCAAACTGGAAGCCACAACATATATGACCGAATCAAATGAAGAAGGATTTAGTCCCGACACGGTCTTTCAGAGCTTCCATTATCAAGCCCAGTTCCCTATTTCTGAGAGGGGTCTCCTTGCTGGGTTCTTAATGTTGTGGCTGAAGAGATGTGTTGTCCCTTCGTTGCCTAAGGAAGCTATCGCCAAGAACGTCGTCTATCCAGCCGTTCTTTTGGCCTATGGACGACCATTTGGATTATTGCCGGCAATGGTCGCCAACCTCCAAAGCGGGCTTCGGGCCCTATGCAACAGCTTCATGCCAGCGGAGAAAAATAAAGGCAAAGCTGGGAAGGGTAAAGCGGCCAAAGAAGCTACCATGGTGAAGACACCGAACCCAAGGGTAGAGATGCCCTATACATATTTAATAGCATGGCTAGTCATGTACTGCCCGTCGCTGATGAGTGCTGCGGATTTCAACCCAACTAACAAGCCGTTCCTGGTAGAGAAGTATGAGCGCTCTGTCTGGAAGAGCAATTACATGTCTCAAATCCGCATATCACTCCGTCATCATCAAAACTATGAGATCTTCCGCTGCTTCCCAGACTTCCCTGGGGGAGAGTATGGATCTAAATTTAAAGATATTTTGGGAGCAGACCAGTTCACCAGCTTATCTTCAGGGGTTTTCTGGTGGTTGTTGAATATTCGTCCGGGACACTTGGTGTACAGGCAGGACACCATGTGCTACATAGAGCCGTAACACAAGCAGATTTGCTCGTCAATTTGGGTATACACAGCTTTATGTAGGAAATCCAAACAAAAAGTTGGCGTACGAGGGAAATCTGTATGCAAGGGCACGGGGCTGGTTCCATTTTGTTGCTGGAGGAACCGGAGCAGAATTTATGCTTTCCCTGAAATCACCAGAGCTAAGCATGGTGTTAAGCTTTTGTACCTGGTACAGCGTTGCAAATGCTGAAGTACCAAGCTTCTCCATCAACCGCAGCTGCTGCAAGGAGATAGAGGCCTTCTATGCCAGTAGCAAAGGAGCAAAAAGAGTGAGGGTGAAAGGAATGAATGAATTCCTTAGTGCGGCGGCCGACCCATCAGACTTGGGCAACTCTGATGGTGATGACGATAATGGCAATGATGATGATGGCGATAATGGTGGTGCCCCTCAAGACTTGGTTTTCCGTCCCCGGAGTCCGACCGTTATACGCCGTGGACCTGTAAGAGGCGAACCGGAGAAAAAGAAGCAGAAATTAGCCCCGGGGTCCCTCTTAGTTCCTCAAGAGGCGGCAGCCAAGTTTGCTTCAGATTTGTTGGCTTCAACTCTGCCTCCGGCGCCGGCAGAGGAGAGTAGACCGACTGAAGCTCCAAGAGCTACTGAGGTCCTGACTATCCCAACCGCAGAATCTGTTGATCATTCCGCAACGCAATCCATGGGTAGTGAAGCGGGCGCGCTCTTGGAAACAGCGATAACTCCTCCTTCAAGTCCGACCACTGGACTTGTTTCTCCAGGTATGGTTTTTATATTCTATCTTCCGCCTATGTATTCACTTCCTCTTTATATGTAATACTATTTGTTTGCTTTTTGCATGTGGTCAGCCCCACTCGCCGATGCATTC
Source organism: Dracaena cambodiana (assembly GCA_036321105.1). Classification (NCBI taxonomy): domain Eukaryota; kingdom Viridiplantae; phylum Streptophyta; class Magnoliopsida; order Asparagales; family Asparagaceae; genus Dracaena; species Dracaena cambodiana. Next base: position 2,446,257 of record JAYEPQ010000002.1, on the reverse strand, counting down.
GACTACCAGGGGAGAGTCTGAGGAGAGAGTAGATTATTCGGGCACCACTGGCTCAGCGGGTGGATTAGGTAGTTCTGCAAATGAATTTGACGCAGACTACTTCACGACAACTCCTCCCTCTGTTCCTTCTTCAATTCTCCCTATTGATGAACTCGGGAGTGATGATAGGACAGAGGTGGTTGTCGAGGCTGCAGCAAGAGAAGCAACGCCATCCCCAAGTCTGCCGTCTCCAACACCCACGGCCTGTCTCGAAGAGACCTTTCCGGTAGTTGTTGGTGTACCCTCTGATTCTCAGCCAGCAATATTAACATCTTCTACCATTATGGCTGTTGAGCCGTTGGTGACTCCTCCAGCCCCGAGTCCTCCGCCAGGGGAAGATGACGAAAATTTGAAGTTTTCATTCGAAGCCACTTCTGCCGCGGGAGGAGCTTCAGGTGAAGACACACCATCGTCTATCCCTGCTGGTGACGCTGCCCGAGTCATCGGTACTAATGATACTTCTCCTCGGATTCCTAATTTTGCCAAGTCCATGTTGGCTTTACTGGCCCCTCATGTCATGAATCTGGTACAGGGACGGGCTTCTTCTTCGACACCAACGGACGCTACTCATCCCCCAGTGACATCTTCCTTAGCACTACCTGCTCTAAACACAGACACTGTGCACCCTCTTGAAGAATTCTTCAACCACAGTGTAAATGACTTTATGCGGCTACTAAGGAGGTGTATCGGGATGATTCTTGACAGAAGAGATTTCTTTAGTTTTGGACGTCCAATGTTGTCCAGCTATCTGGATAATATCGAAAGGATTGGGGGACAAAACCGAGCAGCTCCCTACCGAGCCCGTCTCGAAGCTTTAGAAGATCAGGTGAATACGCTCAACACAGTTCGCCAAGCGGATGTTGAATCGATCACTGGGATCGAGTGGGCGCGTCTTCGGGTAGAGTTGGTGGCTCGTCAAGAGGAATTGAGGCACCAAGAGGAAGTCTGGTCTCAGGAGTTGGCAGAACTTCGAGCTAGCCAGGAGTCAGTCCTCAGGGGGCTAGAGGTAGTGGACTTCGAGATTGAGGGGAGTCAGTCCGCTATCCTCAGAGCCAGAGATACTATTGCTAAGGCCCGAGCTATTCTGGAGGCTAGCGAACCTCGGCAAGGAGAATCCGTTAAAAAAGGGAAGAGTTGATCCTCCAACGAGGACACCTTGAATAAGAGAGCGCAATAAGAAGCCGTGCTATTGAAGAATCTCGTCAGCGATTGGCCCAGCAACTGACAATAAACGACGATGATTTACGCCGGCAGGCTCAACACTCCGTGGAGGAGACTTGTCGTCGAGTAATTGACGAGGCGACGACTAAGTTGAAGCTTCTAGGAGATCCATAACTTTCTCCTTATTCTTTTATTCTTCATTCTTTTGTAAGAACTTTTGTAATAAAAGAGGGAACTTTTTGTAACTTCATTCTTCATTGATAAATAAAGATAATCTTTTGATTCTTTTACCTGTTGGCTTACCAAATTTGTTTGCACAACAGAAAACTTGTCATCAAAATGATTTATTTGTTTTAGGTAAAATAGTCCAAGGCTCATCTGCGTAATTTAGACTGATAATACCGAGGTAATCGGGTAAGGATCACCAAATTTAAGCAGAGGCGCCTGATTGCGCATGCCTAGAGTTTGATTGGAGGCGGTTCAAGGCTCTCATGCGTAACTTGAACTGGGCACACCAAGATGGTCTGGTTAGGATTCATCAGATTTCGGCAGAGGCGCCTAATTGTGCATGCCTGGTTAGAAAGAAGTTAAAGTGCTTATCTGCGTAACTTGAACAAGTGGAGGCGGTTCAAAGCTCTCATGCGTGATGGTTATACTCTTAGCGTTCTGCACCAGATGTGACAGTTACTCTGTCATCATTCTGGCTTAGTTTAGGCATAGTATTTCTTCAGAAATTTGTCGTTGATCGGCATCATCATCCTATCGCCATCCTGGTTCATTAGGCGATAGGCTCCACTAGAGTATACCATCTCCACAACAAGCGGTCCTTCCCACTTGGGTTCAAATTTATCCTTAGTCTTGTGGGTTAGAACCATTGGCCTTTTAATAGCCAGAACCAAGTCTCCTTATTTAAAGGTCATTGGCTTAACATTCTTATTGAACGTTCGAGAGATTCGGACTTAATACAACTCAATTTGTTGTTGAGCCCTGAGACGTTTTTCATCTTACGCCTCTAGTTCTTGCAATCTTTGTTGATGGCGCTCTTCTGTCGTCATCTTTGTGGTTAAGGCCACTCTCAAAGATGGTATCTAGATTTCAAGAGGCAAGACGGTCTCACTTCCATAAACCAAGGAGAACGGGGTAGCTTTTGTCGGAGTACGAATGGTGGTGCGATAAGCCCACAGACACTCTCCCAGCTTTTCATCCCAGTCCCTTTTGTTAGAGACAAACTTTTGAAGGAGTTTAATGATTGTCTTGTTGAAAGTTTTGGCTAACCCGTTTGCCGCGAGGTTACATGGGGCTGAAGCAATATCTTTGATTCTGAATTTATCGCAGAATCTTGAGAATCCCTAGCTTATGAATTGAGGTCCATTATTATGAATGATTCTTCGGGGGACGCCAAAACGGTAAATAACATAATGCTTAATTAATTTAATCACATTTGTCGTTTTCACCTCTCTCATGGGCACGGCTTCGGCCCATCTTGAAAAATAATCGGTTATTGTAAGAATAAACCGATATCCTCTGGATGATGGGGGAGTTATTGGCCACACAATATCAATTCCCCATGCCTCAAATGGCCAACTAGCAACGGTATTGTGCAAGTATTCTAGGGGTTGATGAACAAAATTGGCATATATTTGGCATGCATGGCACCGTTTAGCATATGCCATTGCTTCCGTAATCATGTTCGGCCAGTAATATTCCAGCCTTCTTATGCGGTCTCCGAGTTTTGGACCGGGCTGATAAGCTCTACATACTCCATCATGTGTTTCCTTCAGCACTTCTGCTTCTGCTTTTAATATGCAGCGTAATAGCAGACCATCATTTGATTTTCTGTACAAAGTTTGAAGTGTACGATCAAAGGGGCCTTCCTTTTTATCGAGACGGCTTCCTTTGGATCCTCTGACAGTATTCCATGTAGGACGTAATCTATTAATGGAAATCGCCAATCATGGGGTTCCAGAATTAAGCCTGTCTGGCACACCTCTTCGGCTTGAGACACCGTGTCTGGGTGGAGGAGTTCTCTGCTACCAATGGTGATGCTTTTAGCTTCACCTGGCGAGATCGCCAATGTTGCAGCTAAAGCAGCAAGAGCATCTGCATAGACGTTCTGATTCCGGGATATATGATATATATAAAATTGTTCAAAATATCCTGCTAGCTCAATAGCTAGCTGATGATAGGGGATGAGGACTTCATGTCTAACTTCTTACTCTCCCGTCATCTGATTGACGATGAGTTTAGAGTCTCCATATGCCTCTAGATAGTTCACCCCCAGTTGCAGAGCTATTTTCAAGCTGATAATGAGCGCGTTATATTCAGCCACCTTATTCGTGCACGGTTCTATTAATGAGTAACCGTTAGGCAATATATGTTTATGTGGAGATATTAGCACAACCCCCACTCTAGCAGCAGATCATCTGGCAGCACCATCAAAGAACATTTGCCATGGTTGTTCTTTGCTAACTGTGTTGACCTCTGACATCTGTTTGGATTTGGACCAAATTAGATGGTCTGTAAGGAAATCGGCAATCGCCTGTCCCTTTACGGATTTTTGAGGGACGAAGTGTATATCATATGGCGATAGCAATAATGCCCATTTCGCCAATCGGCCGTTTAAGGATCCTGATTTTGTCATCAGGATTTTCAAGGGATTGACCCGTGAGATAACATATATCGTTTGCCCCGAAAGATAGTGTCGCATTTTCTTAACAGCGAACACTAGGGCTAAACATTCTTTTTCGATTGGGGTATACCGATACTCAGCTCCGATCATTGTCCTGCTTAAGTAATAAAGGGCGTGTTCATGGCCGTGCTCATTATATTAAGCAAGTAATGCTCCTAAAGCATCATCCATGGCCCTTACATATATAAGAAATGGCTGCCAAGGGATCGGTGCCATAAGAACAGGAGGTTTAGTGAGATATTCTTTGAGATCGTCAAACGCTTGTTGACATGCCTCATCCCATACGAAAGAAACCCTCTTTTTCATGAGTCTGGAGAACGGCTGGCATCGTCCTGATAGATTGGAAATGAAGCGCCGGATATAGGCTAACTTTCCTTGCAACCCCCTTAATTCCTTAAGATTGCGGGGCGGTGGCATTTCGCTGATTGCTTTTACCTTCTCAGGATCAAGGAAAATTCCTTTCGAAGTAATTATGAATCCAAGGACTTTCCCACTTGACACCCCCATAAAAAACTTAGTGGGATTCATCTTCAGAAAATATTTTCGCATAACATCGAAGACTGTTCTTAAGTCATGCAAGTGATCTTCTTTGTTCTTGCTGCAACAATAATTATTCATCACAGCAGATACTGCTGTCATAAGCTGCTCGCAATGATAAATAGGATCAGATTGAACTTGATTTATGCCTCTTTTCTTGGTTAAGTATTCTCTGAGGTCAGTGGCCTTGAATATGGAATTGTGGGGCCATTCATCTGTTGAGAGGGTCCAGGAGCCCACTGAAACTTCTTGAGATTACTGGAGTCCAGTTCTGATCCATTAGTGTGACGATCAGCCCTGATTTTGTATTCGGGTTGATTTGTAGCTCCGCGTTTTGTGTCGCGGGGCTGAGAAATAGCCTCGCGTTTTGGAATGCTAGCCTCGCGTTTTACACTGGCTTGACGTTTTTGCAGAAGTTTATCTTCTGCAATATTAGCCTCGCGTGGAAGAAAATTCTTGAACGCTGGCTTACTCTTGCGATTAACGCAAGTCATAACTTCGCGTTTAACATGATTTTTGCGATTACGCAAATTTGCCAATCATCTTCGCGATTTACGCGAAGGTAAAGAAGCTTGCGATTAACGCAATTTTCATTGTCTTTGCGATTAACGCTAAGATCAGTTTTGGCCTCGCGTGGAGAATCACCATCACACGCTGGTTTTATCAATATTTTATCCTCGCGATTAACGCGAGCTTTTCTGGTTTCAAGACCAGATACAATAGCCTTGAGTGGAGAATCACATACTGGCTTGTCCTTGCGATTAACGCAAATTTTGCTGTCTTTGCGATTAACGCTAAGATCAGTCTTAGTCTCGCATGGCGAATCACCATCACACGCTGGCTCTAAGGAAGTTTATCCTCGCATTTTACGCGAGCGTCAGAAATCTTGCGTTTATCGCAAGTTGTACTGGCTTCGCGTTTATCGCTAAGCTCAGTAGTAGCCTCGCGTGGAGAATCACACGCTGGCTTTAAGGAGATTATATCCTCGCGATTCTTCGCGAGTGTCAAGAATCTTGCGTTTATCGCAAGTTGTACTGGCTTCGCGTTCCTCGCTAAGCCCAGCAGTAGTCTCGCATGGAGAATCACATGCTGGCTTTAAGAAATCTTTATCCTCGCGTTTATCGCGAGTGTCAAAAGTCTTGCGTTTCTCGCAAGTGCTATTGGCTCCGCGTTTATCGCTAAGCCTAGTAGTAAGCTCGCATGGAAAATCACATGCTGGCTTTGAGGAGATTTTATCCTCGCGTTCCTCGCGAGTATCAAAAGTCTTGCGTTTCTCGCAAGTGCTACTAGCTTCGCGTTTATTGCTGAGTCCAGTAGTAGCCTCGCATGGAAAATCACATGTTGGCTTTAAGGAATTTTTATCCCCGCGTTTATCGCGAGTGTCAAAAGTCTTGTGTTTCTCGCAATTGCTAGTGGCTTCGCGTTTATTGCTAAGTCCAGTAGTAGCCTCGCATGGAAAATCACATGCTGGCTTTAAGGAATTTTTTTCATCGCGTTTATCGCGAGTGTCAAAAGTCTTGCGTTTCTCGCAAGTGCTACTGGCTTCGCGTTTCTCACAAGCCTAGTAGTAGCATCGCATGGAAAATCACATGCTGGCTTTAAAGAGATTTTATACTCGCATTTCTCGCGAGTGTCAGAAATTTTGCGACTAGCGCAAATCTTACTGGCTTCGCGTTTATCGCTAAGCTCAGTAGTAGCCTCGCGTGGGAAATCACACGCTGGCTTTAAGGAGATTATATCCTCTCGATTAATCGCGAGTGTCAAAAATCTTGCGTTTATCGCAAGTGCTACTGGCTTCGCATTTATTGCTAAGCCTAGTAGTAGCCTCGCATGAAAAATCACATGCTGGCTTTAAAGAAATTTTATACTCGCGTTTCTCGCGAGTGTCAGAAATTTTGCGACTAGCGCAAATCTTACTGGCTTCGCATTTCTCGCTAAGCTCAGTAATAGCCTCACCCGGAAAATCACACACTGGCTTTTCCTTGCGATTAACGCAAGCTGTAACTTCGCGTTTAACGCGATAATGACTGGTCTCGCAATTAGCGCGAGCCAGTTTGCGAGGGACCATAGCCTCGCGTTCTTTAGCCTCGCGTCCAAGACGGGCTTTGAGGGCTTTTCGCCTCGCTCTCCGATTTCTATTTCGGAGTTGGGTTCTGATCAATCCAGTTCCCAGGTCTTCTTCGGCAGTAGGGAGGTCATCCTCTGCTAGGATTTCCTGTCCGAACACCGGCTCTATGGCCGCGGTCTCCACGGATCTCCGTTTCTCGGTGGATTCCTTTTTACCCGTTGCTCGGGTATTGGAGCGCACGCGACGATAGTGTCATCTGTCGTTCAGGTCACCTGATGATCCAGAGGAGAGGTACTCCTCGTACTTCTGCTGGTCGATTTCAACAACGAGTATGTCTACGTCGGATCCGATCAAATCGACGTCCGATTGCGCCACAATTTCTTCATCAGTGAAAGAGATGACTCCCACTGTGGTCGCCAGTTTGTTCGCAGCAAAAGTTTGTTGCTTTCCTTCCATTGAATACAACTTAGATTACAATGAAAATGAACAAGATAAAAAGAAAACAAATGAGAGGATTTTATATGTCAATCTCTCTCTTTTACAATGATTGTGTGGGATCTGTAGCAATGGGATCTGTCAAGCAGCTCCTTTGGACGATCGGGCGTCGAACTCTTCTCTCTCGAAGGTGGCGGCCGACTGTAGACGATCTTCTCTGTTCTTTCACGAATTCAAGGCTCTATGCGTAACTTGAATTCTGCAAGAGGAAAGAAAAGCCAAAAAAAGACCTCTTCTGTCGAACCGAAAAAGAAGACCACTAGGGCTTCCCCAAGAAGGTATTTATAGCCTTAGGATAATTTGAGAGTTTCTATCTAAATAAAATTTGCTCTCATTAAGGATTCCAATCAAATATCTTAGTTTTGATTTAAATCTCATGATTTGGAACTCTGATTGGATTCAATTCAGGTATTTGAATAAGCCTAAATCATAATCTCAATCAATTTGAGATTCTGGTTATCTGCTCACGCAGAGCTAATCGCATCAAAACGCGGAGCTATCGAACCAGAACGCGGAACTAACGCGGAGCTATTAAGCATCTCCGCGTTTTGTTCAACGCGAGGCTAATATAGCCAAATGCCGAGCTACTGAGTTAGCTCCGCGCTCTGTTGTGGAAAATCCTTTTAACTTAGAAATTTTCACTGCCAACATTCACGAACATCTTATCTCCAGTACCATGATAGTATATATGTCAATCTTATCTCCAGTACCATGATAGTATATATGTCATTCTCTTTTATATGTTACTTGTTGAGTTTAATCCCCTAAATTCTAAACTAAATTACGAGGATAAGAAAGGGGAATCAGCACCAACCGGAGATCCTAACTTTCTTGATCAGGCACAATGTCAGTGACGGGTGGAACCAGACATAAACTGTTGTATATAGTGTTCTTATTTCTTTTCTTTGGGCACTACTCTTTCTTTTGATATTTTTATTGTACATAACTAGAATAATATGGCATCTTATGTTATCAACTTGAAGTTTATATAAATAAAATTTTCAATTCCAAACATGTTTATCAATCTATCATGAAACAAAATCCTATGTCAGTTGGGTAGTCTAGTATAATTCAAGTAGCACTCTCTAGTTGGGAAGCAACTGGCAAACTGGGCGTTGCAAAGAAGCTCACTGAGCACGAGAATGATTTTGAATAGTGGTTTTTCATATTTTAACCTATAAAGATGAGAAAAGGGAAAGATTTTCTTATTTTATCACTTTAAACAGGGGAAATGGAGAGAGAGAAAGAAGGTTTACTTTTTTGTTTTAAGAGAAGAACATGAGGGGAGAGAGAAAAAAAAGGATGAGAGAATATATTTTTGAAAAATTAAATAGAAAGAAAGTGTAAATTTGACATAGTAAACTAATAGTAACATCATGGGCATTTTGAGTCTCACTAATATGATTTGAGGGGCATATATCTAAATATTAAGATTTTCTTTTTTTTTTTTCTTTTTCTTTTTTTTTCTTTTTTTTTTTTTGGGGGGGGGGGGGGGGGGGGGGTGGTACTACTAATGAATGAATATATATAGACTAGAAAATGATGTAAATATATATTCTTAACAATGAGGAATTAGCACTTCTTTCCTAAACAAGTTTCCAGAACAGTTTCCTTCACGCAATAAACTAAATTACCTTGCACAGACCTATGTCCCAAAGTATCTGACGGGTCAATCAAATAGAGCAGCAAGAATATATAACTTCTTACAGTTGTCACTGCAGCTGTGACTCTCATTGCTTTGACATTCTCGTGTCATGTGTCTACATGCAAGGCCTGAAGCTTGTTAGAAAATCACACAAACCTCCTATGTGAAAGTACTGTCATAGAGGAAAACAAAGAGTTCTAAGCATAAGCAACAATAAGAGAAAGCCTAAATGATAAATCTCAAATATATAAAGTTAGCATTCACCAGTTAATGTTGAGTAACCTGGGGGAAATTACTGGCCTAAATCAGTAGATTAATCCTGAGATGTTGCTGTATATTCAAACAGAAGGCGTTTAGATGGAGCAGATTGGAAAAGCACTCGAAGACGGCTGGTAAGCTGGTAAATTAAGGTCCACTGCATAGCCATTTCCGAGTCCTTCATCTGTCTAACTACAGAGGCCTGCAAAGAATGAACGGTTTATTGACCGATGTCATAAAAGAAAAAGAGCAAAGAAAATATTAGTAATGGAGCAGGCTAGTTTGCCATGAGCACTCCATTTTTTGGTATTGAATCTATACATTCAAATTGTGACAGTTAACACAAATTTTTTGAACACTTTCATAACCAGTGAATGCATTAAGACTATGACTATTAATATATTTCCTTAAGTGCAATAACAAATATACTTACTATATAATAAGTCATCATATGAAAATGAAAATGTAGCTAATCTACCTGAAGGCGTTTACCAAGCTGTACTTCCACTTCAGTACCAAAGGAAATATTATTGGCCAGAGATTTAAGTGGGTCAACTGTAGGATCCACAGAGAGTAAACTTGGAATCTGAGGAGCATACACTAGCCTCCAACGTGCTTGTCCAAATTCTCCCTTCCCTTCTATTCTCGGCATCAGGGTTTCAAGTGTTGCAGTTGCAAGTTTCTTGAAAGCCAGTTGGCCATCACCTTCCAGAAGAGATTCGGCTAATTGATTTTCAAAAACTCTAGCAGCCTGCAAAAGTTGAGCCATAAGAGCTACTCTTGTTCAAGATTCATTTCAATGATGTTTATTGGTAATGTAGCTAAGTAAAACTTAAGCAATACCTCAGAAGCCAAATGGAGGGTGCTTAATCGATTTTTCTAAAGCTAAAATCAGCCCATAGTTACATAAGCTGAATGTATACATCTATTAAATATGGAAAAGGTATACCAGTGCAGACTAGTTTCCAAAATTCTTTATCAAATATAAATATTGGTTTCCACCAATGCATAACCAGCCTCAAAGCACACAGTGGAGGAAGAATGTTCACATACTTTTAGAACTATATTACTTACAGGAAACAATCAACAAGGAATCAACACTGAAATCAAACTACATAAAATTCATAACAGGGTCATTCGAGTGTCCATGGCACAGAAATGCATTTAATTTGCTAACAAATATCATTTTCTAAATATTTTTTCTCATCTGCTAGGGTTAGAAGCATAAATAGCAGCTATATAAATTCAAATACACAAAAGAAAATGCTATAAAGTGGAAGCAGCCATGAACTCCAGAGTCAAAGAGGCACACATATCAACAAAAAAACTACTTAAGAAACAGAAACAAACACACTAAATAATTGATGAAATGCATGCATAGCAGATCAGAAAAGGTGCCACCCAATTGGTAATGTGAGTTGAGGACAGAAAAAATAAATAATTATAAAGTCGGAGTGAATGAAAAGGTATCATAATCATACAATCAAAGCATTGCCCAAGGTTTAAAGTATTGGAATCTATTAGTATCGGCCGATCTCTTGTAGTATCGGAATCGGCAATATCATACATATAATATCAGCAATATCAAAAATGTCAGCAATATTGGACCAATTTATACAGTATATCGCATATCACATACTTCAAAATTCGATATAATACATACAATACCTATAGATATCGGTTGATATTTAAATCTCAGAATCAACCAAAAGGTTCTACATGCAGCAGAGATTTTGATAGTTGATACTTGATAGAAAGATCCATCAAAATTACAAAGGACCAACCATATCACCGCTGGCACACCTCTCCTAACTACTGCCCATCAACTGTTCAGCATAGGCACCTGATTTTCTGACTGAGGTAACTGGGCAAACTGGAAAGCTAGTGGGTAGGTGAGGAAAAACTAACAAATTTGTCATGAAATTTGGAAAGCTCGTTGGTAGGTGAGGAAAAAAAAAACTAACAAAGTTGTCATGAAATTGAAGTTCATGCAACCATGAAGTGATCTTCAAAAAATTCTCCAAGACTAAGATGAGTTGGTGACTGGCTTATTATAACATATGCAAAGGTAATCTTCTTGAGGCACAAATGGCTAAGGGTGCAGTAAATAGACATCCATGTTTCAAGGGAAGGAAGGTAAGTCTTGTAAAATGAAAAAATAAACAGAAAGGGATCAAGTAACTAAAGTGGGTTGTACAATTTCCCACCAATGGGCCACCAGAAATCTATATAATATTAAGAAGACAGTGATGAAAGACATGATAGGGAACTCAAAGAAACAAGAATCAGGGAGTTTTGTTTTGGAGTCAATGTAGGTCAAGAGAAAGAATTTCCTGAAAGGTTTAGAATTTGAGTTGAGTTCAAGAATTATATTTAGAAGATAGACAAGAAAAGAAGAGAGGAAAAAATTAGTAAATTGGCTATGACACGTGAATACACAGGGGTTACATTCACGTAAATAGATTTTGTGGCGGTCTCAACTTTCATGTTAGAACATTTTGTTTCTTTGTAAAAGTTTTCAATGGTTTTAACTCTTTTAGTATTAAGTTTGCCAACATAATTAGGTTAGCTTTTTCGTTTTTTTTTTTACAAAAAAATCTATACAAGAGTTATTAGGTTTAAGTCAAGGTTTGAGCCTATCAGAAGCTTGACCTACAAACAACTAACAAATAACTATATGGCTACCTTATCGATTATATTACTTGGGTAAATCATGAGTAACACCCTTTAGGTATGACCATTGCTGCTTTTGTCACCCTTAAATTAGGAAACTAGCACTTTCCACCTCTCGGTTAGGCCGGACTACTATCTATGATTCACACATACTAAACTCTGTTATTCGAGAGCATGTACCCTCCACGTCAGTAGGGTAGTGGGTTTCCTAGCCTATCAACTTCTACTCATCCATGACAAAATAAAAGAGAAATTCTGAAAAATATTTTCTGTCTCATTTCACTAATAGAATTACAATATATAGACATCAAGAATGAGCAGATCCCTTAATCATAGGATCTAATATAGTAAGCATAATCAGATCCCTTATAGGAAGAAACACAGAAGTAATTACAGCAATAATGAAAAAATGAGAGAGATACAGCTATAAAGAAACTAAATAAGGAAAGAAAAATATACTATAAAGAAACTAAATAAGGAAAGAAGAATATAAAGAATATATATTGACATCCCCCCTCAAATTGATGCGGGTAAGTCGATCAGCATCAATTTGCTACTAAGAAACTTGTGTCGTTGGCGGGTCAAAGCTTTAGTAAACACATCAGCGAGTTGAAGATCAGTAGTAAGATGAAGAAGAGTGATAACACCACGAGTAAAAGCCTCCCTAATGTAATGACAGTCCACCTCTATGTGCTTCGTGCGTTCATGATATACTGGATTCGTAGCTATTTGAATGGCACTAGTGTTATCACCATGAAGCGGAGTAGGATCAGTTTGAGGAAATTCAAGTTCAGAAAGAAAACCACGTAACCACACAACTTCAGAACAGGCTGCTGACATGGCTCTATATTCAGCCTCCGTGGAAGATTTTGAGACACAATCCTGTTTCTTACACTTTCAAGAAATCAAGACATCTCCAAGAAAAATGCACCAGCCTGTTGTAGACTTCCTAGTATCCGGACATCCAGCCCAATCTGCGTCACTATATGCTGTCAAATGAAGAGCAGATCTTCTAGGAAAAAACAACCCACGAGTAGGTGTCCCAATTAAGTATCGAATAATGCGACGAACTGTAGCAAGATGAAGATGTCGAGGCGATTGCATAAACCTGCTAACTATATGGACAGCATATGAGATATCAGGTCTTGTAATTGTTAGGTAGATAAGACTACCAACAAGTTGCCTATATAAAAAAGGATCAGCCAAAAGCCCGCCTTCATCTTTGCGGTATTTCATATTCACTTCCATTGGGGTATCAACAGCAGTAGTATCCTTTAAACCAGCTAGTTCAATGAGATCTTGGATATATTTATGCTGATTTAAGAACAAACCATGATCGCGAGTGTGAACTTCCAACCCCAAAAAATATGTGAGATGCCTAAGATTTTTCATTTGAAATGTACTATGCAACTTATTTTGAAGCTCAGTGATCAGCCCCTTGTCACTACCAGTAATGATAATATCATCAACATAGACTAAGAGAAAAACCATACCAGTGGTTATCTTATGAAGGAAGAGAGATGAATCATATTGACTTTGTGTGAAAAAGAAGCTAAGAAGAGTGCTGCGAAACTTCTCAAACCAGGCTCTAGGGGCCTGCCTCAACCCATACAAAGAGCGTCTTAGCTTGCAAACTTCATGAGGAGCAGTCATGGACAGACCAGGTGGAAGTTTCATGTAAATCTCTTCCTTAAGGTCCCCATTCAAGAAGGCATTTTTGACATCCATCTGATGTAAAGGCCAAGATTGAGAGGATGCAATAGCGAGAATGGTTCTCACCGTGGTCATCTTAGCAACTGGTGCGAATGTTTCGTCATAGTCAAGGCCATATTCTTGTTTATTGCCAAGAGCAACCAATCGAGCTTTGTATCTATCTAAAGAGCCATCAGATTTGAGCTTCACAGTGTAGACCCACTTACTACCAATTGGCTTAACATTTGGAGGCCAAGAAACAATGTCCCAAGTATGGTTTTCCTCAAGTGCCAGCCTCCATTGCTTGTTGCCAACACTCAAGTTCCATAGCCTGTTTATAACAAGTGGGAATAGAAATAGAAGACAAAGTAGTAGACATAGCCACAGGGGTTGAAAAACCATACCGTTCAGGAGGTTTGTGAGTTCTAGAGCTTCTTCGGAGAGGAGGTGGATCATTGGAAATGGATAGAACAGGATCAGATGCCATAGGAAGATTTGGAGGAACCTCAGTGAGACCTGTAGGAAGATCAAATGCAGGAGTGCGTCTACGATAAACATAATCAGGTTTAAATCTTTGTATTGGTGTTGGCGACTCAGGAAAATGTGGTAACACAGATAGAGAAGGGAATTCTGAAGTCTGTTGGATGCTAAAGAAGGGCTGATTTTAAAAAAAAATGACATTCCTGGAGACACGAGTGCGTCAGGCATGAGGATCATAGCAAAGAAATCCTTTTTGGGTTCCAGCATAACCTACGAAAGCACACTTGACAGATTGGACAGTAAATTTATTTCTCTCATGTGCAGGAAGGTGAACAAAACAAACACATCCAAATATATGAAGATTGGAATAATCTGGTGCATGTCCAAACAATCGAAAGTAAGGAGAATCATTGTTCAAGGTGGGAGATGGTAATCTATTAATCAAATAAACAGCAGTAGACAAAGCTTCACACCAAAATTGAGGAGGAACACAGGATTCAATTAGAAGAGTTCGAACAATATCAAGAAGATGGCGATTCTTTCGTTCAGCCACACCGTTTTGTTGTGGAGTGAAAGGACAAGAACGTTGTGATATAATCACATGATTTTGAAGAAAAAATTGAAATTCATTTGACATATATTCACCACCTGAATCAGATTGCAAGATTTTGATTTTGGTAGAAAATTGTGTCTCAACTAAAGCAAGAAAGACTTTGAACACAGAGAAAACCTCACTTTTAGACCGAAGAAAATATACCCAAGTAAAGCGAGTGAAATCATCGATAAATGTAACAAAGTATTTGTAATGTTCATGAGAAATTACAGGTGCAATACCCCATACATCAGAATGTACAAGTTCGAAAGGTTTGGTGGTGTGGGTTTTATGCAATGGAAAAGGAAGAGTTTTGCTTTTACCAAGTTTGCAAGATGCACAACCAGCAATATCATTATAAGAAGAAGTTGAATTTTTATTCCCAAGTAAACCAGTTTTAAGCAAGACACGAAGTATATAAGAATTAGGATGTCCTAAACGCCTATGCCACACCTGATTATCACATTGAACAGCACTACAAGCCACATAATTTGACACCGGAGAGGGAGATAGAAACAAAGGAAAGAGACGCCCCACTTTAGGCCCCTTCGCAATCATCTTCCCGGACACTTGATCCTACACAAGACAATCAGAATTTGAAAATTTAACAGTACAGTTGTTGTCAACTAATTGGCCAACAGATATAAGATTAGTGGACAACTTAGGAGACACAAAAACAGTATTTAAAGAGGCTGAAATATCACCAACAGCTGTTATAGGTAATGAATTTCCATCAGCAGTATGAATCTGAAGATCTCCTTTATATTTTTGAATATTATTTAGAGGTAAGACAGTGTTGGTCATGTGATTGGAAGCACCAGAATCAAAATACCAAGGCTTAGAATTTTTGTTACATGAAATGCCTAAAGCAGAAAAAGCAGAAACTATCATTAGCTGGACCATTTTAGAAGTAATAGAAGACTGACCAGGACTATGTGCATTTGAGGAATCAACCGAGACATTATAGGCAGTTTCAGATTTCTTTGGAGGCCGAATGGAACAATCTTTGATGATATGCCATGTTTTCTTACAATAATTGCAAAATTTCTTAGTGCAATTAGTGGCAATATGCCCAAATCCTTTGCAACTATAGCACTGGACATTAGTCATATCTCTGCCTCCTTTAGACTTCCCTTGAGCAGCGTAGGCAACAGGAATTGGAATAGAATTTTGAGCTTTCTGCTCCATGACAGTCTGTGTAATAAGCCGTTGTTCTTCCCTGAGAAGATCTCCTACACAAATATCCAATAAGGAACGGGATCTCTATTCATCATGTTAGACCTGATTGCTTCAAAATCCCCCCTTAACTTCATTAGAAACTGGCCACGCTTGCTAGTCTCATGCACACTTTGGACAGCAATGAGTCCTTCAGGAGGTACACTTGCATACACAATATCGGTGTACTCAGCCCAAAGATTCTCAAAAGAAGAATAAAACTCTTGGATTGACATACTCCCTTGACTGAGTTGACTCAACTCGAGTTCCAATTGAAATTTTCGTGCTGTGTTGCTTTGGTTGTAAATTTTCTTCAAGTAACCCCACATTTCTCGAGAGGTCTTATAAGGCTTGAGATTGAGAAGTATGGAGGGTTCCATACTTCCAAGGATCCAAGACATAATCTGAGCATCCTTCACCTCCCATTTTACATATTTCTCCTTCTCCTCCTTGCTGTTAGGTGCAGGATCTGTCCCATCAACATGACCCCATAATTCCTTTCCCTTGATAAAGATCTGAAATTGGAATGCCCAGGCAAAATAGTTCTTGCCATTAAATCTAATAAGAAAATGCTCAGATCGTTCCAAAGACATGATTCAACCAGAAATAAGAACTAAGAAATCAGGTCCAAGAAGACAGAATAGAACGTAAGAAAACCAAGAACAAAATACTAAGATCTCAGAGCTAGACAAGAAACCTGACACAAGATGAAATGATCTCAGAGTTTTGGCTCTGATACCATGACAAAATAAAAGAGAAATTCTGAAAAATATTTTCTGTCTCATTTCACTAATAGAATTACAATATATAGACATCGAGAATGAGCAGATCCCTTAATTCTAGGATCTAATATAGTAAGCATAATCAGATCCCTTAATTCTAGGCCTATTATAGGAAGAAACACAGAAGTAATTACAGCAATAATGAAAAAATGAGAGAGATACAGCTATAAAGAAACTAAATAAGGAAAGAAGAATATACTATAAAGAAACTAAATAAGAAAAGAAGAATATAAAGAATATATATTGACAATCCATACTTCATATTTTGGGGCTAAAAGAGGAGTGCAAGTCGCTAGTTTCACGATTTAGAGGTGATAGGTGCAACAATGGCCTAAAAGGGTGTATTCCAATTGTACCCTGTATATCAGTTACAAAAAAGTCTATTTTACAATGTTAAAAGCAGTTATCTCATACCAAACACACATTAAAGCTTAGCCTAACTACCGTTAGGAAAACTGCATTTAAAGGTTATAGATTACATTTTGCAAATCTTTAACTACAAGGTAAAATAAACTACAGTTAAGCCAACTTCAAAGCCAAACAGGCCCTGAGAGCAACTTCAAGTTAAGAAGGTTGCAGGAAACCTGATGAACTGTGCCAATCATCAACCTAACATCAGCCACTCACTAGGTGAAACAATTCTTGGCCAAGAAAACTATGGACAGGATAAGGCTGTGAAATAAAACCTCGTAAGGCAACTGGCATGATAGGAAAATCTACAAAATTGGTTACGTAATTTAAATCATTCAATTAAAAATGCAACTGTCCATAATTCTCCAGGAGTAGAACAGAGACTACATGAAGCGGTGAACATGATGAATTTTCTAAAAAGAATAATATAATCTACGGAGCAGTAATAAGCCAAAGAGCCAAATGAAAGCCTATTGCACCTTGCAGTATACTGAAAGAATTTAAACAGTGTCGAACCCGCAAAGCAAACATTAAAACAGATTTGACCAGAAGAAAAGACATAAGCCCACATAAATTTCTAATGCATGTAAATTACCAAACATACAAGAAAAGATTTAAGATCTCGGAATTGGTATCATTATCCCATACTTTATCGTATTAAAAATTGGCAATATTGGACTATCACATTAGCAATATTGACAAAACCATTAAAAAATATAAAGGGCCTATATTATACCAAATACCTCAAAATCCAATAAGATATTTCACAAAACATCTCAATATCGTGTGTCTGTATTTTAAGACCATGTTGCAAGATTATAAACCTGTGTTTATAACACCCTATGAAGCACAGGCACAAAAACAAGACAAAGATACGACATGACACGAACAACGGGACACGGCAAACCTTAAAAAAGCAGAAAAATGGGGACACAATGACATATTTATGTGCGTGTTTATGCATGTGATAATATATAATGCGTATCAAAACTCGTAATCATTAAGACACGCATTCTAAAGTAGAAAGTAAAGAAAAAATTTTAATAATTTAAAATGTTAAATAACTATGTTAAAGAATAAAATTTGAATTCAATCCAATAGACCAATACTTAGAATAAAATATTTGAGGTTCTATCTTCGCAAAACATTTGGAGCCTATTAACTTAGTATTCCTTTTATGTTAAAAGAATTTAGTCTTTTTAGACAAAGTATGACTTCATTAGCTCAATACATGATCTTTATGACTTTTTGAAATTAGAGACAGTCTCGACACATGATCTATATGACTTTTTGAAAGTATACACGGCTCTAATATGCAAGTTTTTATGTTCTTACATCCAACATGACTTCAACATGCCTGATACATATTAGCAAGTGTCATACAAGTATGAGCGTCCGATAAGTATCTTACATGAACACGGCACGCACTTTGAAGTTTCCAAGCTACATAGATAACACCTAGCATAAAACTGCCCTGCCACTATTCATAAAATTAACTAAAAGAAACTGCACAACCTTGTATAATTTACTATTAAAAACACAAGTCTATTAGTATGCAATCAAATAATTACCCTCCATAAAGGGACAAGATGAAAAATAGATCTTATTGTTGGTTATATACCTCACTAGGTGAGAGAACATCCTGATCCACAGAGCGTGTTGAGGTCACAACCAGATTATCTTGCCAACTACTAGCCCGACTTTGAATCCTGAATTGCCATTCAGATCCAACCAATGCTAAATCTAGGATCGGATCTAAACCAAGATCAGGTTCAAATTTTGCTATATTTAGATGATCTCTTTTAAGTCTAACCTGAAATTCAACATGAAGATACAAGGTAATCAAACTATATAATCATCAGAAAGAAATAAGAATCCTCTCCCATATAACAAACGCTTTCTGGGTTCAGAAAGTAACAATGGGCTTACCTGGGTTGCAACTAAGTTAACATCTCCATTCTCAAATGTCAAAATTCCTCTGGGTTTAATCCACTTTGGATGAGCGATGCCATTGAGCTCTAGCTCACCACTAACAGCAAAGTTAAGAATTAAAGGGTAAACAATCCTTAACTCTGGTCCAAGCAATAGCTTCAGATCAGTAAGCTGAATATCAACTCCAGGTTTAGCATTCACTTGCTCCAATTCTGTTGCAACCTTGGATTGCTTACCTTCAAGTATAAAGTATTGATTTAAATTTATGAATTCAAATGCTCATAAGAAAATAAGTGAACATATACAACAATTTTTAATCCTGAGAACATTAGACAGTGGGAAGATTAAAAACAAAAAGAAATAATAATAGTTAGAAAAGAGCCATAAACATTACTGGAAAAATGAGTGCAACATCACATACAAGCATGGAATTTTTTTTTTTTTTAATTAGAATACCAAATGCATTCCAAAAGTACAATCATATTATCACACTGTTTTCAATATTAGCCTAACATATTATTTTGACCCTATAATGTCTTGACTATGTTGAAGGAAAAAGATATTTCAAGCACAGTGCCGTTTCCATGTCCTAGAGGTATCAGCCACCATACTTCCTTGATACTCAAATAATTGGATGACAGTTCTCTTAGGTATCATAAATATTCGAATGTATGACAGAATTTTAGACTCTGCTGACACCCCCTAAAATGTATGCGGAGAACCATGAGATTTGAATCCACGTTACCTATGGATTTAATGCCCTGTTTTTTCTATAACAAGAGAACAGTTCAGTTTGTAACCTCATCAATAAATGGGCGAAAGTTGTCCTTGTTCTTTTATCCATCAAGGATGTAGGACATGGAGATGATTGCAAATGGCATCGGTCATGCAATAAAGGTGAGGACATACGGCTTTAGAGTGCAACAAAGGAAGTATAAGAGGTGCTTCTGTGAAAGCTGACCTCTCACAGGAGCTTCTACGAGACCCATTCCAGCAATATATGGTAAAATATTGCTGACCTTACAGATTTGGCTTAGATTAACCCTCGATATATCACCCCTCAGTATATGGCAGCTGACCTCCGATCAGCTCCTATTACCTCTTAAATAGTCCTTCCGTGACAGCTGACCTCTCATATTCACACACGTGTGTGCACACAAAATATAGGGAGCCTCTCCTATGAGACTCGTATTTGCTTGAGCACAAAGAAAAATTGGACATTTTCCTGATGGCAAGCCAAATACAAAGGAACCCTTGTACCCTGATTAGCTTGTAAATTATTGTTGCATCATTATCTGACTTCTCAACAGCATGGAAGAGAGTTAATTCTAGAGTAATATTCCATAAAACTGTAAAGGGTACCTAAAATATGCCCAAAGAGGTATGCGAGAATGAGAAAAATATTTCTAGGATCTTTGAGTTATAAGAACGTCTTTTCACTCTTCAACATGGGGAGACTTCAGACTTCTATTCCAACATACTATTCAGCACTTCAAGGTTATTAGATGAGCTGGATGTTCACCAACCTTTGGTGACTGATCTGAAGACCCTACAGGAGTCCTGTCAGGATCTTGTCGCTACCAAGTTTCTCCCAGGACTAAATTCTTTCTTTCTAACCCAGGTATGGAGTCAGTGTCTCTTTGTTGATTGCTACATATTCCAATAATCTTTGTATCTCTATTAGATCCACTCCATCAGTTGTTTTACCTCCTGTCTCCAACGAAAACTTTGCTTCATTCTCTCGTTGAGGACAAGACTGTGGTAAGACTGTGGTTGCAGCCACGATCGTAATTCAGAGCGAGGTTGTGATCATGGTAGTCGAGACTCGGATGATGGTCGAGAATTCTGCCAATTTATGGCTTACAGAATCACACATCTGATCGTTGTTGGGAGAAATATGAAAAATCAAAATGGGTTCAAGTTATGACTAGCTTGGCCACTCCTGCAACGTCTTCTCCGCTAGTTTAAGTGCCTCAAGCTAATCTCAATAGAGTTCTATATCTCCAGTCCACTTTGGCTAGTACTCACGCTCTTACTCATACATCCTCATCAGGTAACAATACTTAAATCGTCTCCCCTTAGTAGACCACAAATTATGGATTATGGAACCTCCTTCCATATGATAGGTATTAGGAACAAATTTGCTTAAGTACATTTTTCATATAAATACACTCCAGTCCATATTGCTGCTAGTTCCTCTTCTCTGGTGGTTAGGGATGAGATAATTCACGCTACCACTTTATTAACTCTTAATGATGTTATGATTGTTCCTAAGTTTCGTATCAGTTTGTTATCTATTAACCAAATTACTAAACATAACAACTGTTCTATGACATTTTTTCCTACATATTGTGTTTTTCAAAATCTCCAAACTAGGATGTGGATTAGTACAGGACGTGAGCAACAAGAGATGTACTATCTGGATAATGAGAATTCACCTACAAGGTTTGCTACTAGTTTCTTCTGATTCTCATTTACAGTGGCATCAACGCATTGGACATCCCTCTCTCCAGAGCATCATCTCGTTCTAACCACTACATCTAGTACATCTAGGTTAGAATGTGTCTTCTGAGCCAGTAAGTATTACCGTGCCTCATGCCTCATATTCTAATAGAACGAGTATGTTAGTACATATATGTATGCATGTGTGTATGCACATGTATGCATGTGTATGCGCATGTGTACACATGTACGTTTGCATGCTTGTCACTGTAAAGAAGTACACCATTCAAGGTAATATATAAACCTAGGAGCATGTATATCAAGTACTGTTTTAGTCATGTATAATCAATTACAGTAGTCTTAAAACACATCATCTCACTTGTACTTGAGCATAATCCCGAAACAAATATGTCAAGGAACAACGAATGAGAATAGAGTGACCAATAATTCACATGAGGTACCTGAAGGTTGCGACCATTTTCGAGCTGAAGTCAATGATGATCCAAAGAAACGTGATAAATGACCTGATGCAGTCATTCGATTGTAACCAGCACGAGGAAATCTGGACACATTTGATGCTAATCTATTAGCAACAGCACCATTTCCCTTATCATGAGGCAAATATGCTTCGCCATGACTCAACTTAATCATTCCAGATATGTTTGGCTGCAAAATTGAGCCTGTGATCTGCACTTGACTATCGACTTGGCCACTGAGATTCAAACATTAGAAGTCAGAAAGAAAGCTTCACGAAAAAGGCAGACAGAACCAAATATAGGTAAAATCACAGAAATGATGCCCTAGAAAGAAAAAATAAAACACCCAAATGAGCTAAATATGAGTACCAAATACTATCCTGGATTTCTTTTTATTGGCACACATTGTTTTGGATTGCTGGCAGAAACAAAATTTAACGAAGAATACATACATAGACATATAAAAAGAAAAAATAAAATCAGCAAATGAGTCCCCTTTGCATAACTAGCAATTCAAATATTTCACAAATTTCCCAAAGAAAAACACAAAGTATACCTTGTGCAAGCCAAAAGGAAAAAAGGTTTGAAAAGTATATACAACCTTAAAATATTCTTTGCCCGTACTTCGAGAACTTCACATTTAATATCAATTTTATCGCCAATAGACGACTCATTAGTCCTGAGAGGCAAATTTCCTTTAACCATTAACTTTCCCTTTCTGTTCACCCTGCTTTCCATCGAAGTGATGCACAATCTATTTGACTTAACATTAACAGTACCCCCAAAATTTGTAAGAGGCTTCCTCAGGACAGGAGATGACACGGTGGCCCTGTGAAATATTGCAGATCCATCTAAAATTGGCTGCTCAACTGTGCCCCTAACCTGTTTCAAGCAGGCTGATCAGGCAAGAAATATCAAAATGCAGAAAACAGGACCTTAAATGAGACAATATGTTCCCTGTGCCCTAGGACCTTAGCGACAAGAATGTGTACTTTTGAGTCATACTCTACCAGTGACTACATATAAATGTAATGTTACGGATGCAATTGAACAAACCCTTTTGCATGCTACTAGAGCACTTGAGTACTATTTTTTCAGATAACATATTTGGGCATTATTGTAATTATCTATTGCTTTTCATCTATATCGAATTAAGAGGATCAACCCTAGTTATGCCTGAGCCTTCTATCTCCAAACGTTTACATGGTATTTGAGCAGTAAAAGGCAGACGATAGCTGCTAGATCAAACATTGAAACCGAGTACATGCCATGGCACAAATTGCATGTGAAATGATACGAGTACAATCCCTCTTATGTGAGATAGATTTTGTTTCTTCTCAGCCTATGGAGATGTATTTTGAAAACTAGGCAACAACATGTATTGCCAATAACCCAGTTTTTCATGAGAGGATTAAGCACATTGTGCTCAAGCATCATTTCATTCGGGACATGGTGCTCGCCAAGCTGTCATCACAGTAAGATGTAAACGAAGTGGACACGGAACTGATATTGATATTACCATTTCCTTGTTTTTTTTCTTCTTTGCTTCTTCCGGATACAAATGTGGATATTGCTCAAATATTAAATATATTATCCCTAACCAAATACAGATTAGGACCAGATCTAGGTATTACGAGGATACTATTAGTTATGACAATAGTTTTGAAGGAAAATGATACCTTTTCTATTACTATGTCTATACTACCGAAAAATTACTTTCTACTGTGCTACTAAATACTAAAACTATATTATTCTACATGTTATCACTCATGGTACAATAGATTCAGATAGTATCTGAATATTAGGATTTTTATTTGAATACGTAGACTACAGTTAACACTATCCATATCTACAGCATATTTTAAACCGAGTGAACACGAAAATCCATATTCATCTAAATACATATAAGGAATTGAATACGAATCATATTATTTGTATTTGTTTACACCCCTAGTCAATGTTTCTGGAGCTCAAATCAATGATATTTTCACCAAAGCATTGTCTATTGAATCCTCCTATGATCTTTGTAACAAGCTGGTCATGATTGATATATATGCTCCAACGTGAGAGAAAGCATTAGAGTATTTAAGTATTGTTACAATGCTTGACTACTTCACTTCTAAAGATAAGAGGACCAACCTAAATTAGGATTGAGACATTTAATTAACAGACCTCAGTGCATACAATTGATGATTGGTTTTTGTACCGTGGTTACACATAACATAGCTAAATTCCACAATAACTATTCAGCTAGCAGATAAATTTTATGTTGCAAGTACTAAGAACTCCATGCAACAGTATCCACTGTACAAAAGAACTACATTTTAAATGAGATAAGAATATCAAGTTTATATCTTAAATTGGCATACCTGAAGGTCAATATCAGCATAGCCATGGAGCCAGTTGGCATATGGAGTTAAGGCTGTTATTAACATCATTCCCCCATCTTTAATATCTGCACTTATTCTTACCTCTCCTGCCTCTAAGAGGTTCCAATTCAAGCCTTTGAGACTTTCTGCTAACTGAACGTCCCAACCCTCTTCAATTTTATCTCTGAAAAATTTTTCTTCACTAATTCCTTCAGCAGGTCCTCTAGCACTCTCTTTTGACCAAACAGGAATCCGTATTGCACCACCTAAACCTTCTCTTTCACTATCGAAATCATCAATGGAATCAATCTGACTATAGGTGACAGGAATACTTCCCTGTATGTGAACATGACCGCTTTGTATACTAGGCTCAAAGTTCGCATTAAATAAAAATCTACTTGTCTGAGTTATTGAAGCAACTATCTCAGCTCGGCCAAGATCAATGCCTCCAAAAGCACCATCCAGGAGTCTTATTTGAACATCACACTCTGGTTTTGCAAGGCTTCCTCTGAGATCCCCTTCCATGTGCAAAATTCCTTTGATGGGTGTGAGCAATTGACGCAAGGGATGAACAGTGTCAGATGCTGAAGATTCTATAATCTGGACTAGAGTAGGAACTAGACCAACGGGGAAATTCAGAACTGCAAAATGAAGGTTTGTTATTGCTCCCAGCAAGGTTCCATCAGCATGGAGAGTAGCATTGTCTTTCTGGATAAATAATCTCTCAAGGCGCAGGCCATTATTATTGCTATATGATCCTGTTGCTAAGACACGCTGAGCCCTGTAGCTACCCCACTCCCAGTCTTCTCCATGAAAATCAAAGTCGGCCTGCAGAAAATATGCACTAGATAACAATCATAAATAAAGAAAACTAAAAAGAAAGTTAAAACCATAGGAGCTAGCACAAAGCAGAACTAATTTTTAATTGCTAGTAATGACAATCAATAAATTCAGAGCA
Source organism: Dracaena cambodiana (assembly GCA_036321105.1). NCBI lineage: Eukaryota > Viridiplantae > Streptophyta > Magnoliopsida > Asparagales > Asparagaceae > Dracaena > Dracaena cambodiana. The sequence continues at coordinate 2,421,343 of JAYEPQ010000002.1, read as the reverse complement.
CTCCACATTTTTGACAATTATATAGTCATCTCTTCGTGGGCAGTAGTTTGGTATATCATTCTAGGTACAGAAGCATTTAACAGAGATCAGCTAATTCAAAGTCCACACCTACTTGGATTCTAAATAACTCAGAAAAAGAGAAACCATCAAGTTTCACAAGTAGTTATCAAGCTGTCCTAGAAACTCTACCCGTTCATGTAGCCTTATATCAATCATATAAAGGGAAAAATATTTGAAGATGTTAAATACATAATGATAAAAACATCATTCACAAGTATCAGAGATGCGCATGCTTCGCTGGATGTGTGGCAGCACTAGGAGAGATAAAATGAGAAATGAAGATATTCGTGCTAAGCTAAGTGTAGTCTCCATCAAAGAGAAGATGCGAGAAAATCACTTATAATGGTTTGTCCATATGCAACATAGACCTACAAATACACTAGTTCGGTGAGGAGAGCTTATCGGACAAGTTAAAAAAGCAAAGAGAAGACCCAAAAAAACGTAGATGAAGATAATACGAAAAGATATGGACTCTAGAGGTTTAAATGAGGACATATTACTCAATAGGAATGAATGGAGAAGGATTATCAGTGTGAGCAGTCCGGCGTGATTCTATTTTAGTTCATGTAACCTACCCCAAGTACTTGAGACAGAAGGCTTAGTTGTTGTTGTTATTGTTGTTAAATACATAACAATTATCGATTGCTTTGTGGCTAAAATATATTAAAAAAACATATCAAATGGCAATATGAGACGAAGAGGCATCAAATACATAGTTTAAGCTCACAGGTATGAGTGCATACATATTATACCTGCTGCCATCTAGCAATGATGAACTTGAGCCCATTAGAAAATGCAGAAAATGAAATGTTTACTCAACCTTCCAAATTATTAAAAGTATGACCTAAACAAGCTTACCAGTGTATCCCCATTGCCTCCACCACTAGCATCAAGAGATCCATGCCAACAACCTTTAAATTCTGCTAAACCAGGAAGGCTGATATCTTCAAGAATATTTTCATCCATCAAATTATAGTAATTTTGTATTGCCTGAGGATTCAAACATGTAGTTGTACAGTTATGAGAACAAGTTGTCTGCAGATTACAAGGTCGAATTAAATATAATGACGTTTTTGGTCTCTATAAAAAAAAAAACTATGGATGTGGCACCGGCTGGATGAATATCAAGAAATAAAGTACTGACATGCACACCAGAATGTGCTAACGACAAGCATAAAGCATCTTTAAATCCAAATACCTCAAGCTGGTCCTGAAGATTCTCAGCATAAAATCCAATGGACTGCAAACCTTGCATGAAAAAATCCTGAGAAAAAGTTCCAAATAAATAAATCGTAAAGAAGAGGAAACTAGAAATTTTGAACAAAATTACATGGAAGCATCCTTGATCAAGCAGATAGTTAACTGACTAATTGATGAAAGGGCATAAATATTCTGTTTCCAAAAATCTGTCATTTATAACCACTTGATAGGAGGAAAAATGGATACTAAACCCATGATGTTGGGTCCTAGAAGGGAGGTATAGCGGGAAGGTGAAAGGATTGAGCCATGATTTTTATTTGCGAAAACGCTGTTTAGTTAGGACCATAAAGAAGTTTATTTATACATTGCACGTGCAGCATGTGCATGTGCATGTTCCGAGCATTCAAGGTATTGGGAAACATATTTACTGTAATCAACATGCCTGAAGTGTTCCAGAACAATGGAGTTTAAGTCTTTTAAGCACTTAGATCATTATTATGTTGTATATAATCCTCAATGCTGCATAAATTTTATGATACATATGGTCAATTTTGAAGCCATATTACCTTTGACCTAGAACGAACATCAGGATCGGTACTTCGAGAAAGAAGGCTTGCAAGAGGAAGCATCTCAGCAACTTCAGCAGCAGGCACTTCAAGTCTAACTCGCCATCTTCCCATTGAAGAGATTACACTACTGAGATGCCCTGCCATTGCATTTTGAAACAAACCATCCCTCTTCTTATCAGCAGAATATCTATCACGAATTCCAGGCAAAACATATTCCCCTTGAAGCTCATAACGGCTGCTAGCTTGCTCTAGAACAGTTTTTTCAACAGTTATCTGATCATTGTAAAACTCAATTGAATCAGCTATGGTTAAAATAAAGGTCTTAAAAAAAAAGAGAAAAGTAGAGAACTGTATTTGGTCAAAGAAATTATTCGTCTAAAAATAGCAACGGTGTTTGAAAAAACACCAGTTGTTTCATAGATACCATCTAGGTTTGGCAATTAAATAAAGTGGTTTGGAGACCTATACCTCGTGAGAGACCTTGTCGACAGTTTTACTACTAGAATGAATTATACCTGGCCACACATATTTTAGATGCATTGGTCCACGGTAACAAAGTCAAAATTTGCAAGAAGAAGGTTCTAATGCCACCAAAAGAATACAGTTATAAGCCCACGCAATTGTTAGTTCTCCCAGATTCCTAACTTTTAGAGCACCTCAGCATAATCCAATTCTAGAACTCTGGAAGCATTTTAGCCCCAAAAAAAAAGGGAAAAAGAAAAGAAAGGAAACATAAAAGAAAAAGGAGAAGACAAACAACCAAACCAACCCAAAAAAGAAAACAGAAAAAAAGAAAAGGAGAGAGAAAAAACCAGGTGCATACTTAGGAAAAGCTAACATATCATATGATGACGACTTTAACTTAGGTCGAGATGGACATAAATTGTGATTGGTTATATATGACAGAAAGAATTATGGGTCTACAAAGATCGTTTTCCAAAATCAAGCATAACCACATAAGTTACATTTTATTCCCCTCTTACACTGAATCCCTAACCATGAAAATATACATTTAAATATAACCTTCCTTGTCTGGAAAGGAGGCTTATATGACAAGAAGGATTTAATATAAGATACTAATGGACTATCCATATTGATGATCTGAATGTCCTTTGTGATCTACACAACAGCAAACCCACTAGGACAGAAAATCGCATGGACTAAAAATTTCTAGCCTATATCTCATGATCTTTAACAAAATGGATGGCCTGTAAAGGTGTAAAAAGAAGACTATTTTTATTTGCTTGATATTTATATAACTATACACAGAGTTTTTAGCATCTGACAAGAATTTGAGGAACGTGAAGCATTGATTTTTATCAGTATAAGATACCAAAGTTTCTCATGCCCAAGTATCTAAATCTTTGATTTCATTACAAAATATGTTTGTACCTAGGTAGTATTGAACACATATTGCGAAGTTGTGGTGTGCTGGACAAATGTACCATGTGAACCTTTTATAAATTTATGTGCATTGCTGTGTCATATCCATGTTCTGCTTTTGTATTAGTGCAACATAGATTTATATTTTTGTTATATGTGACAATGGTGAAGTTCAGTAAGTATCACTGATTAATCTAGTTATCAGTATAAATGGTATAAGACGAGATAAGAACACAGTAGAAAATGAATACGCTGCATTTCCTTAGACGATCGGGGAATTCTTCCCTGACTAAGAGAACTAATTGTACGAAAATTTTCTAGATGAATCTGTACCTAGGTGCAGATGTCAGGAAGTAAGTCCAAACTGCAAACAATAAATTTTACCATGATTAAGTGATCAACTATGACCACCAAGATCAAAAGAGCCCAGTTATTATGCATTAGTCTCCAAAATCCACAAGTAACACCCAGGTAACTACTCTCTGTACCTGTCCTTGTGATAAACAATATATTATTATGTATACATGCATGGACTTCAATATTAGTTCAACTTCTTTCTAAAAGAGTCTGGAGGACTGACATTAATTCAGGAAGCAACATGGAAGATTGAAGGCTGCATGGATTGAAAAATATCAATGCAGAGACTCTTTTCTCCAAATTACCCCTTCTCCCTGTATGGGACAAGACCATATACTGTGCGGTCATTCTCTGTATTTTTATGACTAGTTGCATGGAACTAAAACACCAGATAGTATAAGCTTCTGAGTTGTTCTTCCTCAGCCACTAATTGCTACTCTTCTACGAAAATATTTTATATCTATCAGTTGAATACTAGAAAACTGTAGTATATATCTCAACAAAGGGGACGACCTTATCTACTGCAACAGAAATTTCATTTAGGGATCTAACTGTGAGCCCTCGCATGCACAGGAAAGTATTGTTTTGACCAAAAAGGTTAACAGTGTTACTTGATCACAGGATCAATAAGAAGTTTCTGCCTTAAGTAGCAAAGTTTCCGCTCATTCAACCAAGGAATGCCTGCATGATGCTTATCATACTGAGAGATGGACACCAGTTACAGCACCACCAACACTTCTTCCTCCCTACAATTAACTAGCGTAAGTCAATACACTACAATATTTCAACACCGGTGCAAAAAGGGAACATGTGTGTGCCTCGTACAACTAAGAACACTCTCCACAAAAGTAAAAGAGATCATGTGGAGGGCTTTGTACAGATCATCCAAGAAGACTTCTTATGTATATCACATACTTTTCATGAACAACCTGAAGAATCATTTTAGAATAAGATATTAGCTAGAATGATGCCTACGTAAAAGTAAGAAGTGTTTAAATCATAACATTTTCATAATTAGAAGGGAAAAAATTACTTTCATCTTTTCATGTCTACGTGACGCATGACGGAAGTGGAAACAGGGCTTATTGATGGAAATTGGGGATTTTGGTGGATTTGGGGAAAAACCAATTAGGGTTTTGTGGGAAATTGGGGAAAATTAGAAATATAATGAAGGATAAGGATGGATTTAGGCCTTGTACCAAAGTGATCTCTCACCCACTTTTAACAAATCCACAATGAAAGATTTACTTGTGCCTGACAAATCACCATACTAAAATAAAAGAGTTTTTTCTTCAAAATCTCATTCTCTACTTGAATATTCTATTTGCAAGCCTTATTAATAGAAAACAACCAAAATCTAAAACCCTCATAATAAATCAAATTTAAGAAGATTTTCAACAAAAAAACCTAAATCAAATCTAATAAGTAAAACCTAAATAAGATCCCTAATCAAATCTTGCCTTTATTAACCAAATCAAATAAAATCCCTTATCAGATCAGGCCTTCTCCATCACTATGCATATTCAACAAAAAGTAGTTTAAGATATTTCTGTAATTGCAAATGACAACTTGAGCCTATTATGTAAGAAAAATAGTTTTCAACCATTCCCTTGATTAGAGCAGCAGCAGCTAGACAGTTTGCCATTTCAAAAATTAAAGTATCACAAAAATCAACGAGCTAGTTTGACTTGTGTTAGGAATATATTCAGTTGGTCGTAAAATGATCATGAACATGTAAGTTGTAGAAAACAATTCGTGATCAATTCAATATTTCCCCAAGAATTAATATATTCGGAGATGTCCAAAAGAATTATCTATGCATAAAGACCATCAAATCTGTAAGAAACTACTTGATCTTCTTTTATGAAAAAGTCAAGTTCCAGTCACTACTTACTTCAGGATACCTCATCCCTGATACGCGATAGTAATGAATTGGCACAACCAATTTACATTTGAGCTCCCATGTGCAGTGCAAGATATACATTAGAACACGTGCGTGCATGTGTGAACACGTGCGTGCATGTGTGAATATAAACAGAACAGCAGTAACCATAATATCAACATACCCAAGACCTGGTTTATGAGCAAAGTGAAAAGGGAAAAAAAACTACAATTTGAAAACAGATAAATAAAAACAATCATAGAGGAAAGTGTCACTTACAACATCCCCACTCCATCGAGCAGATACATCAAGAGCTTCACCTAGAACACCACTAAATTTTGGGTGAAGCACTGACAGTAATCCATGACCCCTCCTTTTCTGAAAGTTAAGTTGAATCTCTGCCTGCATTGCAAGCATTAAATGCAGTAAGAAGGAAGCAGCAAATTACATACTTGAATAGCCTAAGCCAGAATTATAAGCAGCAAATTACATACTTGAATAGCCTAAGCAAGAATTATAAGGAGACTCATGTTTGCACCCACTGTCTAGGGCTAAGAAAATATTTTTTATAAAATTTCCAACAAACTTTGCCATAAAGATGTACAGATTCAAACTATCCTTCTAAAAACATTGTGCCCCATGTTTTCATTTTATATTTCATCAGTTTTGCAAACTTCATATCTCCTCTTTTTCTTTTCTTTCTCAAATAAAAAATTTTGCTTACCTTTTACATTAGATGAAAACAGCCAGACAGTTACACATTAAATTATTTATTCCTTCGTGAAATAGTCTGGAATGCTAATCATGGCACTACAATTTGAAATTAAATTATTAAATCCTCAAAGAGAACCACTTGCACCCTTAAATCTGCATGAGAGATAAGTTGTATATC